>VXBQ01015438.1:1331338-1399550 GCA_013400175.1 Phainopepla nitens
TTTTTTTTTGGACTATCTAGAACTTCTGTGTTCCTGTGTGAAAGTAAACACTACTTGTCCAATTTCACTGAAGAAAGATTAACTGTAGATATGTGTATCTTACTGCCATCATGATAAATTCCAGTCACAGAGATCTACAATTAACTTTCAAATGAAAGGATACTTCAAAAAGCTGAAGCCAAATACATCTATTTCCTTAAAAGGAAAAGAAAATCATTTTTAAAGGTCACTATTAGTAATTATTGAGTGTTTAAAAGAAACAGCAAGGTATATTTAATTCTAATGAGACAGTTCCTTTAAGTTTTGCATGACTATTTTTATCCAAAAGTAAATGTATGCAGTGTTAAAGAACAACACTTCAAGTTTTAATCTCAAAAAAAAAAAAAAAAAAATCAAATCAGCTTGAACTGTAGGATTTTAGGTTTTTTTTGCTTCTAACCATCTTCTAGCTACACAGCCTTGCTCAAAATCCAGGCCAGATAAGACAAGGAATCACACTATGAGTAAAACCAGAGCAGGTCAGAGCAAGGCAGACAGCATTCTCTCCCTGCTGCAACTTAGGTCAAAACCAGACAGGTTTTTGTTTGTCTTTTTTTTTTTTCCACAAGTACCAATCTGCAAACTTAAACTTCACATAAAGTATAGTGGCTGTTAAAGAAGTCATTAAAGCACTAGGGTACCTTCTGCAAACATCTGCTCAGTGCAAAAGACACAAAACTTACCTACTCAACACATGATGCAATCTGTGTGGAAATTTTAAAAAGAAAATAATCTGTGTTATGTGGCCTTCAACTGTCAAAAAATCTAGAATTTAGTTTGAGGTCTACATCTAAAGCCAGAACTCAGTTGTCTACACATGAAAAATGATGTGACAGCTGCTATTAATGGCAGAGGTTAATTCCCAAAAACTTTCTAGTCAATTAGATATTTAAGAAATCATTTAACTAATTGAAATAAGTTCTTTATCAGACTGCGAAAAATTATTAAGAGGTACATTTCTTTTCTAATTATCTTTGTACAGACTCTTCAAACTTCCAGCACAATTAAGCTTAATGAAAACTTTAATGATTTAAAGACAAATGAACATCATTTCAGTTGTCCTAGATAACATATATCCTTCACAAAAGGCTGAGCAGTGACATTCTTCACACAACTTCCACACTCCAATGCTCTTCCAAAATGGTTAATACCTCTTGGCATGTCATCTTGGGTCAAGCATAATTTACCTATTGATTTCATCTGCTTGCCTAATTTTTACGGTGACAAGTAGCAAGGACGGGATTTTTTTAATTAACTACTAAGCATTTTCTATCAAACACTAAACATGGAATTTCGAGTAAACAACAGGTATTCACCATTACAGACGTAGTGCCTCTTTCACTCGTGCAAGAAACCTGGTAAACCACCAGTAAAGATACACAACAGAACTGCTGTCATGTTTTATGTGATGTTCAGAATCTGTGGGATACAGCATCAGTAGGAATGACAGACCACTGCCCAGAGAAGCAAGAAACCTCCTCAAGGAGGGCTGAGGTGCACGACCAGGAACTAAAAGCCCGAGCCTGCTGTGGGCCACAACAAACAAGCTTCATTTTAATGATCGGCTTATGATACAAGAAACTAATGACAGAATCACAAAATGTAAACTCATTACTTAGCTAACTAATTCTGTGCACAGTTCCTAGTTTTTACAAGGTGGTAGGACAAATCAACACATCTAAATTTAAAACCTCTAGCTCAACTCTAGTTGAAACCCATTCCAAATTGAAAGTTTTGCATTTGAGCTACATTAACTCACTTTCTAAACATTAAAACTCCTTCCAAGAATAGCTTAAAAGCAATCAGAACTATTAAGAAATACAATTTTGTGAATAATTAGCTCTTTATATTTTGCATAATAGCCTTCAGAGATAGAAGGCTATTTTTGTGCTGTCTTTTCCAAACACAATGTGCTTCTTTCATCTATTACACAATATGGATATGAGTATACAAGAAAGCAATTGCAATCATCAAAAGATCAAATAGATGATAAAATTAAAGTATTGATCAAAGCTTTCACATTTTTGTCAAATCTATTCGGAAACACACTCTACAATATAAAAATATAAAAGAGCTCATGTATATTCAGACACAGATGAACGCACACACCCAAGTGCTACAGAGCCACTCTAAAACATACCAGATCTGATACTTGAATCTGATACTCCGTATCACTGAAAAAAACCTTTAGTCTAGTGACAGCCACGGTGAGATCTGCAGCACACCAAAGCATACACAGAGCTTCAATGGATTTTGCTCTCTGAAAGCTGACAGCATTTAAAGTCAAAGATTAAAAGGGAGCCCAGGTTTTCTTCCTGAGTTTAGTATTTACCATAACATTTCAAGTCAAGACACAAAAATAAAACATGTTAAAGTTTTTGGGTGGTAGCTCTTGAAGTATCATCTTCACAGGTTTATTTTTGACACATCTCTAAGTAAAACAAACCTCTTTAACTAATCCTCAGCTAAGTGAAGGCCTGATATGCATGACAACTAAACAAGTTTATCTGAGCTGAGCTTTTCTAGCCATTACTAACAATTATAACAGATAAATAGCTTGCAAATAGTATATTAGAACATTAAACTTGCTGCCAGTCAAAACTGAGGGCAGCAGTTTAAGATAATGAGATGCTGAAATACTGCATCATAATGTGGTAACAAATGAACCCATCATTACCTAAAAGTTACTTTTTTCAAGTCTGTTAAGTATTTATAAGATATTCTTTATTTATTTCAATATAGACCTAACAAGCCTTCTACCTTCTCAATACCAAGATTAAGAAAAGAAAAAATTTTACTTCAAAAATAAATTTGGAAGAGGATTCTTACCATCACCTTCTGCAATAAGAGGTGGTATGATAATCTTCCAGACAGTGATAAAATCTTCCTCCTTTTCTGTCAGAGCCACATCGGGCCCAGCAAAGCTGGGCACCCCTGGCAATATAAAGCCATATCATGAGGAGCAGATTCACCTAGAACCACCACCACCTGCCTTTTCCTGGCTCCATGACAGCACAGACATTGGACCTGCACAACTCCATCTCCTGTCAGATTCCTGAAGCTTTCTTGTCTTAACTTTCAAACAATAATCAATTAATCCCACTGGTACAGGCCAAAAAGAGATAACAGAAGGGGTTTTACATATTTAGAGTATTCTGTACATACTTAGATTATTTTTTTAGGAGTAATGTGTCAACACTAAGTAGAGGTTTCTATTTTTGCCTATTGATTTCCACAGTGCTTTAAAGCCTCAGTGAGATGAATGAGATTGCTGAGGTAAAACAATGGGAAACAAAGGCATATTTATAAATTTATGTGAGATTCCTGGGCTCCTCAGGGAAGTGGGCACAGCACCAAGCCTGACAGAGATCCGGAAACACTTGGACCATACTCTTGGGCACAGGATGTGATTCTTGGGCATGGTGCTATGCAGGGCAAGGAGTTGGACTTTATGATCCTTGTGGGTCCCTTCCAACTCTGAATATTCTGTGATGCTATGATATTTCAAAGCATTATTTTCAAGCTAAAAAAGAGTATTTCTTCATCCAGCTCTAGAAAGCCACAAAAAAAAAAAAATACATCCACAGCACACACAAATTACTCAACTGATTGATATATTAATTTGAAAAAGGTAACATCTTAAAATATTTGCTGTAACTTCTGAAACACACAGTTCCACAAATTATCTTAAATTACACAGGGAAAAAGGGGAAATTTGCTTTTCACCACACTAAACAGCATTTCTTTAGTAGAAAGATATCCACTGATGCCTAGGAACGCCGCTTTAAAGTACTAAATTATGTGCTTGGCATTATAGCTTCTATCACCTGGCAAAATTCGCAGCTGAGAAGGCCTAAAAATTTAAAAATAACTGAATTAAAAGCTCATTTTTAATTTTAAAGAAAATCATCACCTGTATTTAGCATTACACATATTTAGACAAGCTGCCTGTCTCTGTTCCCAACCACCTCTTTCCCTCTGTCATCTCCAACTTGTCATTTTTCAACTCCAAATATGCAGATTTTTTTTTTCCCTTGGATGACTTGTCATTGAAACTGTCAAAAACTGTAATTATTTATGTATAGCTATTTATTATTAATCTAGCAAGATCTTAACAGACATCACATTGCTCCTGTTTGCTCATGTCATTCTGCTGCCAGCCCAGGGTTTCACTGCTGCTGGTTTGATGCCTTTTCACATAGATCAGCCCCAATTTCCTTGTTGACCATTTCCACAGCACAGCAGGCCCACATATGCTGGCTGCTCTTCTGCTTGTTTGGTTCTCATTTTAAAAAGTTCACCGTTTCAAACATTTTGATGCGAGACTACAACAGCTATAAAAAACCCAAATTATATAAATGTTTTATACAGACAAATAGCTTCAACAGATAAACATTTTTATGTTTTTTCCCTAATAATGAAAAGAACTTAAAGTTTGAGGTCTCTTCTTTCAAATGGTTTCACATATGAACATTTCAGTTATGTATAAATTCTTGAAGACATAATTAAATGGGTCCAATCTAATTTTAAAACAAGATGAAAAAGGAAGGAAGAAAAAAAAACAAAACAAACCTGCCTTTCTGCTGGATTAATTTTCTACTTAGTGTACATTTTGGTGAGCTAGCTAGTAAAAAAGGTCGTTTTGTCTTTATGTCTGTCACTTAACCTTTTACCCCTTAGTCTCCAATTTAAAGCATTTCTGCACCTTTCTATTTTCCAAATTCTTGATATATCTGCAACAATCCCTCCTCCTCCCTACTCCTTCTCCCTCCTATTGTTAAAATTGGGTTTCAATCACTGGCCAGGTTATATTTTTAAGGTCTTTTTGAACTGAAGATCTTAATGAGTGAAATGTAAATATAAATGAAAACACATCTTCAGTAAGAATCACCACAGATTGTACATGATGATTTGCAATAACTCTTGCATATCATGTGAATTTCCCAACACAAATTTGTTGCAATGTATGAGTTGTGCTAACACAGATTGAATTGGCAATTTTTTTTACTCTTCTTGATATGTTTACAAGTCTCTGTTCAACCCAAAGGAATTAACATTCTACACTAAGAGCACAGGCTGAAATAAAATCTCCATCCAAAAAACCCAAGCAAGAGAATTCACAGAAAAATAAACTAAAGCTACTAGAGAAAGAGAATTGCAAAAACTTCCACTAAAGAAGGAGGTTCTGTCCCTTCACTGCCCCTCACAGCTGAAACTCACCACTTAGAAGCAGCATTTCATCCTTTTCTCCTTTAATTCTCTTCGCTTACATGCAAATTTAATAGGAATCTAAAATTTAGTATTCTCTTCTGCAATGTCAATTATTTCAACCTTGTTTGACACTACTACAGTATGCTTACCTGCACTGTCATATAATTACTGTAAAAACTCTACCTTTTCTTCCACTGCATTTGCAGTGACTAAACACTTGGTTTATTCCCTGTCCCACATCTGCCTCTCACAAAGAGCAGCCCAGCTGATTGTTTTATTTAACTTCTGCCACAGCACACCAAAAATGGAACACATTGCTTGATCTGGATCCATAAAAGAGTGTCTCCAGATTTTTTAATAAACTCTTAAAAAGCATTATTTTCAGAAAAATATAGTTTAATAATATCAGTAAAATTTCAAGAGTCATGTGACAGACTTAGAAACATTAGATTAAATGTATGAACCTGGTACACTGCTTCTGGCTTCTCTCCCAGATGCCTTTTTTCATGGTTTGTTTATCCCTTTAGAACTTTCTTTGGGTAGGAGAAATTGTTGTAGGGCTGAGGACAGTAGGTTTTAAGCTGGTGACTTTCAGATCAATTTATCCTCGTGACAAGTCCAAGTATGTCCAAAAAGCATAATGCATGATCCACGTGTCCAGTTGGAAAGTCTCTCATGCTAAATCCAAACAGAAAACTTCTAAGAGATTATTTATCACAGATAAAATGCAACTTGACATAACCTTCAAGTTTCTGCCATGCCAAACCAAGAAAAAAGAGCTGAAGTCAGTTCTGCAGGTTTCATTTTGGAATAGAAAACAACCCACTGTGAAAGGTATCAGAAACATAACAAAAGAATAAGCACATTTTCTGAGCTTAAGATCCTGGTCATTTTCACATCAAAGTGCTGAAAGCGGTCACTAAAATATCCATGTGTAAAGGCTGCTTGGCAGGATGGTTGCCTCACTAAATGGCAAAATACAGTCAAAAAAAAAAAAAGTAAGATGAATTTAAAACAATTACTGTGGACATGTTACTCAGGCTTGAAGTACAAATCAGTCAGTGGCTGAACTCACAGCAGGCAAGCTACACCACCCTGCACATGCAACAACAGCACAGCTCATCTCATATTCTGAAGCTACTGTTGAGCATACAGATGCTTAAATTATATGTGCATTATTCAGCACAGACTCTAGTGAAATACTACTTCATTAGTGAAGAAAATGTTTTATTAGCTTTTCCTTCTATTTATTCTAACTGAATAAGGTATGATGAGCTGATAAGTTGCCTTCAGAATTTCATCACATTTAATAATTTTTAAATGATATTTCAAGAGCTCTAGGCAGTCAAAAAAATTTTTCAAGTGAGTTTGAGTCTTGGGGATTTTCTTGAGGTTTTTTTGGGGGAAGAGTTGTGGGGTTTTTTAAAATTTCATTTATTTTGAGTTAAACACAACAGGGCTAAAAGCTATAGCATCAGTTCAGGCTGAAAACTCAGTTCAACCTGAAACATGATCATGACTTCACATGTCATTTTATCAAAAGATTTGCCTACGTGGGAAAACAATTAAAAAAACAAACCACACAAAAGGGGGAAAGTGAATCTAGGTCTTTGAGGTGAGTTTCTAAAACAATAAGAATTCTAAATACATTGGAACAGATCTCATTCCTTCAATGACTATCAGTAGAAAGCTTCTAAACTCCTGAATTTATGAAGACTTGGTCAACAATGAGAAAAATATTTACTGATAAAAGGTGGTTTCATTTTTTTCCACCTATTGACTAAGTAAGGGCTATGGACAGGGATATTTAAGCCCATGTCTGAGAGATCACACTAAGGACCAAGCAAAGCACAAACGTGGAGTCAAAGAAAGCACTCTGGAAAAGGAACAAAAAAGGAATGGCCAGCACATTGATCATTCACAGCTGGCCAGCATATCATCTCTGTGGTGCTCTGACAAGAAGCAAGTCAATATAGGGAAAACCTCAGCATTCACAGCTCCTGTGACTGAGAATTCCAAGGGAAGAGCTCACGCATTCGTATTTAGTTCTGGTAAATAGTGCCATCACTATACTTTGATGTGACTGATCATTCAAAAAACATCTTGATAAAGACAGAAGAAAAACTTCAGCATCAGCAGTTAAACCAGGATATCAGAACCACCATTTCAGAAATCGGTTCAGGGTCCCACCTAGGCATGAAAGAAGGACATGATCAAACACGTAGGCAGGGGAGATCTCATAATTTAAGACCCTCAAGAGACCGGAGAGCCTGTAATAAGATATATTTTGTTCCAGTGGCTGTTACAGGACAATATTCAGAACACAATTAGGGCACCAATTTAAAAACAAATGACTCTATAGTGATTATCTGTATTTCAACCCAAGTTATTTACAACATTGTGTCTCCCACAAAAAAAAACACCAAAAAAAAAACCTCTGCCAAGAACTGAGAATCGTAATTTCAATAAACACTGAATAACAACAAGGAATCTTCAGACTGCAAATATATATGTATGTTTAAACATAGAAAAAGATATTTTAAAAAAACAAAGCAAGAATGACAAGCTTCCATTCTGAAAAGTCTACACAGATTCCAAAGACAGAGATGAAGTATACTCAAAAATCAGAGAAGATAGTAATTTTTTTTTTCAAAAAAAATCTCTAAATCAAGGTGGAATTGTGCAAATGGAACATGATGAAATACTGTTAGCTCTGTGCCAAATTCATTGAAAATTCTGACAGATTTGAAAATCTGAATCAAAAATTCCCTGACAAAATAGGTATACACACAACACAAAAAATTTAAAGAATCAACTGAATTAGTAACTACCCACAGTTTCAGGAAAACAAGCGTTGAAGACAACTTTCTATAACCCCCAACAGCTCAACCATGAAGTAAAGTAATAAATTAATCACTGCCTTTCCAATTCTCATTTCCTTCCACTATTTGAAAGGAGAAGTCTTAAAAGCAAAGGCCATAGGAGAAGAGCCAGTTTAAGACTGAATGGGTCTGAATCACTGAATACCAACAAATTAATTCAAGTGGACCAACAGAATTTCATTGCCCTTTAATGATCAAGCCACTTCAAGTTAAATAAAAAACCCCATGGATTTTAAAAATCTATTTTGGTCTCAATTTTGATAATTTTTCTGTTTAATATTTCCTATAAGGTATTAAGACACTCCATTACTCAAAGGTAATAAACATGTTTTAATTCTATGAATAATGAAATTTCTGCCAAAAGAAATCAACATTTTGTGTAAAAAGTAACTGCAGAAATTAAAGCATATACACTTTTTCTTAATTCAATGGTATTTGAGGAAAAGTAAAAGAAGAGAATAAAAATATGCAGAAATACTTTTACATGTATTAGATCAAATCTGCACTCCTGCCTCTGTTTTCTTGAATCTATTTTCCCATGTTCTTTTAAATTTGACTTCCAGTGGAAGAGGCTCTACTCCTTCACAGGCTTTTTTGTGTCTAAAGTTACATTTCTACACATTTGAACATAGGTGCTGTTCTTCATTCTTTACAGGAACTGTAGAAATACCAAGTCCCTAAAAACTTCCCTCTACAGTTCCAAGTTTGAAAGTAATTTTTATCATCCCAAAAAGGTGAGCTGAGCTTTTTATTCCTTCACAGTATTTCAGATATAGATTTCTAGCCATGTCGACAGCTCCACAGATTTTTTTTTTTATTATTACTGTATTAAAGACAGTGTACCGCAACTGTGACAGAGCAAAGCTGATGTTGCACACACCCTCTGTGCACCCGTGCCTTTCAGGCAAAGCACTCACCATGCTCAAGAGTTAAACTCTATGAATATCATTATCACAAAGCCTTTATGCCATTTAGCATGCAGGCATGTCATGTATTTCTGGTTTGGTAACTACAACAGGTGAGAGCAAGCTTCAGTAAACACATTTGTTTGCCTTCAAATTAGAAGTTTAACTGCATTAACATACTGATATGACAGAGATAATTCAAAGGCTCATCATGCCTAAAACTAAATTCGCACTCCTTTAGAGTCCTTAGAGATTAAAAAAAAAAAAACAAAACAAAACTGTTCCATGATTAATTATTCCAACTACTATGTATTTATGTTTTACACAGGGAGGGAAAAATGTGCTACCAAAACAGTAAACTTTTGATTCCTACAGGGGACCCACCAGCCATAAGTACACACCAGTGCTTCTGAGAGCCCAAAAGTAAAACTATGTATAATAAGCAATTTTAACACGCAAAGAACTATCTGAAAAGTTCTAAACTAAATAAGACAACAAGTATTGCTTCAAATCACAACATGCTATTAAACTGATTTCTTATGACAGTTAAGGCAAAAAAAGATGAACTTGAGTTTTATAAATTCTGTTGTTTTTCTGCTAAATTACACAAATACTGTTATCTTAAAACAAAGACACTAAATTTTTAATAAGACTGAAAAGATAATAAAAATTAATATCATTTGTGTTTGGATTATTAATTAATCACCTAAAAATTCTATTTATAACTGACCTGAAATACTTTTAAATAGTGGGTTTTATTTATATGGGATTTTCTTTATTGTTGTTTTGTGGTTTGCTTGGGTTTTTTCGCTTGTCTGATTAGGCTTTTTTCATTGTTTATTTTTTGTTGTTGTTGGGTTATGGGGTTTTCCAGAAATTTAAAATCATCTCATTTAATTTCCTTCTTCCTACCTCTTCCATATTTATGGTACTGAAAAAGAACCACAATTCCTTTTATAACAAGCTACAGGTTTAGTTGATAGGGCTTAAAATGTTAGAGAAGCAAAATCCATGAACAGGTTGGGCAGAATAATAATATGTAATTGGGTACTCAAGGTCATCCATAGTTTTACTGTTACAAAATCACACAACATGTAAAGGAATGTTTTTTTTCTCCCATGTGCAAACTTCACAGATATATATAGATATATGTATATATATATGTTGATAACACAATTGATTGCTCATTGCCACCAAAATTGGTCACATTGTGATACTGAATTATTTCTATTGATTAATATTTTAACAAATAACGCGTGTTGGTTTTTGTAGTGTTACTTGAACTATGAAAGAGTTACCAAGTTGTTCACTTGGTTGACCCTTGTTTCACCAGGTCTTGTATGTAAAGGAACATTCACTCCTCATTTCTTTTGTCGTGAGACTTATTAATCTCTTATCTTCTCCAGAGACAATTAGTTACACCTTCCCTTCCTTGAAATTGCCCAAGCATTCTTTTAATATATTCTTTATTACATGCATGTGATGTTCTAAAATATTAACTACCCAACTTCAAGGAATAAAACAGGAAGTGAACAGATCTCCACAGTGGTGCCTGACAGCTGAGCAGCACAGAATTACAATGGACACTTTTCAACTCACTGTAGTAGTTCAATTAACAGAATGTTATCAACAGTGGCAAAGCAAATCCATATAGATTTTATTTAATATTTGCCTTAAGAGCCAGTTTTACTTTTTAAAAGTGAAAAGCTATCTAATTTCTGAAATGGGGAAAAACCCAGCAGTTTTTAACAAAAATAATTATCAAAGTTATTTTAGTACCAGCTTCATGGTTCCTGCCTGTAATGTTGATATTAGCAATGGTGAATGAATGTCACAATGAGAAATGTGGTATTTTGCCCCCTTCCATGAGGAATAAAAATCCAATATAAATACAGTTTTACTATAACTACGAAAAACTTTTTTCCTCATACCTTCTGGAGGAGTCTTGATTTGAATCAAGACTATAGTTTGGCATCTGAAATTCCAACACAGTGAAGCAAAGAATAAAAATAAATGGGACTAATTGAAGCCCCCCTGGCTCCATGAATATTGGAAACATGGTCCTGGTGGATGTATACACTGAGGGATTTATCAGAAGATCGAGAGTACACCATTGGACACACACGAGCCTGGTGAAAAGACAAGAAAGGCAGGCCCTGAAGAATGAACTCCTATGCAGGCGTCCAGCACTCCAAGTGCCTTCCTCACATCCCTCCCCCTCCCACACTCTTCTAACCCTTTCCCATACATCTCTCCAAGTTCCCCCACAACTCTGGTAAAGAAAAAGAGAGAAGTACCCAGAACTCCCAAACTGAAGGGCTCTTCATGTCTTCACTTTGTCCAACAAAGTAAAAAGCATTTCGAATCAGCATCCAAAAGTGACCTGGGACTCCCTGCACAATGACAGCTGAACTTCAGAGATGACACCAGAAACACCCATGAGACAAGGGCTGAAGTGCTTAGGAGCAGCTCCTGTAGCCCAAAATTTCCATTACAAAACAATCATCTTAATAAGGATGAGTTATGAACAAGTGTTTCCAGAATGTCCTGAAATGATCAGTGATGGCAAAGTCTGAGAAGACAAAAAAAAACTAAAAAAACAAAACAAACAAAAAAAAAACCACCACCAAAAAACCTCAACCCAGCCAACAACAACAAAAATCAGAACAATTTACTTTTCATTCATTTTCACAATACATTAAATGAGTAGTTTTACCAAAACAGTTTGTTGAGGCCACTTGATTAACACTCAAGAGAAACACAGAATAAAATATTCTCTGGAGGTTAGTTTCTGGCTTTTGTGAGGCTTTGGGTTTAGCTGCCCTTCCCTTTTTTTTCTCCTTTGCCTTGGTTTGTTTGTTTCGTTCCTCTTTTTAAGAAGTTGGCATTATCATGATTGATTTAATTACCCCTGGCAAAGTAGGGGATATGATCTTTAATTATTAGCTTGTTTACTGCCAACTAAAATATATTCTATTCCACTGGCATTTCTATATATTTATTAATCTTGGGCATTAAAAAAGTTGATATGATTTCAAAAGAAAGCAATTGAAAATTTTATATTAATTTACTGTACTGCAGTACTAGCATTTTCCATTCTTTCTTGAAAATCATATGTACGTATGTGTGTATGCATCTATAACAAAAGATTCCTCATTTTACAGCCTTTTTGTAAACAAGTGGGAATGTTCATCGGATACCAGATATTTTGGAGCAGTGCTTCTTTTGGAATTATATTGTGACATGATATTTGACTGAATGCTACAATTATGAACAAAACACTACATACTGAACAAACATTTTACAGTTTTCTGTGTGACACGGCTCTTTATGCACAGTGTTAATTTTAATGAGCGATTCTGTCATGGAAAATAAACATGTTTTCATGGTTCAATAAATGAGTCTGTTGATTAACCAAATCTGACAGATTTTAACCTCTAATGTTTTAATCCTCTGCCACTATCCACGATGCAATTTCTGCTAAGCTAAATATTTAAATTTGAAAGAATAAATTTTGTTTGCATCACCTGGAAAAAAACCTTTACAGATCACCTTTTGCAAATTAAAACACATTAAAAAATTATAAAACAAATTTGAAAACACATATTCCAACTGCTAGTTTATATTAGTCAACTGAAATAATTTTGCATTTTTTTAAACAGGAACCCACTATGCATTCCAATTATCAACTAAAAAAAAAAAACAACCACAAAACACTATCTCCAAAAATGCAGGAATATTAAAAATACCTACAAAGTCTTATCAGTGATAAGTGAGAATTTGCAGGCATAGCAAAATGCAGTCACATAATTCCTTTATTCTGATAAGCCTATTAAATTTTCTCCCATTTTCCAGTTTTCAACTTGAGACCAAAAAGAACAACAAGTTTGTCAGTAGTCTAGCATATCACATCTGCTCCCAGTAGTAGGTATGCAGTCATTAGCATTTTCATTATATTGAAAATAAAAAATAAACTTAATCAATATAAATACAGGTTTGATTTATTAGAACATAGTCACTAACATAAGGGCTGAAGATGAAATCTTAAGCCCACTGAAACTAGGAAGATCATTTACCACTTTGAAGACCTTGAAAATCAGTTAAATTTTATAATCCTCTAATTTATTCCTTCCTCCATTCTAAGAACATGGCTGAAAGTTCTATTTTACTCTTGTGAATTCTACTGAGTTGCATAAGTTCCCTTCTACAACAAGGCAAATATATTTTAAAGTATTTGCAGTCAAAGAAAGTTTTACTCTTTTCTTTATCAGGAGTTTCTCTCAGAGCTGCAAGAACTCAAAAAGTCATACTTCTATTTCTATTTTCTTACCATTATCATAGTAGCCCAAGCTAACAAGACAGATGCTGAAACATTTTAAAAAGCACTCCACCTACTCATTCTTAACATCTTACTCCTAGCCTTAAAATGTTCCTGTATTCTATTAGGCTTTTTCTGATCCCTTAGTAGGGCAAATATTATTCAGATTTTCATATTCATATTTTAGGTTTTATAAACATGCTCATATCACCAAAATAAACAATAAAAGGAACAAAGAAAATATATTCCTGTATATTCAGGAAGAGGCTTCTCAGGATCTCTAGAAGCTATGTAAAAATAAATAAATAATAATTTTTAGAATACATAAAATTGAAAAAAAAAAAGAGTTATTATAGAAATCCATGCTCTGCCAACACTTGCAGTTCCCACTCAGGAAGGGGCTTGTTGCTGCTGATAGCTGTGCACTGCACCAGCACACAACAGCAAGGTTGTGTTTACACTGAAGAGCTCTCTGTTTTTTTTTTTTTTGTTAGCACTTGAGGCAGTGAAGTTGGTGCATAGATAACATGGGGACCTTTCAATTGAGAAAATACTTTCTAGAGGTGAATGCATGAAGAGAAAGATGCAGAGACAATTACAAAAACCGGGATTGATAGAGCAGGTAACCTTACACTATATTATATAAACCTTCAACTCTGTATCAGTCAACTAACCAAGTGTAGAAACCAACCATCTTTTTTCATCCAGTAGACAATTTTTTTGAGGTAAACTTAGTGCAAATTATTGTTCTCTCTGCTTACTAAATGAAATTTTCAATTTTTATTTTTACTACAGCATGCTTTAGAGCTATAAAACCTACTGAAGATTTATCTACTACAAGGAAAACAACTTCTTTTAAGGCTCATTAAGCAATACTTTGAAGACTGACAGTCGTGCTCACCAGGTTACATCTGAATGACACTGTTCATATACTATTTTGCCTTGGGAGTTTAATAACTTATCTTTAGCTTTCTTGGCTTTACTGCACAGAATATTCAAGCACCCCAGTCCTACAAAAACTGCAAATGTATAATAATGGTCAGATTTTGCTTCTGAATAGCTACCAATCTATACTAAGTGGTCAAAGGATGGATGAAGTGGGAATTCAGCACAACAGTTAGTCTCCTTAAGCAGCATAATTTCCTCTACAAAGAACATACAACCAGCTGAAAACCAAATCTCCACATTTTCAATTATGCCTTGACAGGTGCCCAAAGAAGAAATAAACTAAAACACGGGGCTCTTTGTGCATTATCCCCCCTTAAAACAACTTGCAGTTCAGATACTAGGAGTTACACACATGTAATTGGCATGAACAGTCATAAAGTAGATGTGAGTGTTAATTTCTGTTGTAGCTTTCTGAGTTTGTGTTTGGGCAGCTGTAGTTTTCTGAATCTGTGCAGTTCACAATAATTGCTTAATTTGTGAATAGACACTTGTCAATTTAAGCAAGTTGCCTGAGATTTTACTGCTATTATAGCTATGATATTATTTTGTGAATAAAATTTCTTTGTTCCTCTTTTCCATGTGCTTCATAGTTGCATGCTACTGTTACATCCTTCACAGTTGCCTCTCTTCCAGGTCATAGTGCACACCACTACATTTGATCCCACTTGAAATGGAAACCTTCCCAAAATTAACATCTTCATTATCCTGCTGTGCAACTTCCCTGTTTTTAATTTATGACTTTCCAAGATAGTGTTGCTCATGAATTTCCAATGACATACTGATCTTTTCTTCCTTGTTCTTGATTCTATTTCCCCTCTGAAATTCAGTAAGAGGAGCTAAACACTATATTGATGTTTTTGGACAACTACCTATAATGTCTCCATGAAGGTGTTTTTTGCTTCCCTCGAGTAATAACAGTAGCTAATTTAGAGACTGTGATTACTATAGTATTTTATCATCAAGCTTACTTTTAACATAATTTTTTTACCTCTCCTTTCTTAAATATGTTGACCTAGAGATGCTGCCACCCTCACTGATGCACTTGGCCAGCAGTGTGTCCATTTGGAGCCACCTCTAAAATCAGGCTTAAGGGTTGCATGACTCAAAAAATATCCCATTGAGCACATGTGAATTGTTTCTGCATCAGTAATAAAATATTTTAAGATTCCCATGGTCTGATAATTTTGCAATTTTCCCATTAGTTTAATTTCATTATTAGATTAAAAATGATAAAATACCAAACAGTATTTTTTCTTTTGAGTTCTCAGAGTCATATCTATTCTTTTCATGATCCAGCCTTAAGGCTTTACTATATACCCAAATTCTCAACACTAATATAATTTACTTTACCAAATAACAAAACAGTTTCCCCCTTCACCTTCAGAACTGTGGCATTCAGAGAAAAAACCTCCAGTTAAATAGATCAAAGCAGTTCTGCTGGTAATTGACCACACCCTTGAAGTTTACAATTCACACAGTTTGAAAGTGTATGGCTCTGGAGGAGACAGAACATCCCCTTCCAAGGCCATGCCAAAGTGCCATTTCGGGATCTCTGGCATTTGCAGGTGCAGTGCCACACTGCCACCCAAACTGCCTAAATTATCCCCTGCTCAGTGACACAAACACATCTTGGTCTTTTATTTGACTTAAATATTGAAGGATAATTAATGGAAGAATGGATGTTAGCAACCTTACTTTTCTATTTCACATTAAACCAAGTCTTAAAATCCAGGCTGAAATAAATAGCTTCATATTTGTGAGTTCCCTTCACAACTAAGGGCTCCTGTGGTAAATCTGAAGAAAGAGAATTAGAAACACTTTTGAATGCCTCTGTTATGAAACCAATTCATCAAAAATTAAGAATCTCAAAACAAGGAATAATATAATCTGAAACATAAAGGAAACATTAATTAAGAAGTTGCAAGGAAAAGTCATCCAAAAATCAATTCAAGGAAAATTAATGAAAAAAAGATGGAAAGTCAATGCTCACATAAGTGTTTTAGTCATAGTGTTCTAGAACGACTTAATGCAATTTAAAAATAAAATCTAGTTCCCAAAGCAAGCTGCTTTTAAGTGAGTAAAGTGTTACATTAATGTGCAACAGATTTTGACAGTGCCTGACACAGAACACTGAAGAATCACATTTGATTTAAATAATAAACTCAGGTAATACAAGAAAATGTGAAGACTGAAGAAACATTATGGTTCCATTTCTGCAGCAACCTCCATGCAAGCAGCCACCTGCCAGAGTTCCGATGTCAATTCTGCTCCCCGCCATGGATCATGACTCTTATAGAAGGATGGAGCCCACATTTGGCACTATTAATCCCTCTTCTAAAAATCATCTTTTTCCTTTATCACTTACATTAGGGCACTTGCAATATGAAAAAGTCATTAAATCAAATAGGGACAACACTAATACATCATACCTATATCCGTAATTATAATAACTCGTTCACATGAAAGGGTTTTGTTAAAAAAAATAAAAAAGAACACCAAAAAACCTACTATACAGCATGCAATTTCAAATTCTTGAAATTACAGGAAACCAAATATTAGACTGATATAAAGAATAGCACAGTAAACTATAAGCTATGAAAACCACAACATTAAGAGTTATTATTAAAGAGGCTGACTCAAAAAAAAAAATCACTGTATAAAACAGTATATTGTTATGTTCCCATTATATTTGATGTACTGCACACAACAAGAAGTATAAGTGCACTCAACTACTGTTCCTGTCTGGTGTGGATTTGGCTGTGTTCCTATTGAACACCTGAAAAGGCTTTCAAAAGACACAGAAAGGAAATAAAGTCAAATAGGATGTACTGTTCTACGAACAAAACAGTTATACAGCTTCTCAAACAAAGCCTATTTGAGTCAAGAATCCTTTTATACTCAAGTAAAATACTGCTAATAAATTCAAACCACATATCTGCAAGTGGTTCCATTCAGCCATTGTCTTGAGCAACACTGGCAGACAAAAGCATGGATGCAGTTTACCTTAAATAAGGTACCACATGGAAGCATCAATCAATAAACAGCCTACTGCTAATCCATCCCAGCAAGAACTCTTCCTATCCTTTTCTGCAGCTCCTGGGTTCCACTTTGATGGAGGAACTAGGAGGTCTGCTTTAATACATCCAAAATTAATCTGACAGACAAGGGAACACAAAAAGGGGCTGCTGTCCTCATAATACCCACAAAAAGGTGTGGCCTCACGTGATGGTTTCAGCTGGGGTAGAGTTAGATGTCTTCCCAGGGGCTGCCATGGGGCTGTGATTTGGATTTGTGCTGAGCACAGAGAGATAATATAGAGATGTTTCTGTTATTGATGAGCAGGGCTTGCACAGAGCCAAGGCCTTTTCTGCTTTTTGTACTCCCACACTGGCAGCGGGCCTGGGGGTGCCTGGGAGGAGACACAGTCAGGACAGGTGATCCACAGGGATATTCCAGACCACATGACATCATGCTCAGATTTATAAACTGGGGAAAGAAGGAGGAAGTGGAGGACATTTGGACTGATGACATATGTCTGCCCAAGTCACCCCTAGGTGCGACAGGGCCTTGATCTCCTGGAGGTGGCTGAACACTGGTCCAACCATAGGAAGTGGGGAATCAATTCTTTGTTTTGTTCTGCTGGTGTGTGAAGCTTGGCTCTCCCCATTTAACTGCCTTGATTTCAACCCATGAGTTTTCCAGCTTTTACCCTCCAGATTCTCCCTCTGACCCCACCGGTGGGGAAGTGAGCAAGTGGCTGCCTGGGGTGAAACCACAACACCTTTATAAAAATAAACCACCCAAATAGAGGAAATGTCATGTACTGTAAGACTGCAGTTTGGGATTATGAAGAGCAGTCTTCCCCCAGTTGTTAGTTTACTGCACTGGTAAATAAAAGCTTATGAGGTTCCAAGGTTTTTCCAAGATTTTCACACATCAAAGCCTCAAAATAAGAGAAGGAAAGAGAGAGAAGAAATTTCATCTCCCAAGACCTGAACTTCCACAACACCTACTGTAAAATCCCAAACTGTCACCCAATCTTACCAAGCAGGATTGTTAGAAAGGACGTTAAGAAAGTCTCCTACTGAATCAACAGCAGGTTTGGCTTGTTTCAGAGACTTATGTCCCGAACATTAGCAATTTTCCTTTAAGGCCTGAAATGTCCTAATATTCAAAATGACAGAATAAGTAGCCTCATGCTGAAAAGCCTTCAGTATGTCATTATATACAGGAGAATTTGGGCTCATTCTCAAAGCTTTGCTATGAATTCATTATTACCAATGAAATGCTCTCCTGGATCAAGACAACAGCTTAGCTATCCCAGTTCTGTCAACAGAGGGGGACACCAGTGAAAGCACACCAACTTAACCTCTACCCAGCGTTCCTGTCTTTTATACTCAACTCCTCACCTAGAAGTGTTCAAAAACAAGTAAACACAGCACTTCACCACATGGCTTTATGTGCATGATGTTATCACAAGTTGGGCTAGATCTCTGAGGTCTTTTCCAAACTTAGTGATTCTGTGGTGTACTAGATGGCATATCCCCCCTGCCTAGGCCGTTTGGTGTCCCCTTGTGCCCACTGCCCACAAATTCATCTCATCATTTTTTGAACTGGTACCATTTCCCACAAATATCATATGGTAGTAACTTCCAGAAGGTCACAAACCAGTGTAAGAATCCTTTTTTTCCCATCTGCTTTACACATCTGCTCAGTTCATCAGATGTCATTAGTACTGACATTATTTCCCAATCAACCACTTAAATGATTTTGTTTCTTTAAAAAACTTGAGTCCTATTCATCACTCACTTCAGACTAAAATGTTGAGGCTCCTCTCTTCATTGGCAGCTACTCCACATCCTTGATATTATTACCAGCTTCTCCTCATTTTCTCTAATTTCAACAACTCTTTCTTGAAATTAAGAGGACACAACTGCACATTGTGCTCAAGAGGACTTTGCATGAATTCTTTAATATTCCTAAATATATACATATATATAGCCTACATTTTATTTTAGGAAAAGAAAAAATCCCAATGAAAACCAATAAAAACCCCATCACTTTCCAAAAGGTAATCTAACTTGACAACTGTTGTCATTGTCACTGATGACTGGGACAAAAAAAATCAGATTTCATATGAGGGAGAGGGAGAGAAGCTACTTGGTCTAGACGGCTTTCTTCCTTCCAATTCCTAGTAAGCGCTACAGTTTGGGAGAAAGGAGAATATCATTCTTAAAACAAAACAACAACAAAAAACAACAACAACAACAAAAAAGTAGTAAGATTAACTTTTTCATCAACAAAAATAAAAGAGATATTTAACATAACTCCTCTAAAAGCATGTACACTTGAGAAAATCCGAACAGTGCCAATTATTTCAGTACTACCAAGAAGGCTCAAACCAAGTTATTGCATACCAAGTATTTTAAAATTTCAGAACACATCTTCCACAATAAAATCCTAAAATTTGGTCTTTTTAGAACCTGTCACTTTCTGATGTATGATAAAGATGCAGTTTTGTCATCACTTATATTTTCTACTGACAATGAGATTTAAACGAATAAATCTCATGCTTCATGCAGTAAACAGCATTTGAAGTTACCACCACCATTTGAAGTATACCACTACCACAAGTGGTCCCGTATAAAGTTCTATAGCAAATGGCTTTCTGTGTTTATTGTATTTCCTACAAATAGATTGCATGGGGACACAATCAACATTAGAGAGCCAAACAGGTAATAAAGCAGAGAGTCATTTCACTGGTTGTCTGCCAATACAACTTCTTTTTATCAGGCAAGCATATACAGTAACACATCAGTTGCCTTTTTTTTATTATTATTCTTATCTCATGAAGGGAAGGGGCTTTCCAGGCAAAACTGTGTACACAAAAATTGTTAAGGCCCATAGAACTTCACAGCTGCATTGACGATTACTCAGCGAAGACAATGGAAACAGTGACCAAAAAGTCCTGACTAACCAACAAAGAAAAAAAATAAATCTAAAACTACTTCATCAAGACTTTTCTTAGCCTGAAAAGCAGAGTGAGATGTTGTTAGGGTTTTTACAAATATGAACAAACTCATGAAAGGGCAAGATGAAATAACTGCCTTTAGTATTGGTAATTCATGTAGCTGCACAAAATGTTGTCTACAAAAGTGGTGGAAAATACACAGTTTACTCCAAGTGAGTACTGTAATCCATTTAAAATACTGAAACTACTCATTGCTCTAAATTAATCATATGCTGCAGACATTATAAATCTATTTACTTCTTGTTCTTATAACCACTATAATTAAGTTTGATTTTTATGTTGCTTGAAATCACAAAACACAAAAGTCCATAGAATACTTTAAAGGCACATGTTTTAGGGCATATTTCAAGTATTACTGTCCTGCAGGTGATAAAAGGCAGCAATCACCCTTTAACAGATGGGAAACCAAAAAATATCAAGAGGCTTTTTCCTAGACATAGAGACCAAATTTTCCTCATTTACAACATACCAAATTAAAGTGACTTTATTAGATAAAAGCAAATCATCTTAACATCTCCAGGCTAGTTACTTTTTTTTTAACCTCTTGCTATTACATTCACAAACAATAAAACAGAACTGGCCATAAAAGACATTCAGTAATATAGACAAAACAGCCATTAGAAAATAAAATTTAAAAAAATGAGATCACTTTGTCTTTTGCTTTGGTCAATTTGGTCGATTTTCGGGATTTTTTGGGAAAGAAATGCTAAACCAGTAGTTTATGCATGCATAACTTCTGGTGCCTTCAAAGAGAATGTGTACCCACTTGAGTTTTGGGGTAACAAGACCCATATTTAACAAAAACAAATTCCTGGATATCACAACTACAATATCAGAGCAAAATGGATTCATTCAACAGCACAAAAATGTAACAATAATACTATTGTCATTTTGTTGGGTTGTTTGTTTGTTTTTTTAATAGTGTGAGTTTACCATGATCTGTGAGATAACTTTAAAGTTCCAGATCAGTTTGAAGAAATCAAGAAGATGTAACAGGTCAGACCTAAGCTCTTGGCTGCAACTACATCGATGCTTGAGATTTTTGTTGTCTTCTCCCCAAGTAAAAAACTTAACAGAAAATGATATTCTATATCATAGCTGACTATGAATACACTTAAGCATAAAACTGAGAACATATCCTTGAAGTTCATATTTCCTCAATAAATTTGTGATTCATTTATATAATATAAACATGACATAATGAAAGAGCAAATTGAATATACTCTTCTCTTAAGTTCTCCATGCTATTCATGCTTATGCTCTGTGTCTCTCACTGCCACATATTTATAAAAAATGAGACTAATAAAAAAAGAGTACTCAAACCATAAGATGTTGGCTGTCACACAGACTTTGTAATTTTTCCAGAGGCACTCCACAGTTCCACCAACCAAAATGAAGTAATTCAGCCTCCTCTGGATTTGAACCCTGTATTTCCAGACACAAAACCAACAACTTCTGTGAACTCTTCCATCTCAACGCACCTCATTCCCAGCAGCTTCCAGGTCAACCTTGTCTGTTCCACCACTCATAATCACACCCTGAACTGCAGCACCAGCTGCCTGCCACAGTTAACTTAAAACACAGATGTGCTGAATCATGTTGAATCATGGATGTAATTAGCTAGTAGCAAAAAAAAAAAAAAAGCCAACAACTATGATCTCTGCTAAAACTAAGGGGAGTACTTAATTTCTCTCAAATTTAAGCCAGTTCACAAGGTGACCAACAAAACCAAGCAAGGCATGAAGGGGAAAAGACTCAAACAGCTGAATTGCATAAACTTCACTTCCAGAGTCATTGGTAGATGAGACTAAAAGAAAAAAAAAAAAATCTTTTTAGATTTGTTTTACAAGGAACAAAAGATTTCATCAGGAAAACTAGCCTCTGACAAATTCACTTTAACAAAGCCTGAATATTATCAAAACAAGAACCCTCTCCCCCAAAAATAAAAATGTCTATATTATGGACAACCAAGTATTATTATTCCATTTATTATTTCTGCTTGTTTACCAAATTTGTCTTTATGAGCTGCAGGAAAAGAATCTCAGAAAAGTCTCACACACATATTTAAAAAAAATTGCATTACGCTGTGCCCATGCAAGCAAAATCCACACAACAAAAACCAAAAAGCAACTAAAACACAAGAAACTGCAACTAAGCACAGTCAGAAAATTCTACCTCCTCCATCATTTGGCAAAATATAACTTACAGTTACTTCTCATTAAGGCAGATGCTATTAAAAGAGAAAAAAGGGGGGAAAATAGCCTGTCATTGTACGAAAACTTCCATTTCAGGAAGCTAGGACTCAATTCCCAGCACAAACTCACATATAATTCTACACTAGATCAGCTTCTCAAATGTAGTTTATAGCATTATGACTAAGGGGTAGTTGAATTGATTTTCAATTCAAGTCAGAAATCAAGTTAACCTCAACCTCCCAGCAGACAAGTATATTCTAGTAAAGTAGGAGAAAAATATCTAAAGGTTTCTGTGGTTAGCAGAAAGCCCAGTTGCAAATGTAACAAAAGAAAAAAACATCACTCTAAAAGTACAATCTTCCTTCCAAAGATTCTGCAAAAATCACATGTCCCAGGATGAGAGGGTCTCTTCCCCCATGATGAGGATCCAGCTATGATATACTTGCCACTTTCAGATATAATAATGTAGTAAAAATAAAAAAATATATAATACTGTAAACAACTGTTTACTTCATATACTATATATTTTAGTACTATAAATATATAGTATATATATAAATATATATTTACTATATATTATATATAGTATATATTTTATATATATCACATTGTATATCTGTATATAATATATAATACTGTTTACTCCTGTCTTCTGACAATCCAACCACCTCCATCCCTGAGTAACAGGGTCACAGCACATTAGTGTGACTTCTCAGGCAGTGCAGTGTCCTCAGCAGCAACACCAACAAGGCCACAAATGTGTCACACCCTAACTGCAATTCAATGGCCCTGCTCAATTTTGCACTGGGACTCAGTAAACAAACAATTAAAAGGATGAAAACCAAACTACAAACTATTAGTGCTTTCTACACGTTCAATATGACTGCAGTAACACAAGCAGAAGAAACAAAATAAGTTGAAGCTAATAAATTAAAAGCATTTACTTGCAAAATATGCCTAAAAGTATCCTTTTGATGGAGCCTATCCTAGGGAGTAAAAGATCTAGTACAAACTTTTTTCTCCTCTATTTCCTGATCTCTTAGGAAGAACAGCTTTGGTAGTGAATAAGAAATTCAATTAAAGGTCCAATTTACTTAAGAAGTGTGACTATCACATTGAAAAGTTGTAGGTATTTCTATGTAAAATTATATACACAGAATAAATACTCTTGAATTTCATAATGGCTAGACAGAGTATGAAAACCATTTGAAGGCCAGGCTATTCAAAATATTAAGGTTCAGAAAAATCCAAAAGTATTAGTGGGTTTTCCAAGACATTATTACTATTCCTGTTATTTACCTAAGGGTTTTACTTCTCTTGAGAAAACAGAAGTCAGACTGTGGCTGAATCACTTAACATCGCTCGTGTTGGAAGGCTAAACCTCTGCTCAGAATCAAGGTTTTCACATCGAAAAAGAAAAAAAGTCACCTAGGAAGAGGACTTGGGTTATCAGTAAAATATCTCTGCAGAACTAGCTGAATGTTTCAGGAAAACATGCTCTCAAAAATTGAATTTCTGAACAGAAAAATAAAGTAGTAGAAGAGACTGAGACTACTACACCCTCTTCTTTGGGGAATCTACAACCACAGACCCTAACTTTAAAATAATTGCTGTCTATTGAAAAGCTTTCTAAGTTGCTTGATACAATCTAAACAAACTCAGGAATAAATGTCAACTTTACTTAAAAAGCATCAATTGTTCTAATCATCATTAATCATCCACATCAAAAATGTTTATTATTTGACAGCAATTAAATTTTAAGAGATTTTCCATGAATGAACAAGAGCTATATAAATGAACAATACACTTAGTGTAATGTTTCATAGTAGTGTTCTGGGAAGGATTTAGTAATATTCTGGTTCAATGTGGGAAAATTGGTCAATTACTGAGAAAACACAGTAAAGCACCACTTCTTTTATATGGACTTATATAAATGCTTTTTTTTCAAAGTATTTTCTTCCTAAAATGAGTATACTCTCTACTAAAATCCAAGATGATTTCTTGCAAGAACAGAACTGTAAAGTTGCCTACCACATAATAAATAAAGATATTTCCCAGTTCAAAATAATATTTTTGACTTTTACCTATCTTTTGAGGTTGATAAAAACACTACAAATACTGCATCACTGTGTTCTTGGTATGAATTGGCAGCTTGTCTTTTTTGAGGTAAATATATTAATTTATTAAAGTTAGGAGAAATTAAAGAAGAATATAAACAAATATCATTCATCACCTTAATATCACTCTCCTCATCCATAGCACAAACTCTAGAAATCCAATCACAGAACACATCCATTTACCATGACCCCTCCCCGCCCCAGAAACCAACACACCAAGAAGGCTGATATGGAATTGCATCACATTAAAGACTGTGTTTATTTACGGTACATTTTAATGTTTGAAATATATTTCAACTTTCGGGATTAGATGGGGGTTTTTTAATATGGCTTACTACTTCATAAATGCATGGTAATGACTCAGAACAATTGACATGTGCTCTCAAACTAGGGTAATAAGCCTCTACCAGGCTATTTTTCCTCTTAGATAGGACTAAAAGTCATAACCAGCACACATTTATCAACGTTATCTGAAGTTATTTGTTTGCCTTTACAATACCTACAGCAAAGTTACAAGGAAACCAGTACTTGTGGCACTTGAATATCTTTGCATTTGTATCTGATTGCTCTTACATAGGCTGAAATCTCACACAGGCTGATTATATATGAGTGGATATCTTATCTTTAAATGACAAGTTATAATGGCAGTTACCAAAAATTGTATCCTAAAATTTAGGCACAGAAACATTAATGAAACCTCACTGGAATGGACAGATCAACACAGCATTCAGAGAGTTACTGATGGTATATTTTCCATCAATGTATTCCGTTAGGAATCTTGGCAAATAGTATCAACAGAAAGACGTACAAAAAAAAACAAGATACATTCTGAAGCTCTGCTCTACAAAATGTTTGAACTGTTATGAAAAGTTCTGAAGCATTTTTCCACTGTTGCCTAAAGATATCTTCTACCACAACCAGTCTTGTTTCACAAAAAGAGGCACGAATTCTTGGTCTTGTCGTGTTGTTTTTTTTTTTTTTTTTCCTTTTTTTGTTATATCTACAGCAAGTATACAAAACTTGCTCCTTCTATTTGCCTATACATCTATTTCATTAAGTGCATCACCAGCACTGTACAATGTCTGTACATTCCTCTGAAATTATACATATTTGGAAAGACTGTTTTAGCGCTTCTGTTGACAGCACAACTCCACGCAAAAGTAAACAAACACAGAACTGATTGTTTCTGTGTCATTTCTCCAGTCAGCTTTGCAGGAGATCTCCTTACATTAATCCCTTAAAAGCTGCTTAGGCAAAAAAAGCACTCCCTCACCTCAAGTTGTTTTAGACAAATGTAAACACAAACTCTAACTCTGTGGACTTTTCTACAAGCAGCCTGATTGCCATCCATTGAATCTCTTGCTGTGACAAGAAAATTTCAGTTCCACATTGTAAGTCAGGGCCTGTAAAACATGAAGATTATGTCTATTGTGAGCTGTACAAGAGTTGTTGTACCTTTTCAAATGGGTACTCTGATGCTCAGCAGCAACATGGAAATGTGGCAGAAGCAGGAAGCCTCCCACCTTTACAACTCCTTTCTAGCTACAAGTGTCTGATAACAGTTCCAACTACCTCATTTTCATCTCTGTGTGATACAGCCTACAGGACTTAAAAACAGCAGGAGAAAGTCATACTTTTTCATCAAAAAAGTATTTTTATAAAAATTGTTTTTGTTCAAGTACAGTTTGAATACATTTTCTATCTAAGTTTCGAAACACTTGACTAGGGTTTTTTCAATTTGTTAAAACATTACTTTTCTGTTTTTCTGTTTGAATTTTCATGTATTTCAATCTATAATGGTTTGATTTTTTTCAAAATTAAATGGGAATCTTTCAACATCAGGCAAAAAACTTCAGTACATCCAAAACTAAATTATTGGTGTATTATTTCCGCAGTAAACAAAATTTTTGCTCTGAATTTCAGTGACAGTTAAATAGTAGGATTTCCTATAGAACAGATATTATTTTCCAACTTATTTTGTCAGAAACAACCAAAGAGAAAATAGTGAGTTCCTTCTTCGCCCTCTTCAATCTGCTTCCCAGTCATTCATTCCTATCATCTAAATGCCACTTTTGACTGTGCTCTCTAGATTCTCTGAGCCTTCCAAGAGCATCCACATTTTACAAACTGTTTTTGTACCTGTGGCAATGCTCTTCTGAGATCCCTGCAGCTAAAGTGCCCCTCATAACCTTTTGTTTCCCCATCCTTAGTTAAGTACGTAAGACAACAATTTTGCCATCTTACAAAAGTTACGTAAAATCATTTTGGCTATAGCTGAAAGATTTCATGGCAAAGGATCCAAGAGAGTGAAACATCATCTGTACTTGACCTGAAAAAAAAAAAATAAACAAAAAAGGAAAACAATATCAACAACCAAAACAAAGAACCCCTGAAAGAAATAACCTAAACAAAACAAACAGAACAAAAAAACACAACCCAAAACCACTAAGAAATAAAACGCCACAAGATAAAACAGAGTATATTAAAGCTATAGCATGGAAGTTGACACTCCATGTGTAAACACATCATTTTATCTACAGGTATAATACCAGAAAACAACAAGCACTTGTCCTGCTCTTCCTTTGGAGAGCATGAAAAACACCGATTTACATTAAAGGGTGACAAACAAACATACACGCAACAACTAAACCCTAAATAATATATAATCCAGGATTTCCCTAAGTTCTTGGAAGGAACCATGGTTCACTTGTCACAGCTACAAAAAACAGCAGTTCTGCTCAAGGTAAGTGAAGGAGTGGACGTGGGCTCAAGGAGTAAACAAATCCCTGTACACAGGAACAGCAGCACTGTGACACGCTGATAGGCAGCGTGGCTGCCGAGGGGTAATGCAGAGCCACCCTCTGTCAGCATGCAGCACAGCTTGGCTTCTTTCCCAGCCCTACCTGAAATGACCTTGTGCAAGCTGTCAGTCAACCCTGCTCCACCAGACATCCCCAGGCAGGGAACCCTCAGGCATAGCCAGGACTGTTAACAGCAGTCCGGGGAAGAGTGGCGACTGCATCGCACAACCTTGAGATGCAACGGTCGCTGGATTTCCCAGGGGCACACAAGGAAAGGAGTGGAGTCTCCCCAAACATACACTAACAGTAGAATGTTTTTAGGTCTTTGTGACCTACAATTATTTTGAGGTGCTATGATTATTTTGAGAATGCTTGTGTGGCCCTTCTGAGCTCAGAAACACACAACACAAAGATGGCAGCGTTAAATCCACAAGAAATCTCATTTCAGGAGGCTTCCTAGCCAAAACATCCCTGTCTAATACTTACTACAATCAGCAGTGCACTCTTCATCACACTGAGGGCCCTTAATTTGTTTTATGTAGATTTACATTTGACATAAGATATTTTTGTAATTGTAAGTCCAGAAAGGACCACCAAATCCGTCCACACTGAACTCCTGCAGATGACAGGATATAGTTTCATATTACAACTGTCAAGCCAGGCCAAAATGATGAAAGGAACAAAAAAAAAAAGAAAAAAAAAAGGTACTTGGCCAATTATACCGTTATCACTGCCCAATCACAGCGCAGAGTAAAGCTCCATCATGCATCTCTCCCTTCAGTCTGAGAGCCAAGTGACCACACAGCAGCCTACCCATTTTTCTCTTGCCCATTCTGGTTCATTCTCTTTTCCCACTCTACTTTTGACCTACCTAAAGGTCAAAATTTCTTTTAACTGGCTTTTAACTTGCTTTTGCTGATGCTTCTGTAACCTGCTACCGGCCGCTTTCATTTTCCGCCCCTGCAGCAGACAGAAAACCTGATACTTCATAGTTAATTAGTAAACAGCTAGATCCACCCTGGGGTGCCAGGCTAGGAAAAGCCTTCCCAAGCATGAACAGCTCTGAGCAGTGGCACTCAACAGCCCTGGCTCTACAAGTCACTGAGTCTTGCAGGTTTGAGCTCTGAAAAGCAAGCTTACCACTCACCCTTCAACAGGAGGAAAACCTTCACACCTTTTCACCTGTGCTTTAAAACACCATCTGCTGTCTGATCTCAGCATGGATTGCCTCTGTTCATCCCTCCTTTTAAAGCACTGACAGCACAGAAATGCACACATCTTCCATTTTCTGTATGTGGGATTTTCTTTCCTGGTATTATGAGCTCATCTCTAGTAATAAATTGGTGTTTATGTACATTAAATGAAGAAAGGACATATAGTGTCCAAGAGAGAAGCTTGCTGTTAGCAGATACTTAGCCTGACACTTTGGTCAAGTCACTTAATCTCCTCCTTGCCTCAAAATTGAGGAATATTTTGATAGGTTTTTACAAACAATTTTAGACTCTCAGCAAGCCTGAAAAAAAATGAAACATGGTTTTATTATTGAAAAAAGAGATGCTGATAAATGACCATCATATCAAAATTAAAACAGATCTGATAATGAAAGCATAGTATTGCTTAATTAATCTCATTTTCTCTGGTCTGAAATGACTACATCAAAAAGGCAACAAGTAAGAACAACATACAGCAAAGAACAAACAGCTTCAACACAATGTTCCTTTCACATGTGCTTCAGATATTTACTTAATATGGAGTTCATGGGGGAAGGAAGAGATCTATTTGAGAACATTGCTTTCCAGACAAAAAGAAAAAGTAATAAAGATGGTGAGAAAGGAAGGGAATTGGCCTACCCTCGGTGTTTGCTGCAAATTCCTACAAAGCAGGAATGTACAAGAGCTGACTTGGAAAAGGTTGGTTTAGGTTATCAGGCTGAAGCCACGCACTCAGTGGAGCTCAAGGCAAGTTTAAGTCTGCTTTTCTCATGACCTGAACACTTCATGCTGGCTCAATTAAAGGTAGGAAGGCAAATTTCATCATCATCTGTATTAACACGCACATGTTAATGGATATCAAATTAATTTAAAGGAAAAATGTGCTAAGCATTAAACGAAGGAAGAGGTAACCTGTTTCTTCTTTCTCCTAGAACTCCATCCCACTTTTAAAACATCATGGGATGGGGAAAAAAAAAGAAAATTAGCAGGCTTGTTCCTTTCCCTCCATCAGTCTATGAATGATTTACAACTATGAGCTAAGAAACAGTTTCCTCCAATTTTATTGTAAACTTACACCCAAGGTTCCTTAATCCGACACCACGAATTTGGTACAAATGTTCCATAACGTGTGTGCTGAATGAGGAAACTGTGCTGCTCATGTTTTTCAGCATATCAGAACTAGCCTCTGTTTTCAACTTCTTACTTGGAAAAAGGAAAGTTTTCCAATCATGAGGTCACCATTAAAATGATGCACAGCATGGAAAATATACAGGGCTATGGTCTAACAGTAAATGCACAGACACCGGGTCTGCTACACCACTTCTACACTCTTAGGTTTCCCCCACCTATTTTACTTTAACATCTGACCCTAAAAAAAGAAGGGAATAATTTGCCAATATGGCTGTCTTGCAAATGAACTAATTAATGTTGACAAATCGTCTCCATGAATATAAAGTAACAGAATTTAATTAAGCATATATTCAAACTCCTTCACGTGTTTATTCACAGGTTTACTACAGTGCTTCTGGGGTCCTTTGCAGTTTCTCAAAACTTAAATACTGAAAGACTAAGTATTTTCAAGTGAAAACATGTGAGATTGATAATAGTTAAAAATTACAAGCATTATACTAGTATTTTTTCATTTTAACATTGTAATAGTTATCAAAAATTACTAATTTTAGTCAGCATCTACAATACTCATGTTAAAGAAATAACTTGATTACTTCATTATTGAAACAGAAAAATAAAACCTCAGAATTTACTAAATTGTAAAAGTTGAAAAAATAAAAATAAAGGCTGGGAAGGGACAGGAGCAAGGACAGTCTAACTCTGCTGGGAAATGACTTAAAAACTGCCAGGCCCACTTTTCAGCAGGATAAAGAGACAAGAGAGTGTCTCCATTTCTTTATTTCTCCTCACTCATTGTAATGTCTAGCTTGGGCAGAAGAGACAATCTAGGCCTTACAGACTACACAGAATTGGAAAAATGTAGTATAATTCAAACTAAAAAAAAAAAAAAACCAAGAAAACAATCAAACAAGAAACCAACAGAAAACAACAAGCAAAAAACCTCCAATCCTCCTAAAAAAAGCCAACAGCAAAAAACCCACAACACACCATCATCAAAAACCAAGAAAACTAGAAAAATATTCTAAATGGAGATTCCCTTAGATTTGTTTTCTTTAGAATGAGCTTCAGATTTTCTTACTCAAAAATGTTTAAGCTGTTTTGCTACTAATTGAATCAAAGTTGTCCAAACAACACACAGGAATCCTTTCAATACCTAAGGTGGTAGTTGAGTCCACTGTAGAAAGATAATTTACCTTGCAGACCTTGATAAAAATTAAAAAAAAAATCTATTAAAAAATTAGTGAAGGAAATACATTAGACTTCTGCCTATTTTCAGGAAACAGAAAAAAAATTAGACTGTTTCCAGCATTCTAGTACCCTAACTTACAGAGCAAGAACCTCAAAATGTCTTTAGCACAGAAAATTTTACAATGTAATTGACCAATTCAGGACTCATGCTGAACACTGGATATATTTTAGCAGCCACTATCACACGTTTAACACAGTAATAAGAAAAATTTCTTCATCTGTCACCAAAGTGAGGCAGGAATATTCTTATACATGTTCACATTTGTGGGCATTTTACAATACTAAGTAGCCCCTGAATGAAGCCATTTGCATACATTTACTCAGGTAGATATTATGGCCAACCATTATGAACAGAAGCAGCTGATGAGGTCTTCTCCCAATTAATTTTTTATTACAAATTCTCATGGGATTATAAAATCTAGTATTCACAAAAGCTTCTAAACTGGAGTCAGACTTTCCATTTACCAGGCCTAATCTCTGTTTAGGGCTGGTCTTCACTACAGTTTCGTACACTTTCCTCCTCAGCTTCCTACGAGGGATCTTCAGACTTATTTAGAGCATCATAAATCACATTTTGCTGGTGTAGTACTGCATAGACTGAGTCAATGAAAACCCTCCCCATCACTCTCCCACTTTTTTCCCTCTCCTCCCCTTTTTAAAGATAATAACCTTTAAGCATTCCCTGCATTTCACAGCAGACCACATCTGATGCTTCTCAGGTAAATACAAGTATTACCTGAGAAGGTAAATACAAGTATGTTTAAAGTAAATATGTTACAGGTAAATACGAGTATGTTAAAGTAGGGTGGGTGTTATAACAAACTTTTAGAGTATATTTAACAATTACAACTTTTAGAGTATATTCACCAATTAAAAGTTTGGTTTTGTTTTTTTTTTTTTAATTAGACTGGGTCATCCACCTATCTCTTCAATGCTGGGGCATTACTCTTGCACTACAGCTCATTAGAGAAGCAAGAACTAGACTTGAAGTGTGCCTTTCAAATGATAAAAAAGAAGAAACAACACCAAATAAAAACCCCTCACACTTAAGAAAACAACTTTCAAAATTACACTCCCAAACCAAAACAAAAATCAAAACTCAAAACAACCCATACTGATTTAACCAGGTTTTTTGGTGGGAGGTTTTTTGTTTGTGTTTTTTGGTTGTTTAGTTTTGGGTGGTTTTTGTTTGGTTGTTTGTTTTTTTGGGGTTTTTTGGGTTTTTTTGCGGGGTTGTTGGGTTTTTTTGGTTTTGTGTTTGGTTGTTTTTCTGGTTTTGGTTTGTGGTTTTTTTTTTTTTTGGGGGGGGAGAGTAGTTTGTAGTTTCTGTTGAAGCAAAGCCTTTGTGCTAATTATAACCTTGGATTTCAGCGTAATGTGTGGAACATATTTTGTACAAGTTGGTTTTAAGTAATCTGGATACATCCCCCACACTGTGATCTGCCTGGCAATTCCAACTCACACATCATGGATGATGAAAGTCCCACTAAGAACTAGGAACCTCATACCAGCATATGTGTGTTAGGCAGAAAAACTGAGTTATATCCAGCTTGGATGTAGAAATTCTTTAACTATAATGTCCATCTTTGCTGTATATTGTCTGCAGAGCTCATTGCAGAAAAGAGCAACTAAAAGTTACCACATACAGAAGCAAAGGACTACAGAAGAATTCAGATTAATTCTTTATGGAACAGATATAGTTGCAAGAATCTGAAAATTGTTTACATTTGCTCTAGACCAAGAAGAAATTTAAAGTCTGTTCACCTACCTGGACAGGTGTAATGGTGTAAAGCCATTTAACAAGATGATTTTTGCGAGGTATATTATAGATGGGTAACAATTGATTTCTTTGAAACCACAAAACTAAAGCAATGCTTATAAAAGCCAGCTTGATAGATGTTCTTGAAGTACTGTAAGTTCTTTGTCTAGTTAGATTTATATGTAACTAAATAATAACAGCTTGAGGTCTGTACAAAGTCACCTAGGAAATCTTGCTTCTCTGAAGAAGTCCCTGTTCTGCACAAGGCAGGGAACATTCGTGGGAGGCTGAGAACCAAGGAAGCTACACACACTTGACTCATTTAGAATTTCAGCTGAGGCATGACAGAAGATAGAATTTCACAGAGCTTCAGAAAAGCAAGTCTTTCCTAGGAAGAAGATAGTGAGGTTCTGGATCCTTTTTCTAGTCATTTCCAGCACATCAGCTTTAAGCTTTTAAGCCAAGACAAAAAGCAGATAGGCATTTAATTTTTATGCCTGACTTGCTCCCAGTGCTCTCAGGCAATCTCATCATAACTACATTGAGCTTAGTGTTTCTTTCTTTTTTCCCCCCACTCCGAGCACTTCATTTTACTTCCATTTGTAAAGGCATTTCTTTCTGAAGAGCTGTCTCCTGAAGCAGCATCTATTTTGAAGCACAACAGAAGCTGACAAACCTACCAAAATATGGCCTACATGGTCTGTATTTGCTTTGCCTTTTGTTACAGCAAGGCTCACAATTGTTCTTAAAGACAAGTCAATGGCAATATGGACATAAGAAATAGGTCTCATGAGTAAGAGCCATGAGTGGCTGTAAAATAACATGCTAAGAGTTGCTTTGGAGCAGAAACCAGTAATTTAGGAGGAAGGCTATGCATCAGACTAATATAGCCTCATTTTCAGCATGTTTTCCCTGTAATACTTCAAATCTCATGTAAAACCAACCAGAAATTCAGGACAGAATACAGAAATTATATTAAGTATTTGGATTAAAGTAAACAAGAGGCCTGAGCTCAAGACCTCCTGTAACACATATACCAGATAGAAGCACATGAGTAGCCCTCACAAAACTACCAAAATATCTCAGTTGCTTCTGAATCGGAATCTTCTTTCAAATGGGCTTCTTGGCAGGACTCATTCTGCATTTGGTTATCATGTAATCACATCCAGGTTCACACAAGACAATTCTGACCTGAAAATCCCTTCACAAAGGCAATGCCCCAGATAATCGCCTGCCTCCATGGGGCAGTAAACACAGACCAACGTTGTGCTGACATGATGTGAGCAATTTCCACACAGGGCTTGTGCTCCATGGGAATGGTTTGCAGGCTACAAACAATGGTCTAGGTCCATCCAAAGTGATCTAAAAGGAAACCAATATAAAATGCAGCTAGACTGAGCAAAAAATAAACTTACAAAGCGAGTTCCACAAAGGCAGTGCTACCCAGCAGTTTTGTGTTCTAACCTCCTCTTTTAAGGCATAGTGGAGAGACAGGTCAAAGGAAAAAATAAAACAGCTGACTGTGCAAAAGTGTCAGGACTTTGCAGACAAACATGCTTTGTTGGCTAATAATACACACTTCATACTCCAGAGAGAAGTGCTACCTATGCAGAATCCTTGAGATTCAAGATCAGCCTAGGAGAAACCCAAACAGTGTCAGCAACAGCACGTGCAGGAATCCAAAAGTCACATCACACTGTTAGCTGTGAAAACCACACGTAAAAAGGGGATCTGCAAAATCAAACAGCATTGAATTTGTGTATGCCAGAGACCTCTCAAGGAATCCAAAGCAAAGAAACCAAAGAAAAGTAAAGCAGTCACAGCATGTGAGTCACCAGCCCAAAAACCCTGCCAAAAAAACATTTAAAAACCACTAAAAATTTCCAATTCTCACTAATCATATTAGCATAGCCATTAGATGCTGTCAATGGGTAATTAAATATATTTGCAGTTTTTGTAGCCTTAAGTGCAAAGAACGGGCATTTATCCAGGTAACCAAATATTCACAGGAGGAGGCATCAGCTTTTTTATAGAAATATCTTTCAGTAAAACTGTTTCATGCAGCCAATTAGCAGCAGCATCAGCCATTCTTTTTCACCACTTGTGTACTTTGCCATGAGTCCTTGAATCTTTTGCCATCTTCTACAGAAATAAGAGGCTACTTGGGTAGGTAGCTTGCCTCTTTTTTTTAAAAAAAGAAAAAAAAAAAAAAAGCTGTTTAGATGAGGAGAAAAGAACCCAAACAGTGAATACAGTATTTTCCATGTTTACAGAATGATACCTCAGTTCTTAAAATTAAACAACATTAACATACAAAAAGTAAAAAGTGCAGTCATCATGTTATTTTTCTACAGTTTTTTTAAACTATTGTCAATCAATTATGAAAAGCACTAAAACATTAGTGTTCTTGTTTATTGCTAAACACCATATCTACTGTTCTCAAGTAAAAAGATTAGATTTCCTCTCTATATACATATAATCTCTCCTGGGAATATTGGCTTTGTTTAAATGGGCATCTTTCTTTTCTCTAAAAATATTTTGTGGTTGACTAACAAGAGCTGTTTTTATTGTGGCAATCAGAATATAATCGCTACAATGTTATGATCAGTATTTTGGTGTAATCTAGAGTTTATTGTCTTGCATAATTGCTTTTTTTACTGAAGTATCCTTTTGAGGTGTATCAGTGTTTCTGCTTCATAGCAGATCTGACCAAGAAAGTTAGTTTGAAGCTCTTAACACCAGATAATCAACTTAGAATATTTTACATAAAGAGAAAGATTTATCCATACACAAAACTTTATTGGAAATATTTATCCAGTCAATGGCACACACCTAGAAGGGTAAGAATGATGCCAGGAACTCGAAATACAGAAGTACTGCCAAATTTCAGCAAATTACTACAAAAAACAAGACTCAGTCATTACTGAAAAGCTTTTCCTTTTTGCCTTTGGCTGCAAAATGCCTCAATTACTGAATCATACAAGAAAAGTAATATTTCTTTCACTGATAGACAAGAAATAATCAATTACTGATAGGCTGCATATAGTTCTCAGTAATAGTAAAAGCAGCAAGGGAGTATTTAAAATAGACCTTCTTTGACGAAATAAAACTATTCCATCATCAAAATAACAAGTATAATACTACTTTACCTCTAAAAATATGAAGGAAAAAGACTTCTGAAAAAAGAAACAAGAATATAAGAAATCTAGGGAAATGTAATTGGGTCCATGGTATCAGAAAAGATTTACTGAAAAACAGCCATGTATAAAAAGTAAAACAGCATACAGTCAAACAGAAAAGATTAATAAAAGAAAGAATATTCCACTTGTAATTTATAGTGGGACCTAACAGAGATTCTGATTGTATGTATTGATCTAGTGTGGGCATAAAGTTCTACACTTCTGCCCTAAAATAAGTTTTGTCTATAGGCATATTCGACTTGTTCCATTTCTATTTTAAACTAAAAGCAGAGAAAACAAAATTTGTATTTCTCATCTGCTCTCAGTGAGAGTCTGCCATTGTCTCTTCCATTTTTAAGTATGCCTTTGCTACACAGAAAACCTGTAATTAAGGATTTTTAGATTCCAGCAAAAAGACAGCTTCAGGAAAAAGTGACCATAAGCTACACTAACACTCTGCAAGCAGTTCGGAGTGAAAAAACAGTTCAATAGGGACATTGTTTGTCATTTTAAGTCAACTACATAATAAACTGATAAACATACTGCGAATGAGGTAAGAAAGAAAACTAAGCAAGCTTGAGGCTTTTTGAGGCATGCCAGCATGTTTGTGCTTTCCCTTCTGTTTTTAAAGGTAGTTCATGGCTAATAATGTTGTTCTCAACCTATGAGTTGGATAACAACAGTGTTAATTAGAATAGAAAAGAGTACTTCAGCTGGAAGGAACTTCCTTATCCAGCTGCCTGACCACTTCAGGGTTGCCAAAGATTAAAACCATTAAGGGCATTTTCCAAATGCCTCAAACACTGACAGGAATGGCACTGACCACCAGTGTTGGGTCCATGGACTTGGAATTTAGGCAGCCACATTCTTACTTCTAGCTTGGAATATTTTCTTAGCTTCTTCACCACAGAGAAAAAGGTCAACTCAATGGTTGTCTAGCTATTGATGCATATGGATCAAAGAAAATAAATATAATAATAATAATAGAGTGGGTAAATAATTACACAATGTAGGATACTTCACCCAGTCTCCCAAATATATGAAATAAAGGACTCTGAATAAATTTAACAATTAAATGAACTAAAACATAAGAAACCAGGTATAACATGGATACCGTGTGGGCATTTATATTCTTCTCAAAAACTTGAAATCATTTCCATTAAAAACCCCTAAGCCTTTAGTAATAATTTTAATTCTTCCTAACCAATTAATTCTTATACCATCTTCTTCAATTGTATTTCAATTATGCGGCATTTTCATCATTAGATAACACAAACTTGCACAATTCTAAAGAGCAAAATCTAGAGTCTGAGTTGGCAAGGGCCCTTGCTTTCAATTTTCTCTTTCTATCTGCTATCACCTCTTTAATACATGTGATATATTTTCATTATAGCCCATGGTCCCTACAGTAGCAGAGTTCTTGTCACTTTATCTACTCATCTTTTTAAAAGCCTGTCTTTAGCAACAGATTCCTCCTGCCTTCCTTTCTATCCTTTGAAGGACAGAAAAAGAAAAAAAAAGCTTACACTCTCCTACAGCTTACACTGCATTTGAGGACTACATTTTTTGCAGACACTTCAGTAAATTATTTGCCAATGAAACTCAAGACACATTTTGCAACTGAGCTTAGCATTTACTATTTGTTTTCTTTGTGAAGGAAAACTGACTCCCAAAAATCATAACCTGTAAGTGTCAATAACCAGAAATGCTGCTTTAAGGTATTTTAATCAGTGAATTAAATAAACATTTGAAGAATGGAAATGAAGAGTAAAAAGGAAAAATAAAACACCCTTGTTCCTTCATTGTAAGCTACATTATGAATTTTATATATTAGATACAGAATATTACATAACAATAATTACTAGAATGACTAAATTATGACTAAGAAAGTGCTTCATCATCATTGCAACAAAAAGTTAGAGTTATCTAAATGTTACAGTCAAGTTAATTTCAAGGGTAATCAGCAAGCCATTGCCAATATCCAATTGTCAGCAAGAAAGAATTTAACCAGCGATAAGTTTGGTGTTTCATGTTTATTTGGAGATTGAATTCATCAATTTTGAAACTTTGTCCATTTTATTTTCTCTTTCAACAATACAATCTCTTATGAGCGTGGTCTGTAACATGGTTTTTTTACCACGTCTGTATGAAAAATACTTATATATTAATACTAGCTAAACTCTTAATTTTCCAGATTTGTTTTTTCCACAAACATCGTTAACAGCTAATGATGCTAATAAAAACAACAATGTGATAAAAAAGTGGACTGATATAAAAACCTTTACCACAATGTGACACTGATATAAGTTACTTTGTCACACAAAAATAAGAGGAAGAAAAAAATTATTAATCACAAATCAGAACACATCAAATATATATTCATTTACACACATTATAGCTGTTCAAGGGCCTAGTATTGAAGAGTAAAAAACATAGAAAAACCAAACAAAAACCAAAACAAACACCAAAACCCCAAAACAACATCATCAAAAAAAAAAAAAAAGAAAAGGACAAAGAGAACTTTGAGCAAAACTGAGCTACAACTACACTTGCACCAGAGAATCACATTGTCTAAGTTAACTGAGGTCAGATGAGACAGTACAAAAGAGAACCCAACTGATAAATACAACCATTTCACACCAGACCTCTTCACCACAGGCCTTGCATCTCTTAAAACTTACTTTTCCTAAGAGGTGTTTTCCTTTCCCTCATCTTGGTAAACTGACAGTGTCTCAGTGAGTTTTTACCCACAATACACAGAATTATTACATTGGAAAAGGTCTTCAAGATGCAGCCCAACCACTGACCACACACTGCCAAACCCAGCAGCACATTCCCAAGCTGGATGTCTCAATGCCACAATTAAGAATTAAGGCTTTTCATTTCCTCTGTACCTGCTCTTAGACAGAAGGGAGGTGATGGTGAGACACCTTAGTTTCAAGCACTGTTTGGATATTATTTCATACTCAGTATTTTGGGATCCAAGTATTTTATTTCTTCCAATAAATTGGAAGAATACAAGTTATTTTGATTACTTACATCTTCATGTCCCCCTCTACCCTTTATTTAGTTTCCTGCTCCCTCATAAACGGAATTAAAAAATTATTAACAACTCCAAATTCCATCACCCTGCCTGAAGTCCCCTTGGATTAAGTTCAGGAGAAGTAACAGCCTTCAGCAACCTACTTCCTCGGCAGTCTGAGGCTTAGATTCTCTTGACACTTACTGATATTAACCATGATGGCTTTGAACCCTTCTGTTAACTATCCTTTACTAAAAACGCCTCTTCCCATCTCCCTGAAATTTTATAGATTAGGTTGGTTGATCACATCAATCAATTACCCTATTAAAACATTTCTCAAAACTGCCTCTAGCTATAGACAACTGATGTTCTTCCCCTCCTTGGCACACGATTAAACAGAAAGCTCAAACCTAAATTTCAAATTAGATTATTCATCAAAGCAGCATCAGGTTTCTCTGAAATGTATCTGAAGGCACCACAGATTTAAGAAAGGCTTTTGAATTTTAGAGCAAGTAATAGACCAATAAGCATCTAGGAAGGTCCATAACCCAAAACCTAACATGAATAAAAACATTTACATTACTTAGAACATAAATTATTTGTCTTTTAGCTTTTTGTAAAGAAAACAAAACAGTGTTAGAGAATGCATATCCAGATTTCCATGTGATTACTACTGTTACTGCATAAAAAACAATGAATCATTCATACCTGATATCAATATATGTATTTTTCAAATTTATCCACAAACACAATGATAGCTTCATTTGCCAAATTTTAGAGGAATAACCACCTAGTATCCCCATGGGGACTGTTTTGTTGTTGATCATTCCACCCACAGGTATACCCTGCAAAGTTAATAAACAAAAATATTCTCTCCTTTCTGGTGAGGAAGACAAGTTTAACTGGTGAGAACAGTCTCTAATAAAAATACTCTTTTTTTAGCAACATTAAAACAGGATCATATTTTTTCCCCCTGGGTATTATTATCCAGGCTGACAGAAAACTATAAAGTGTTAACAAGTGCTCCATTGAAATAAAAATTAACTTGGTCAGTTCTGTTAGTGGTGAAATATTATTCCAATCTAATACATCTTTGTTAGCACAGTATGAGGTAGAACTGTATTACAGCAATATAGCAGGCTATCTTTCAAGTTTTTTTGGTTTAACAGCCATTCTTGAGTTAGAAGGAAAAATAGCCGAGTATATATTCATTTTCAATGAAAGCAAACTTATCTGATAATAAATGACCCATTAGTTTGCTCATAATTCTGTCAGAGTTATTACAGTTTTTAGGTTCTGAATGACTGTAATTTACTATAATTGGTTTGCAGGACAAGAGATAAATTTGACTTGCTCAATTGCAGATTCACTAAAATAATTTTGAACATTGAAATTATTTCAGAGCATAACAGTCATGACAAAAATGTAACATAACCAAAGAATTTTAACAGAAGAAATGTTACAGTTTGATTTTTAAAACCAGATTGATTACTGAAAAATACCAGCCTGCCTCAAAGTCAATTCCTAATGTTAAATAAATTTTGTTTTGCACATAAGTCTTCCTAGAATCAATCTTGCACTCATGTTTACAAGGAAGAGGTGGCTGAGATGAGACACAACCTCACAGATCTACACATGCTACATGGACACGAGGCTCTGCTGAACATTTAACCTCTCTCAAATACCTGGACACTAAACTGTTAATACAATAGAGGAGAGCCAGAAAGCTCAAGTTTGAATGGCAACTTAAAACCTCTTTTTTGTCCCGTTAGACTGCAACATTTATCTGATTTTCTAAAAGTTCAGAGGCCTTGCAAATGTTGAGATTGGAAATAGTTCACTTTTATTAATTGTTGGTCCTAATGCGAACTATGAAATGGCAAGCAATATGACAACAATGGTGGTGCAGAGATTAAGAATAGTTTCAGAAATATTTTCTTAAATTTCATCTTACACCTATAGGAAAAAAGAAAAAAATTATCAACTAACCACTAGCAATTACAGTTATATTTAAAATACAACTGTAGTTAGTAACTATAGTTACCAACTACAGTTATAGTAGTTATGGTAACATCTTTACTACCTTGACCTCCCTTTCTGTTTACTTGCTCCTCAAAAATGGAAAAGCAGTATAGTGTATATGTTTACGTTCTTTTCAGAGTCACAAAGTACTTCATTCTCATTTTGTGCTCTAATTTCTCCTAAAACATCACAAATCAAAATGGTATTATGCATTTAAGTACAGTAGTAATTTTTTCAGGAAAAATAGTGATTGTTATGGGCTTCGCTGGTTCTTAGATGCTCACTCCTGTGGAGGGCTCTGAATGACCTATGTCGATCTCAGAAACCTTTAGCCAAGGAAGGCAAATGTACTGAGCGTCAAATTTAAGTCTTTCACAGGCAGCAAAGCAACAAGGTTAAACAAAGTTCCAGATCAAAAATTACAGTTTTGTTTCTAATCTGTTACTGTGGTCAAGTCAAACTTTAAAGATTCAGTCTTACCATATTAGGACCTGTTACACAGCGAATAAGGCTGAGATCAAAATCCACAGTAATATCCTGGATGGGATGTGTGAATGAAAAAAAAAAAAAAAAATCACAAAANGTGGTCAAGTAAAACTTTAAAGATTCAGTCTTACCATATTAGGACCTGTTACACAGCGAATAAGGCTGAGATCAAAATCCACAGTAATATCCTGGATGGGATGTGTGAAAGAAAAAAAAAAAAAAAAATCACAAAACATTTTTAAAATAGTTGATAGCAGCTGGAGCTAAAAGGCATTGGTAAGCCATAGATCTGATTTCCCCCTACTCATACTCGAAATCCGAACCAGCCAAAGATACATCTTAAATTAGAGTTTGTTCTTCCAGCAGCTGAGCTGGAAATATATTTCAGACTAACAAGGTAGCAAATTCTTTCTGTAGAAGAAATAACTGTGACCCTTCAGCCTGAAAAAGACATGACAGACCAAAACATGATTCTGAGTTAAAGAATAAATAATAAACTTGTCTTCTCTCCATAAAGATCTAGGGTTTGGAAAATCAGCACACCTTCAGATGAGACATCTCATTTGACAGTTACAAAATGCAAAGCATTTTTTCTCTGGGAGAGCCTTGAAGAGAAAATAAAATACAGAACCTAATACATGTGTGACTGTGGAAAATTACAGCTATCCCTTTCCATCTCCCCAGGAACTGCATCAGAGAACGTTGTGCTAATGAGGATGCAGATGTTTGAAAACTCCAGTTGGAAATGCTTGTGCAGGCACAGGACTGATGCCCTATGCCACCAACTTCACAGGGGACCTGCAGGTACATAGCATGGCTATTGTGGCCAGAGCTTCCAGTTACTTGAACTGAAACAGACTTACGGTGCTAAAAAAGCTAAACTGCAAGCAATCCTTGAGAATTCTCTTGTATAGACATTTTTTTTAGCAAAGGCACAAAGTCTGAGCACAGCCACGTTTGTCATGCATATATTTGACAGAGCTTGCAAACATATTCCTCTTTGGCAGGGAGGAAAACAGGGAGATCCTAGCAAAAGTACAGCTCCTTCCTTGAAATAAGCTCCATTTCACAAAATGCTACAGCCCCTTCCTTTACTCTGTTCATTTTCCTCAAACTTTTAACAAAGAGCAGGTTAACACAAACTCTGTTGAAATCAATTCGTCAATACACAATGGTATTATCACTTTGAAATAAAGTCAGTGATTCAGAAAGCAATTTGAGAAAAGCAAAAATCCTTAATGATAAAAAATAAGCCTAAAAGAAGGTGAAAGGTGAGCTTTGATTTTTTCATACTTTGAAATATCAGGTTGTAAGTGCTCATCATTTAATTAGAAGAAAACTGCACAGAACTGGTTAACAGCTCAACTAAAGGTCATCCTCAAGAATTCTAAGCCCCTTAATAATTCAGCAATTGGAGTCAGTGTAAATATTTTAAAATTCACATTCTGTTCATTGCTTTTATTCTTCATGTTCTATTATTTATCTGGTAGTAACATGGGACTGATGATTCTAAAAAAAAGTTCCAACTTTGTTAAAAATAATTGAGACTTTTATATAGAGAAAATAATTTAAAAGAAAATTTGCAAGCAAAACTTCCCCAGGTTTTCACCTACAAGGGGGGAGTTTATTTACTTCTTCTCTAAATTACATCAAAAAGCAAAGTATATGGTACCATAAAAAAGTATACATTTTGTTAATGTTCCTTTTACAATAATGGCATATCAAGCCTAATTATCCATAGTCAAAATTTTACGTTTTAAGCTCAAATTTAGAGAAAAAGCTCTTAAAAAGGTTTACACCTACACGTTACATATAACACATTAAAAGAAGACTATCAAAAATAGAAGACTATTACATAAGAAAACCTTGAAAGTTCAGACCATAAAGTAGATGAACTTTTACCTTAGAATTCTCCTCATCCTTAAATGCATTCCTATAAATCATTTATTGAAAAATAACTCTTTCTCTGAATTAAGCACTTGTGTTTATCCATCTTCATCAAGCTATCTCAGCCCTCTAGAAACATTTCTTTATGATTTATTTTTATCAAAAAATTCCCATTAGATAAAGGCATATGCTGCTATAACTTTCTTCAAAGATTGGGAAAATAAAACATCACAGTTAATATTGGAGAAGATGTTTACAGTGGCCCATTAAAATTCCTGTACCCTCATAACCACCAACTCTCCCTCACATGCAAACACTGCAGAGAACTTATTTTCTGTGTTCATAGGAAACCTCTTCCTGGATTTAACTTTTTTTAAATTATGAACACTCAACATGCATTGGCACAAATGTGCTACAATTTCTACCAATGTTTGGTGATTAAAATTTTCCAGAGAAAAAGCTTTTGTGAAGGCTATTTCAGGGACATCTAACAACTGCTTTGTTAGTTACAAGGTACTTTTCCACACACTGATTAAAAAAGCAATTTACGAAAAATGAGGGGGAAAAAAAAAAAAAAATCACTCTGACTAGTTTAAATGCAACGTCATGTCACAACATGTGAAGTTGACAGTCCACTCTTATTTTTCATTCCTTCTCATGCTGGGATATCAGCAAGTCACAGCTCAATTCAATATTGGTATGGATGCTGAGGAAGGGTACTGCATTTCCAGTTATCATGGCATGACTTCATGCCAGAGGAACAAGTGTCCTACAGCCAGAAAGCCCCGGAGGGATTGGATCCATGCTGAAGAACCCAGGCTCAGACCATCATTGTTTTGCTTCTAGAATTAGAGCCAAGGAATGGTGCCAGCTAGCCTTGTGCACTTCTAAACTGAACATTTTGGCAGAAAAGCACAACTACTACAAAATGCCACAGGGATATCAAGAAATCTACTTTCAGTAGATAAATACAACTTTTTCTATTGTGCAAATGCAGTTCATACCTAAGTCTGCTGTCACTGACAGGAAGAGTCATTCTATCCATCATCGAGCTTTCATGCCATTCTCTTGTAGATCTACTCATTTCACAAGGCATCAAATACCCTCTTTTATTGAATAAACTGGGTAGTGAATAGGCATGTTTTCTTATTTCCTTCCATTGGATTTATATGAAAAGCAGCTCAAGGACAGTGAGACAAACCATCCTAGAACAGGATGGAGTATTCTCTCAAGCTTTGATCAAAACTGGCAGGAGAAAAAAAAAAAGTCACACAATTCTGGTTTAGAAATCTCTTAAGCCCTCTTCCATCTTGAAGTCGGATATGGCTTGATCAGCATCCCACAAGTTTAAGGTTGTGATCCCTAGTACAACACAGCATCATCTGTAGCTCTGAGTTCAAAGAATTTTCTTCCTTCAGATATCCAGCAAGGTAACTAAGTCCTTCCTGCGCCGGTGTGCCTGGAAAGCCACTCCAAGACACCTTCCACAGAAGTGACAAGATAGTAAAGTCCCTTTTACGAGCAATGCTTTGGAGACATATGAGAAACTGGTTTCAACAACTTCAAAATTGGAAGCCATAAGAAAAGTGACCTTCTGGAATGATTTACATTGGAAAACTGTTATTTTTCTTGTCCTTAATTCATCTGTTTCATTCACTACATGACTTTATTTCTGGACCACGCTACAGCAGAAATGCTAGAGAAAACAGCTTCATTAACTGTACAGCTCTCATTCTCCAAATACCATCCATTAAATTGAATAAGAATCCAATGAAAGAGTGTGTGAACACGTAATTAAAGCCAATTCTAATACATACTCACAGGGAGAAAGGGGGGCAAATTAAAATTGAAGAAGTCACATGAATGCTGACAGTCCTAACTGACAAAGGATTGCAACCTACAGCAGCTGTGTGACGCAGCAAGAGGGGAATGGAGCACGTGTTTGCTGTTACTGCATTTCATGGCTACTTGCCAACACCCGACCAAGTCTGAGATTCAGGAATTCTGGATGTACTTCCAGATTCTTCAAGAGTTCAAGACCTTGAGGCATCTGCCTCTCCTAATGAAGATGATCACTCCCAAATAATCATCTTGGTTCAATTCCTAGCAGCTTACTCCCTTCTGTATTATGTTCCCTACTTGCCACTTCAGCTGAGCACAACAGGCCCATTTCCCCACCCAAATGCAGAGCACCCCATCCCCTAGTCTGACTTCAAACATCATGCAGCCTCACTCCAGTCCAACTGCTTCCTCTGGTCAACATACAGCTCATACATGACTGAATTTCTTTACAAACGAATGTGGCATCTGTCAGGAATCCTAATAACATTTAAGCATTCAGGTCAAGTAAAACCCAACCCCCAAAAACAAGAGAGTGCAGGAAAATAAAACCCATCTCCTATCATGTTTACTGTTCATAACTCACATCACAATCTCTGAGGAAATTAATTAGAAAAAAAGAAACAATTTTTTTTTTTCCAAACTTTACCTGAAAGCCTAATGGCACAACAGAGATGAAATTAGAATCTCAGTTCCCCTAACTGCATTATTGATGCACATGATTACAGAAGGGCTTCCCCTACACTCAGTGGCAGCTGCTGCTTTCTGTATAGCTTCGTTGACCTCTGGTAGTAGAGTTCATAGAACACAGACCAAGCTCCTACTATGATGCCTGTATGCCAATTTAATGCATCTCCAAGAGAAAAAAAAAAAAAAACCACCAAGAAAAGAGACTGTGCCTGAGGAGAAAAGAACAGCATGTGAGGCAGAGGTTTCAATGTAATTTCAAAGAAGCTGAATAAAGATGTAATGACTTGAAACAAGTCAAAGACTGTTTTTTTCCAGGAGCCAGTGGAAAAGGACTGTACTTAGTGCTGTGAAGCAGCTGTGTTATGTTGATGGAGAGCTGCTCACACACCTGAAGAACAGTGAGGGGAAAAGTTTAGAAGTGCAAACAACCAGGAAATAGAGCCGGGCTTAGTATAAAGGACAAAGAGAAACCCTGACCTTGAGTAGGAGCAACCAGGAAAAACAACCTCAGGGACTTTAACAAACAAAAGGGAACATGTTTTACCTGACACCATGGACAGAGACTCATGCCATAAATAGTTTGTAAATTACCATCTTGACAATTCTAATCCCAGTTTGTTTTTCAGTTCAACCAAAAGCAAAGTTTATAGATAGCAGTAAACCAAAACACACACAAATTGCCTAGAAAAAGAGGGACAAACAAATGTTGCTATTACTTTGAACAGTAAGTACAATGGGCAAATGAAGACTTGTGAATTATCCTAGTAAGGCTTTGTGACTTCCAGTGAAACAGTACATGAATTTCAGTACTAGTCATGACACACATCATAAAAATCCTAAACTTCATGTTTGCATTTTTGTCGTTGTTGTTTTGTTTGGTTTAGGTTTGTTTTTTGTTTTTCCACTCCCAAAAAATGAAATAAATAGCTAGTGATTATTAGAAAAACCAAACAAAACAGAGGGGCCACAGTCATTGGGCCACCGTCTAAACCCAATTGGACAGCATCTTGAATACTGTGTTGAGTTCTGATCACCTCATCTACAAGGACACAGGGAGAAAAAAATATTGGAAAAAACTCCATGAGCAACAGCAATGACAAAATCATGCTGCAGCAGCAAATTAATTTAAAAGCCATGACTACAACTCTCCATAGTCACCCGTGGCAGAGAGAGCAGTTAAGTATCACTGAACACTGTAATATGTAAGCCAGTACTTATCAAAATGAATTTGTAATTTAAAACAAAAGGAAGTAGTTTGCTTGCAATGGAAGATAAACCTGCTGTACTCCTTGCCAAAAGATAAGTGAAAGTTCAATATTACACTAGGGGCTAGGCAAGTTCATGGAATAACAATCAAATGAGGGTAACCAATTATGTAAACCCCCACATCTGGCTCTAGAAAATCATGAAATTAAGATAGTCATGTTAAGGACAGTATCAGAAATACTTGGGCTACTGTGCTCACTGCTGGAAACAGGAGCATCATACACGGTCCTTAGGCCTGATTCAGTCCAGACACTTGTTCTTCTGGCTACATTTGGGCTACAAAGTTTATTTGTAGTTGGGTAGCTAGGAACTCAAAGCAAGAGGAAAAGTTTAGGGTGTACATCAGCATCTGTTCCTATCTCAAGTGAAATGCAGACTGATGTGCCACTTCAACCCCAAATTTATCTATATGAGGTAGAAATCAAAACAAATCCATTTTCAGCTTCTGTAGTTTGCTAGTATTTACAAATCACCAAGGAAAGCATCTTTAGGCACCAAATGCCTGCTTTCTTAGTCTTTGTCAGCACACAGAACAATTTGTCCTAATCTGAAAAAAAAACGCCCCACACAATTTTCAGGCCAAAGAGCTTTGTCTGATCTATCTAAAAAATCCTTTAACTCTTTTTAAACCATATGAAAACAGTTTGTCAGTTTGCTTGCCTTCTGTTTTAGAGGCTCTTTTTTTGAAGTGAGTACAGAATTACTCCAAAACACATTGTTGGTTGAAAGGAAAGCCCAGCAAGTTCTCTTCTTTAAACATTTAAATATGGCCTTGAAGACTTATGTCATCCTGACTACTTAAGAACTCTTGTGTAGGTCCTCTGGAAAAAACAGAATGTACTAGATTCCTATGACAATATAATATACCCTTAGGTCAAAATTGCATTTAACAAGCCCTAATTTCCCATTTTCCAAAGAAAGATAGGTCATCTGGACTCTTCTTCTCTAGGCAGATGTGGAAGGACTGTCCTGGTTTCATAAAGTTCTGGGATGAGTTGCTGAAGGAAAACTGCAGGGTGAATTGAATCTCTGCATTTCTGCTTCCTTTTTTCCTGTGTTTTTGTGTAACCTGGCAACATAACTGGAACTAAAGACACTCTCTGTTAAAGTCCCCTACTATTAGCTCAATATAATAGACAAAAAAAATTATGGACATCCCCAAAAGAAATGGGAGAAATGAATAATAGCATTTTTTGACAACTCTGTTACATTACTTTCCTAATTTAGCTGGTGTTGTGGTCACATCAATTCAGAAAAAGAAAAAGGATACCTAAGAACACCATATTCTTCAAGCTTAGAAACTACTTTCAGTACTTAATGCTTCACTGTATCCATACAAATACTACTTGCCCTGGAGGATAAGCAAAACCCAATATTTTTATATCATACCTTAAAATTTGAAAGCAGAGAAATCAGAAATAGACTGCACTGGTTCATTTCACCCAGCAAACCTTACTACATGCTTCTCACATTTTAACCCTGTTATTTGCCTCAATTGCTACCCGCTGGGAAGCTTCCTTTGTTTCATTCAGCTGAGACAGTCTCTCATTAGGCTCATTTCTTTCACAGCAAAACATCTGCAATCTTGGCAATTGTTCCAGACATTTTCTGTAGGTGTAGTACTACAGTAACTTTTTCAGTTAGCATTCCCTAGTAGTCACTAATTATATCAAATGAGCTTTCTTTCTGCTTAAAATTTCTTGATATAATTCAAGATCTAATATCCAAGTAGCATGGTTAACTTGTGAACAGCCCCCACCTAGTATCTCAGCTGCGATCTTTTTTATTTTGATCTAATCACACACAAAAAAAAGGAAGAGTATGACCTCTTTCACACTTTTTCCAACTGAGACAAACAAGTTCATTACTCCAACTTCGGCTTCAAGCACACCATCACTTTGGCTGTGCAACAATCATCAGAAGGAGGTGCATATTGTTTGTTATATGTAAAGCATCTTAGAATTTTTTGCTAACTGGATTCAGTCAACATTTATATTTTTAGTCAATAAAACAACCCAGCAGGGAGGCATTTGAAGCATTATTCACTGAATTATTCAGACTGAAATTTGCCATCTCTAATTATTAGTAAAAAGTCTGATCAGACAGAACTCAGCCAAACTAAGAGTCTTCTGCTTTCATGTGAGCATCCTCTGCCAACTTAGTCTATAATCATTATTTAAATAGTAAATTGTCTAAAAATCTTCTACATAGATTTTAAGAAACCAACCTCTGCAGTGAAAGCTAACTTTATGCAATTGAACTGATTCTTTTTTTTCGTCATTTTTAGTTCAGTAAAACAATGCTGAACCTGCTGCTGTGAAGCTGCTCTCCAGCATGCTGCAGCCCATCATCAGAGGCTGTTTTACAGAACTACATGTTCAACACTTTCCTTGGTGAGACTCACTTAAATTTCAGAAGAAGCAGCAAGTCACCAGCTGCCTCCAAGTACCAGCCCTGCCAGTGCTCTCTGTACTTGCCTGACAGACTTGTGCCAGAAGCACTGATCTGATTTTCAGCGCATCACAGTGGTACAGATTACACAGAGCATTTTATTTGATGAGTAAACCAAGTTTCTCTGCATTTCTCAACTATCCTGAGTACTTCCTGTCACCTTAACTATGGCTAATAGCCAACAAAACCAGTGCATTCCTGAGCTTCAAGAAGCATAGGTAATAATTATACATTAAATACTCTTTGCCAGCTCTCCTTTACAAATTCACACTTGCTGATCCAGTTAAGTGTGAAGGTTCAGAGTGTGATGCACTGTCTGGGTAGATACTGGTCATTGCACATTCTTTCACAAGTCTAGATCTCAGCAAGTATTTCTCACTGCTTCATAAAAATAAATTCCAAATCATCATAATACCAGTGTCAACAATATTTCCCTTACAGGAAAGTTCATATACAAGCCTTATTTTGAGAACTCTTTACAGCTCAAAAATCCTAGCCTTTCCTCTGCTGATCCCTGTTATTTCAGTTTGCATAATTTATGTTTGCTTCAGAAATTGAAGCTGTGACCTGTGTATCTGAACATTGTTCTTCTGAAACACACATAATGCAACACATTTTAACTCTATTTTCTTCCCCAACTTACACCACTCCACCTGTCGTCTGATCTCTGTTTCAGACCATTTTGTACCCTCTGAAAATGAATTCTAATAACTACAGAACTGAATTCGCATAATCCTTAATTTTTTCTTTTCTTACTAATATTTTTTTGTCTAGTGCTAGAATTGAACTTTTTTTTTTAGCCATTGACTGAAAACATAGCTATCGTACATAAACACACGTATTAGTAGTTTTGGAGAATAGCCATACTAAAAAATGGAGATTCAGAAAGTCAAAAAATCACCATAGGAAGAAAAAATCCCAAAGACTCAAAAAAANAAATTAAACAAATATTCCTTTTACTTCTTTTATATTAGTGCAAAAACATATTCAAGAACTAGCAAGATCTATTACTTTGCAAATTTTCCTTTATATCCTGGTGAGCTACAGAGAAATTCAGATCTACCTGGGCCACAGGTGAAAGGCCTGCCATAAGGTTAGTAAATCATCCTCCTAAATAATGGAGATACAAAAAGATTCAGATCCCACTCTTACATTAATTCTTTCTTGAAAGAAGTAGCTTCCACAGCTGAATAATTTCATATAACTAACAAGCTTAGGGCACAACATCCCAAATAGTTTAAATCTATTGTGCCAGAACTCTTTCAAGGAAGAAACAGAAATATACATTGGCACAGGTTTCAATTATATTTAGGATGGTTTAAAGAAAAAATAGAAACACTTTGTCCTTTTTTTATATTGATATGTCTCTACAGTTTATGGAAAAGTATTTCTTCATCATACCACAAACTTTGTTAAGTGTTTCATAACAAAAAAAATTTACACAATTTTTATAAACTTTTTGACCTAAATCTAAACTGAAACACTCCACTTTAAACTGACCCAAGAGCATCCAAACAACGTGTGCTCCCATGAAATAACATCTGCTTAGTAAATCACACACTGAAATTCAGTCAAATTATATTTTGTGGGTGCAGACTGACTGAACCGGAGAAGCTACCCAAATTGTGTCTGAATGTCTTTTATTTCCGTCATTCTCTCCTCTTCCCTCAACTGTAGACGTCTGCTGCACTGAGCTGCAGCTCTCAGGCTGCTGCTACATGCAGTAGCACAAGCCATCATTTGGTATATTCATAAATGTTCAACAGAACCCAGAAACGATCCTCTCTGCCTCAGCCCATAAGTGCAGCATACAAACTGCAAAATAAATCTCATTAAAAAAGCTGCAAGATGAAGATTCATTTACCACACCGAAATCAAATCCACTGCTGCTTTTCTGATATGTATAGGCTACTGCTTACACGGACACAGATGAAGACAGTATTTATTTTTGAGATTTTCCCGTATTAATTTGGTAGTATTTGACTGTTAAAAATATTATCAAGACTAACAGTAAATTCTTGGCCCTGTATACACATGGTGAATTCCTTTTTGTCCATAAAAAGTGACATAACAGAAGAAGAGAAAATAAACCCTTTCCAATTTCAACATGACTTAGCTCCTTTTGAAATTCATTTGGCATTGATATTTCAGGGGAAAACACTATAAGTAAACATGCCAGCCATACAAAGGTGACAGTTAAGAATGTCTTCTGTTCCTTGCAAGGCTTGAAACAGGATAGTCATGTGTTGAATTAAATCGTGGGGAGTCAGTCTTAAAGACTTAAAGACATGAGCAGCTGTTAGTTGCTGAAGAGTCGCTTATTGTAAAAACGCATCAGTCTCAGAGCAAGGGTCAGTGAGTAAAAGTCCGTGTTAAAAGTATTCCAGCGAGAGGTCCTGAGCAGCAACCGCAGAGACAGCAGGCTGTTCCCATCTCATTCTTCTATCTTTTCTGCTCTAAAAGAAGGGTTTTTTATTCAATTTTTTTTCTAATTAGCTAGAAATACGGTTCTAAAACATTTTACACTTATTAGAATTCAGTTTCTACTATTTGAATGTAATATCAGTTCTTATACATTTTCTACACATATAGTGTATCTATTAATGCAAACAGCTCTATCTGTTCTATCTAGAAATACAAGTAATGTCTTATTCTGTTTTTGCTATGTCTGGGACTAAGTTATTGAACTTCAAACTGGAGCACAGGGCTCTTTTGTTTTTTTAAGGTACTTAAACTATATTCATACTTACAAACTAAAACTAGAACTTATACTATGCTTATATTATTTATACTTCTATTTTATATCTGTGAGGCTTAATATATTTTAAATTCTTTAACTACTTTAATTCAACCCTTACTTTCTGTTCTCCTGTCTCACACATTCCAGCAGCCATGGAAAGGTTTTCATCACAGAGGACTGGAGTTAGAAATGCTGTAGTTACGTAGAACCAGCCCAAAGAGACAGGTGCACCTTCTGTCACAATGCCATCTTCGTGACATGAAATTTAGACAAATTTAGTATTTTATAGATTTATGAACTATATCAGATCACCACTCATGAGTTTCCTAAACTAGAAAGCTGCAATGATGTAATTTTTTATTTTTTTTCCCCTTGAGGCTTAAATCTATTTTGAGATTCAAAAAAATAATAGGAAAAATATCTATTTAACTAAGTACTATGAAAAGAACTAAAGAAATCGAATCATATTATCAGACAGCATTCAGCATCTAGGTTAAACCTGAATTCTATGAACATAACTAAGTTTCTGAACTAATTCAGAAAAAAAAAAAAGAGTATCACAAAGGATAAACAAATTAAAAACCACACAAGACTCAGGTCAATGAAATAAGAAACCATTTCATCATTCATGTTCTTGTGTAGTGGTATCTTTTAGACTTTTGCTCAAAAATAGCCCAGAATTAGAGGACATTCTGGTTGAAATAATGTAGCCACAAAAAAGCGCCAAAAAAAAAGTGCTTTTTATCACATGAATTTTACCACATTCCAGCAGATATTCATCGCTAAATGTAACATTCTGCTTCTTCTGAAGATGACTGAAAAACTGTAAGAAGATAAATGGGGCCAATCCCACTGTGGTAAGCCAAATTTCTTCAACAACATTTTATATACCTGAAGTAACACCTTAACACATATTTGGTAGGACAGAACATCATGTTCCTCACTATCTCAGTGCTTCACTTACTCATCATTCCAACAAAACTTCAAGAACCTCTGTGAAAAGGAAAACATAACTTTAGAAAGTGATAAATAGATCTGCTCACAATAAATAGTTTGAGAATGATGTAAATATTGTGATCAAGAGTACAGATAAACATCAAACATCTCTTAGCAGAGGGTTACATTTCACAGCTCTAACAAGAATCCAAGTCATCAAGAGGAAAGAAAATTATGTTATTTAATTTTGCTTTAAAATAAAATTCTTTAAGGATCTGCCTGGGGACCATAAACAGCATCATGAATTGTGAAAGCCTGTAGCCTGAATACATTCTTACAGCAGATGATGCTCCACACTGCTCAAAATAAAACATTAGACACATTTGGGAGTACTTCCCAAACAGCATGGTTCCTTCTCAAATAGCAGCCTACCTGCTTCCACGGAATTCAAAATTAACAAAGTTCCCATTAGTTCAGTAAGGGCTGCAAAAAACCCAGCAGAGCCTCAGCTCCAAAATTTTTTATCAATCTATTTGATCTCAAATAACTTGGAAAATCCCAAAAAGCATATCTCCTTAAAAAAGCAAGATTGTACAAATATACTTTAGCAGGAAGGTCTGGCAAGCTTAATCACCAAGACAGATGCCTCAGTCATTATCCAGGATCAACCTCAAATATACAAAATGCCCTGCAAAGCTTCTGCGCAAGTGTGGTAATAAACCATGACAAACTTCTGCCACAAAACTACTCTTTCAGGACAAAATTAATCAGAGGAATGTTACTAGGATTCCTATGTAGAAGAGTAGATTGAGTTGTATTGACTACCAGTGCCATATCAGCTTCTTTGCCAAATAAAATATTTTAACAACCTTTTCTTCAGGAAGTAGAATCCACATCTTGCTGTGCATTTATGCAAAGGATATCCCAAACCCTGAAAATCGTCTCAGGTTGCCATTTTTGTCCAAGACAAGGGCTGACAGAGCAGCAACAAACATTCTTATTAGCTACAGTTCTTATCCTTGACCAAGAAAAATATAAAACATTCGTTTTTAAGCAATACGGTAATTCTTTTTTTAAGTTATTTGAAGAACTTCAAGTGAAAAATTATCTTTGCCTGAAGTCCTCTAACAGGAACAAAGTTATTTCTATGTTTACAGAAGTACAAGACTGGTTCTGTTACCCAGTAAATCGGTTGCTGGCATGAAGGAAACAAGTTTTAACATCAGTGAAACCACTGAACAAAGTAAAAAACATGGAAAAAAGCCCACATGCATCTAGTTCAGCTCAAGACTGGAAATGAGGCAGAATACATGGAAACCTTTTATATGTGCTTTTTAGACTAACACTAAGTATTTTTGCTTTCCATCAGATTCTTTTTTCCCACTAGCAGTTTCTAATAAGCTAACCTGTATTTCTCGCATCACCTAGTCAGTCATTTCTGAAACTGATAATTCTGCAGACACAGCTCACATGGAACTGTCAAACATTAACCTGCATTACTTCTAATTAAGTAGCTTTTAGACTCAGCCAAAACTCAATTGTATTTTTCAACTACTTGTGAAACTTATATTGTTCCTATTTTATATTAATTTTATCAGCATACTTTTATAAGTCACCTGAAAAAAATAGCCACACATCAAGTATCTTTAAAGATATTAGCTCTATTATTTCAAATGCTGTTGCAAAATTCATATTTAAACACCCTGAAAAAACACCCAAAAAGCAATGCATTTAACACTGCCTAATGACTGAAGAAGTCTTAGAAAGTCAGCATGCATATCAGAGCTGTTCATAAACGAGAGAGACCTTTCACACCACGGAGCTGGTTTCCAATCCCAGCACTGACAGTTTGCCTGAATCAGAAACAGCAGGATAAATAATAGCTAGGTATCTGCTTGCATATTAATGCCCAATATTCTATCTGCAGAAATGAAACCACGTTATCTCAATCCCAACAGCAGATAAAGTTAGAGCATGTTTAGAGCCTGTTTAGTTTCAGCAGCTGCAGAACAGCAGCAGCACTGCAGACAGCGCGGAGCTCGCCGGAGCAGCGCTGGCTGGCACTGCTCAACCTTGCTTCAGAAGCCTCATCAAACATTCCCAGATAATGACACACATTTTCTTCCTGCAAACTCAAACAGCTGGTTCTCACTGACACACAGCTTTGTCAGTGCCAAGTTAAAGAAATCCTGCACATGATCGCAGGGAAACTCTGCTTTCACCATTCGAGTCAGGAGGAGTAAACAAAAAAGCGAACATACACACACTAGGGTTTATCTGCCACAAATCACACGGTATTCCGAGTTGGAAAAGACCCATGAGAAACATCAAGTCCATCTGTTAAATGAATGGCCCATACAGGGGTTAACTCCCAAAACCCTAGCATTATAAGCACCATGCTCAAACCAAATGAAACCTTTAAGATTTGTCTCTCCTCAAGAGTGTTCCACTTCCACATAACATGCCAGAATTTCACTAACAGAGCCTGTAACTTCATCACTAACCGCTAAAAACAAACATTTGAAAAGCATCTAGACTTAGCCTGCAAACAGATCACTAAAACTAAACATACTAACAATATTAGATCTAGGCAGTAACACAGGGTTTATTTTGTTATGGACTAGGGGAGGTGTCCTATTTTGGCAATTTCACTGATGCTTCTGGAGTTGGGAGGAGGATGTCCCCTAAGCAGTGTCCCATCTCATGTTAATTCCAGAGTAAAACTTGAAGTATCTTAACCACTAGGAAAGTATGACCAACAATCTCTGACCATGAGTATCATGACAGAGAAGGAAGACAGTGACATCACAGGCTTTCACTCGGTATAAAAATCAACTATTTCCTTTGTTCCCCTTTCATGGTGCTGCAACCACCCAATCTATTACTTAAGAACAAATAAATAGTATTTCGCCTCTGCAAGATCTTTAATATTCAGAATGGTTCCAGAGGAAGCAGTAGATGGATATAACTAACAGTATTTTAGCAGGGTTTCTTTATAACTTCAGCAAACTCCTCTTTCATTGATTTTGCAGGGTTTTTTTACTTGCTTACAACCAAAAGAAAAAACAGAGAAAAGGGGTTTCAGACTGTGAAAAACTATCAGTCTCTCTAAGATTTTAATCAGTGTCCTTTCCCACTTGGAGTAATGCTAACTTGGAAATAGGCATTTCAACTTTTCAGGGGGAAACACTCAATTACCCCTTACTTCACCATGTCTCGTCCAGTAACAATTTTACTTTTGACGATATAAGTGCGAGAAACAAAGCTCACTCTTTTATTAAGAGTTTATATAATAAACTCTTTTAATAGATAATAACTCATTTATATATAATAAATGATAATAAGGGATAAAATAAAAAAGCAAAAGATAGAGGTGCCTGGGTGCCTGGCAAAGCCAGCATACATCCACTACTTCAGCAAGCAGTCCTTTACCCGGTTACAGTTGCATTACTTCTTCAGATTATGTTATAGATTTTGAGCTCATTAACCACAATTCTTGCTTCAGATTCACTGAAAGCTGCATAATTCAATAATTGCAAACACTGGCAGTCTAGGGTGGTCTTTTGATGCCACTTTAGGCTTGGTACTTCTTTTATGGCTTTCGGTTCTTTGCTTACGCTATCTTAAATATATTTTTGCAATAACAAATATCTTAAAATACGTCTTTCGCAAGCCCACTCACATCTTCTGAAAGCCTTGCTTCTCCATTTGCATTCCCTACAAGTGATTACAAATTTTATCTCACTTAAAAGTTTAAAACTTAAAATAATCATTTACAAACAGTTACAACTTTATACTTAATTATTATTATATTTATTTTTCATAATGCAGAGTGGCTACAGAATATACAATAGTTTCTGAAACGTTATTCAGCACACCAGAAATGGTACTCAATATGGTACAAGTTAATTTCGAAATAAGGGAAGATACTGAGGGTGCAGAAAGTCTGCTTATTTCAGAATTCCTTCCATCTATGCATAGCCAATGCATACATCACCTTATCGAGCCAAAACCAGTATGCTATGCATATTTTACAAAATCATCTTAATGAGAGTGAAAAAGCCCAACTTAGTTAGGATCAAACTGTAAAAGAACAAATTACTTCGGATTATATCTATTGAGTTCAGTTGTATTTCTCACTCATTAATGTAACAGATGTAAAATAAGTACTCACAAATATTTTCAGGGAAATAAAAGCATCTGGCTATGACAAAGCAGATTCAGATTAATCTTCCTATCCCCTTATAACTTCTCTTTCCTTCACTATGTGGTAACCTGCTAAGAAGCAGGTCACTAAAAGAACAGGAAAAATATATAAGGACTGATGCACATGAGTAGTGAAGTCCACTGATTCCTTTCACATGCTTATTAGCATTCCAGACAGAACATAGGAATCCTCAGCATGACCTGTTGTGTTTTTATAATCCTCTAAAAGAAAGCAGTCAGCATTTCAAGCCTTTCCAAAAGCTGTTTATAACAAAATGTGTCAAATAGCTTAATAAATTTTCCAGCTCTGTATAAAAATTCTTCTGAACAGTACATACAGTAAGCACATCAAAGACACCAGTTAGGGGTGCAAAGGTTTTTTTGTTTCTTTTCTTCTCAAGGCAGTATTTTTTCCCCATTTATGAATTTTTCCTGTCTGCAAATTAAGTCTATGATCTAAACGCTAAAGAATCAAAAGGCTCAGATTTTTATATCAGGCTCCTTTACAAACATCTGCTTAGAAAGAAAGGTTTTATTTGTTTGACATCATTCAAGTGTTCCAAAGTTTCAGCAACATTTGCTTTGCAAGGCGAATTAAGTACAGAGTTTGCTAATATCATTCTGAGTTTTAGAAAGCAATAAAATTAAGTTGAAAATTAATAAAATTGACCTTAAAACCTTTGGAATATTCCATCTATGTGGAGACAGAGCACAGCAAAGGTACTGCAGTGGCATAACTGTGGGATCAGAGTCAGATTAAGACTCTTGGCAGCTGCCAACAGAAATAAAACTCCTCTTTCAACATAATAAACCAGCACATCAATATATTTCCTTAAAACCAGGATATATTAAATTAATGTGTTCATTCACATATCTGTGGAAAAATAAAGCAAATTTACATTATAGCAAAAATAAATTTGCAAACCATAGGAGATTTGGCTATTCTTGAAAAGCTATTTCCTCTTCAAAAGGCAAAGTGATTAAAGACAAAAATGGATATTATTTGTGATATCTGCATGATGATGGTGATGCTCTTTAGTAACTGGATTTAGACAACTAACTCATTTCATGTAGGCCATTAGACAGATGGCCACAACTTTCAATCATGTCCAGCCTCGTGGCTGTTCAAACTCATGACCAAGAGGTAAAAAGCTTTGTATGCCATTAATAATCTCCATGCCATCTGTTCTCTGTAAATGGAGACACTCTAGGACAATTCTCAACATATTTTTTATTACAATATTTATTTCAAACCTCTCCAGAAGCTTACTATTTACCACATCAAGTTCCCTCCATTTGCCAAGTATTAATTTTTCTTGTTGGAATTAGCTGTGAAAACACACAAGTTGTTTCTATTGAACAAACTTTTACTGGCATGGCACCCTAGAACTGAATGGCCTTTCCCATGCCTTACTTGAAGATGTGTTGTTCAAGAGCTTCTTCAAAATTTTAAATAAAACATCACATATTTTGCCCATCTTGCAGATGTGCTACATTTGAACACACAAATTCTGAAAATGCTTTAATAGGAAAGCAATTGAAATTAAACCCTTGTGGTAAATACCCTCAAGAGCACATATGGATTTTAACTTCCTGATGAGGTGACCTTGGCCAGCTGCCAGGCACTCATCCAGTTGCTCTCATTCCCCCTTCTCACCAGTGGAGAAGATGGAAAAAGATCAATCAAAAGACTGACCTGTGGGTCAAGATAAAGACAGAGAGATCATTTACAAATTAGTATCACAAAAAATAGACTGTTCCTGGGGAAAATTAATTTATTATCAAATAAACTAGAGTTAGACAGTGAGAAAAAAGGACCAAAACTAAACCAAAAGGACCAAAACTGAACCAAAAGGACCAAAACTACCTTCCCCTCCTCATTGCTCACCTCTGCTCCTTCATTCCTGCCTCCTCTATCTCCACCCGTCCTGAGTAGCTTGGACAGCATTTTAAGATCAGTGCCCAGCTCCTCTTTGCTGCTCCTTCCCCTCTGTAGAATTTCTTATTGACCAGGGACACGGTCTGCCCCTGGACAGCCTGGACAATCCAGCCTTGGCCTAACTAAGGCTGGCAAGGGCCTGCAGGGTCTGTAACCTTGAAGTGACCTTGAGAGGACAGAGCCATGAAGGCAGAAATAGCCTGACCTCAGTCTTACCCATCTGTAATTTACACCAATAAAAGAATAGTTTAGAGACAAGTCAAAAAACTGTACCCAATTAGGTAGAATGTTCTTCAAAAAAGATTGTAAACTATTTTATCGTGTATAAGAAATGAACGTGACGAATAAAGAGAACACGCCATTATACTGCATCAGTAAGTGTGTCATTATTCTAGCCTAGCTCCTCGAATTTCAGGACCCTGCTTCACATCTCCACACTTTTTGCATGCTCCAGCATGGGACCCTCCCACTGGCTGCAGTCCTTTGGGATAAAACTATTCCTATGGGGATCCTCCTTGGGTGCAATGGGGGTATTTGCTCTGCTATGGTCCTGTCCACAGGCTGCCAGGGAATATTTGCCCCATCACACTTTCACTGGGAGCTGCAGAGGAATCCCTGCTCCAGCAGCTGGATCCCCTGCTCTCCTGGTTTCTCTCCCAGCTCTCAGGCTGTTTCTGACATTTTTCCCTTCACCACCAGGCACTGCTGCCCTCCCTTAATCCAGCTGTCCCCGAGGCATGACCACTGTGGCTGTGAGCTCAGCTGTGCCCTGCGTGGGGGGGTCAGCTGGGACCAGCTGTGTCCAGCACATGGCAATCCTGGCCACCCTGCAGGCCCCTGACACCCACACCTTGTGCACCGTGGCTCAGGCTCCTACATCTGATGTCACCAGCTCAACCTTGACTTAATTTCTTTCTGCGTTTCTACAAAATTTTTAAAAAAACTCATCCCAATAAGAATGAAGTGATATTGAAAGGGCAGTGCTCATTGTTTCCCTTTTTCTGCTCTTCATTTCTCCCCAGGTTTCCTCAGAAGCTCACCATGGCAGCTTGTTCCACGAATAGGAACAAGTTTTCTGTGGCAATGCCACCACTAAGTCTGAAGCAGTCTGAGGCACCAACTGCTGTGCAATTCTCAGGTGGCAGACAGGCCAGGCTGTCCCCAGCCCTGTGCCGAGGTAGGGACCGGGCACTCAGCCTGGCAGTGTCAGGTCCCTGCAGCACTCAGGGTCACAAGCAGGCAAAAGGATTCCAGGGCAGCTCTGACACGCACAGGGGCTCATCTGAACTAAATACTCCGCTGACAGAGGGTTTAACTCCACATAGCCTTTTTGTGTCTGCTGGCAGGGATCTGAAGTCCTGATAAAAAAGGCTGACAGATCCAAGTGCCATAAATCCATGGATGCTAGCAGCAAAAGCAGACGGTAGGGGTTTTAGGAAAACACAGTAACTTCCAGGCATTCCCAGATCTGGACAAGTGTTGCAATGAGGTAGGACTCTCCTCCCCTAGTTGTCTTTTGCCCTTTTTATCTCCTCTTATTCCTTAAAAAGTTATATCTCAGCAATTTTGGCATGTCAAAAAATAAGACACCACTTTAAGAAATGTCAGAAGCAAATTAAAAAAATAAAAATCAAACCCCAGAACCATGCATCCAGTACAAAAAGGTTGAAAAACTGCCCACTGGGAAGTAACTGAGAAAAGTAACAAAAAGGTTTTTTCGGATTTATGTCAAAGAAAGCAAATTACCTCTCTATGACCAAAAGCAACTGTTCAATATCAAACAACTTATGCAAAATGTATCTCCGGGACTGAAATATACTTTGCCCCCAGACAATAATACTGAAATAAAATAATCCAACAATATATCCAATTCCACTGAAAAGGCAGGGGAACTAAAAAAAGACCTCAAACTTCAATGAACACACTTGTTTTCCCGACTAACCTTGCTGATCTCAAGCTAAATTCCCTGCCATTTTTTTGCCTCACCAGCTCCTTAGAGATCACTTTCCCTGTGTGGAACAATGAAGGGAATGGAATTTTGCATATAAAGGAGAGTGGGGAAAAAAAAAAGTGATTGTAAAAAAGTGTAAAGTGGCAAAATGAAGAAAAAAAACTCCACGCACACTAAACTTCTTATAAAGAGAACCAGGAATAAAATTTTTCATTGTGTTTGAAAATAAAGAAGTATGAAATATAACTATGTACTATTTGACTGTATTTAGGTTAGAGTTTTGCTTTTCAGAAGAGGTAATACACAAGATAAATAAATCTCAACAATTTCATGTGAAGTCAAATCATTTGTCATTATTTCTTCTTTTCTTAGGAATAGGCAGTATAGCTTCTTGAAAAAGCTTATTTAAATCACTTTCCGTAACATTTTAGAAATAGCAGATATTTTCCAAAATACTGACAAACACAGAGAGCCATGGCCATGATGCAGACAAGGGGCCACAGTGCTGCTACACAGTCAGATGTTCTGTTATGAAGCTGTCTTACTAGGCAAAAGGAATAGAGAACCAAAGCAACACTACATCCTCATTAATCCACCTTCATATCACCACTTGATCTTGCAAGTAGCAGCTGTGCAAACAGTAAGGCTACTTGTGATCATCCTCTATGGTACAGCTTCAAGTACTCCTATTTGGAGTTCCAACCCAACAACTGTTTTCTAAGAAGCAGTGTGCATCAGAAACTCTCACGGGAGATACAGCTCCTGTCCAGAGGCTGTGACAATCTTTTACACAAAACTTTTTCAATAGCTCTTTTGTGTAATTGGCAGCCTCCCTTTTGCATTTCAAGACTTTACTCCATTATTACAGTCACAGCTGGTTTTGCTCATCCTTATCCTCCCAGAACTCTGGTTGAGAACCCCAGAAACCCCCAAATATCCTTAGAAAAACAACACACCACCTTTCCTGACGTACATTCAGACCTAGCAACACTACCCATAGAAATGACTTCAGCAGTTTTATCAAGCTACCCCCCTTTTGGAAAACAACTGGCCAGAGCTAAGCAAATACTTGACTGTGTTTGGTTTGCATGGCAAGGTTTTGGTAGCCAGGGGTGCTACAGGTGTGGCCGCTGTGAGGAGCTGCCAGAAGCATCTTCCCCCACATGGGACAGAGCCAATGCCAGGCAGCTCCAAGGTGGGCGCATTGTGGTCAAGGCTGAGCCAGTCAGGAATGGCAGCAACGCTGAGGCAATAGATTTGAGAAGGAGTGGGGAAAACCTGCACAATAGAATCAGCAGTGGGAGAGAGGAGTGAGAATGAGGAACAACTCTGCCGACACCAAGTGAAGGAGGTGCTCCAAGGTGCCAGAGCTGAGATCCCCCTGCAGCCCCTGTGAGGTAGCTGTGCCCTTGCAGCCCAGGGAGGATCATGGGGATGCAGAGATCCACCTGCAGCCCAGGGAGGATCCCACACTAGAGCAGGTAGCTGCCCAGAATAGGCAGTGCTGCCTGGTGGGAACACAAGAGACAATGGGAATAAGCTGAAATAAAGGAGGTCCAAACTGACTACAGTGAGAATCTCCCTCCTCTCGATGGCAGGCAGGCAGCAGGTTGCCCAGAAAGCCTGCGCAATCTCAGTCCTTGGAGGCTTTCAAGCTCCTACTGGATCAAGAGCTGAGTAACCTGGTCAGGCTTTACAGCTGGCACTGCTTCGAAAGCAGGAGGATGGGTTAGAAATCTCCAAAGGAACCTTCCAACTCCAAGTATCCTATCCTGTGCTAGCATATCAGAAATTGGATGTATAAAATATTTTTTCTCAATTGAATGTCATCTATCTATTAACTTGCAATTAAGTCTCTTGCAATACCTGAGGAGCAGGACATTTAAGTATGACTAAATACAGTAATTTCTTATTTACAAGTATTAAATAAACTGAAATGCCTGACTAACTGAAGAAAGTGACATCCTCTCTTGGCTAAAGTAGTGAAGATGAATAAGAAATATTCAATTGTATCTTATTTATATTTCCCAATTTTAGAGGTTTTCTTTTTTGTAATCAAAGTATTTGCAAATAACTATGACCAGGCCAATTTAAACTTCAGAATTCCCAAAATTAAAAATCAATTAAACTGTTTTTTTTGTAATTAAACAGATTACAGTAGAAACATCTGCTTCAACTGGATGTTTTCCAGAGTATTTACAATTCAAATGTAGCTGCATTGTTTAAATAAAGAAGCAGAAATAACAAAACAAAATAATAAAAAATGCCAACCAGTAATCAGAGGAGAACATGTCCAAGTCTTTACTTATGCCTGGTCAAATTAAAAACTAATTTAACTGCAAGTATTAGGTGTTGAAATACACCTTCAGCTGATGCTTGAAATTCAGAGCTGCCAGCTGCCCTTACCAAAGGAAAAATTAAGTATTTCTTCAAAAACCTTCAAAGGCAGAAAGAAATAAAATTATAAGGTGAAATGTAAGCCATTGTCATATTTCACAAGTATTGACTTGGCAGGTAATCCCCTTTCAGACGAGCTCCTCTGTGTCTATTACTTTGTAACCCCACATCAACTTAGAATTCCTTCCTTCAGCTCCTTGCAGTGTCTATCTCTCCTTGCAATTCCATTTTGTTCATGCCTGCTGCTGTGCCACCTACACTCTGACAGCTTGCTTCTGGACTGTGGAAGGGATCCAGACACAAAATAACCTAGCAGAATGATTAGCTTTAATCTGCAAGCTCTCAGAACCCGTGCCACCACAGAAACACTTTTTCTGGCCTTGCTGTTGTACCACCAATCAAAAATGTTTCTTAAAAAAAAAAAACAAAACCAAACTGTACTTGAAAAAAACCACTTATGTCCATGAATGTAGTGGGGGAAAAAAAAAAACAACAAAGACTGCTTTATAGATAACATTTTGCAAGTTTTCATGTTCTAACTATTTATTTAGATGGCACTTGCTCTACCACTGAATGCAAGAAAACAAGAAACAAGATATTTCTCTACATTTAAAACTTGAAGCATTGTCCTAGGTTACAATGTAAATATGTGCCCAAAGCTATGTATTCCATCACCATCTCCATGAACTGTTGAAAACAGGAGGCACAGTGTTTTCTTGTCTCCTCCCCCGGCCTATCTCCTGTTAATGGCCCATCAGTGCCCTGCCCCATGAGTCATAGATAACTCCCTCAGGGAGCTATTTCTGTTTAATGGGCAATCAAGGACCCACCACATGACTGATAAAATGACATCATCCCATTGTGAGATGCTCCACCCAGGGGGAGGAGCCAAGCATTCCCACCTGGATATAATCTGGGATTTCGGACAGAACAGCAGTGCTTATCCACTGGTTTCCAGAGCACAAGGACTACTAGACCTTTCCTCCAGGATCACCACTTCAGCAAGATCACTTCATCTGGACTACTATCACCCCCCTAACGAGCAGGGTGTCAGGTTGTATTCTGACTTTGTCAGAGGGTTTTCTTTTATATTATTGTATGTACTTTACCTTTTTCTATTAAATTGCATTTCTGACTTAGAGTTTCACTAGTTTTTGCTTTCAAACCAGCACAAGCATATATACAAAGTAGTAGATTTTCTCCCGCAGCACTTAATGCTCAGAAAATTCAGTCATACTGCTTGTAACACTATCAGATACAAACCAAGCATCTTTAGATCAAACAAACCATTGAAACAACCAGCAATGATAGGTTTAAAGAGGTCCAAATAACTGTTCAATTAAAATAAATAATCTTCAAAGACAGCATTTCATACCACAACACAACAGTGACAGCCAAGAAACAATGGCTAATAAACATGAAATCACTTCATAATATATGTATTTGAAGCAAAGGCTGATAGAGTCTAAATTTTATATTTAAAACCCTGAATCACACACCAAATCCAAATATGCATCTAAATGAGCCTCCAAGAAACATACATGTCAAAATTACATGGCTACAGTATTAGCACATTTGACAGTCTAAGTACAGTCTGTGGCTCTCACTACAGAAACGAAGCATGAGTTGTACAAGGTTTTACTGCACATGTAATGAAATGCCCACACATTAAAGAGAGAAGTGCAATAAACTCAGAGAAACAAAACAAAAAAGAAAACAAAATAGTTCATGCATAAAAAGTTATGCAAACAAATACAGCCTCACTGAGTAATGACTGTAAACACTCCACTCATTAGCTGAAATAAGGACTAAAACCTAGAGTTTGTAGAGAAAGCATTCTGCAATATAATACAGTATTTTCAAAACCCCTACCTCTACTGAATAAAAAAGTGAGTTTGCTTGAGAAGAGATGTCTCTACAGCTGTAAGTAAGGAGGTGGAGAAGAATGTAGGTGATAGTAAAAAGGAGCTGATGCTAGAATTAATTAAAAGGGTTCTTCACATGTTAGTGCATAAAGTCATTTATTTTCTACTGAATTTCTCTGAATCTTCCACTGGCCTTTGATCAGAATGTTAAACACTAGTCTGGTGAATGACTGGGAGCAACAGCAGTTTAACTTCAGTTCCTGCTGGCAACTGAATCCTTAATAATTGGCACAGATTAACTCTGAGCAGCAGAAGTTGCAACTCAAAGAGAAGCTCTGACAACTACATTTTGAAGGAAAACAAATGTAAAGTACCCTGCTATTCTAAGTAATCCATTTTAAGTAATCCCACTTGAAGTTTGACAGAGCCATAGTGAGAAAGCAAAGTGAATTGCAATAGGTATCTAAGCACTCAAAAGCAGAGCTGTTCATATGACATAGTATTCTTAAAAGTAGAAGCAGACCTCACTTAAAAGTTGCAGTGCTTTTTATTGTATTTCTTTAATTGTGAATTTGCTTTATACATTTATTTTCACTTTATATTTATTTTCAGATTGATTTACTCCCTGATTTCACCCAAACATGACAGAATTTTTGAAACAGAGTGAACTTCTTTGTAGTCCATTCTAGTGGCAGCTGTGTGACACTCATACAAAATTTCTTCTTTTCAAAAATCTGAACAAGCCTAAACACAAAACTTACCTCAATAATAGCACCACTATAGGCTTACAGTAACTTGGACTGATTAATTACTTTTAAGAACAACATGAGGAGATTGTTCAGTTTACAGTAAAAGATTAATCTATTTTTAGCTTGCAACTGCACCAACTTCAGCCTGGACGTTCAGTTAGGACTATTCTACATTATTCACAGCAAAAATTTCTCAGAGAGAAACTTCTTTGCTGCTGCCTGTGAAACCTCCCTCTGCAGGGAGCTGCTGCAAACACAATCCATCAAGCAGGCCAGCACTGCTCACATTGAGCTGGAGCAGCTGTGAAACCCTGTTTGCACAGACACAGCTCTCACTCAGCACAGAGAGCAGCATCCCAGGCAGCCAGGGAAGAAGCTTGGGACCAAGATGAAGTAGCAGATTGTTCCCGAATTGAAGCAGACTGAGTTAAGTCTCAGAGAACTCAGGCAAAACTTTTGCCAAGCTAAAAACTAAGAAATAGAGGGAAAAGGTAAAAAGGAACATCATCTTTCAATTCTCTTCTACTGCCTCTAATCCTCCATTAATTCAATTACAGAGAGGTTTGTGCATTCAAGCTTCTCACTTGCATGTTTTAAACAGCAGCAACTTTTATTTTTGCAGCTGTACAGTCTTTCCAGCATTTTTCTGAGCATGCACCACTCATGACAGAACCCAAGCTTTTTTTTTATTACTATAAAATACAGAAAGTTATTCTTGACTCACTATGCACTGTCAACTTCTACAACACAATTCAAACAGTCCAGCCTAGAATGGATTTTTGTAGGCAGATATAAGCCTATTTCCTCTGACAGCATTAGCTCTGCCCACTGAGCACATGGCCAATGTCAGACCAAAAGAAGTAATTCATACTGAAACACAGGATACATCAGTGTAAACATCCATTGCTTACAGCTGATTCTAAGAGCAAGGAAAGCCTATCTCATCTCTGCCCACAATCTACACCATGTAATTAACTACACAACCCAGTACCACATACAGAACACAGGAACTCAACTTGTGCAGTGTTACCTATGGAAAAAATCCTTAAGAGTTAGTAATTAAGAATACCAGTACTGAGTTTTAAGTAACTAAAACCTTTTCTGAAGTGTGTTTATGAAAAGGAAAACAGTCCTTGCACTGCACTGAAGAGGCCTGGAGGTGTCATGCAGACTGAATCAGCACCTCTGCTCACCTGTTCTCAATAAGGGACAGTGTTGAACCTCTTGCTCTCACTGTTCAGCTAACAGGAACTCCATAGATATCACATTCCTGCTTTTCCCACATCAGGTGGGACACTCAGTGATGTCTAGAGTCTTCTGTGTAACCACTAACCCTTCAGAGATGCAATGCAAGGATATTAAAATAAAAACTAAACCAAAAATTAAAAATTATCATATAAACACTTAGGTTGGAAAAGAGCTCCAGGATCATCCAGCCTGACCATTGACCTAACACTGCCAAGTACATCCCTGAACCATGTGCCTAAGCATAACAATGACAATTTTCTGAAAGCTTCCAGGGACAAAGATCCTCCTACTTCCCTGGGCAGTCTATTCCCACGTCCGACCAACCTTTCAGTGAAAAGCTTTCCTAATATTCAATCTAAACCTCTCTACCCCCCAATGCAACTTGAGACTGTATCCTCTTACCCAAGGGCTGGTTACCTGAACAACCAAAAATGTAATTACCTGTGTGTGTGAGACTATCACAAGAGCCTTTTCATTTATCCACAGAAGCTGTAAATACAGACAACAAAAGGAAAAAAAAAAAAAAGAGAGACCAAAACTAGA
>VXBQ01015438.1:1406406-1423308 GCA_013400175.1 Phainopepla nitens
ACAGAAGATAAGGAAAAAAAAAAAAAAAAAAAAAGGAAATTCCTTGCAAATTTCCATGTAAATCCTCAGGGTTTTACTTCTATAACTCAGATGCCCTCTATCAAACTAGGTACTATTACTGTACTCATCGTTCTTTTCTCCCTCTTAAAAATAAAAATGAACTCAGTAATATTGGAGGAGGGAAACAAAGAAGCAGATACTTAAGAGCCCGCTTCTAATCTATCACGCCAAGCTAAAAGGGAGCTGTCCAGCTGGGATTTTCCCCCTCCTAACCTGTTCTCTTGGAAAGATTAGCTCTTTGAGATTCTAAAATATGGATCATTAGAAAAACTGAATGGCCGTTGAAGTTACTAAAAAATAAAACTTAACACTCAATGAAGCAAAGCTGGTTTTGGGGAAGAGATTAGGAATACAGACTGTATGGACAGTAATACACAAAGCTTCAATTCATACTTCCCTGTAAGAACAGGAATAGTTTTGTGGTCTGTTACAAAGCATACCCTTTCTGTAGCTAAATCATATATTAGTTTCTTTCAGTAAATAACTTATAAAATGTAATATAAATTGTATTCCACATTGGAGAGACAGGCTAATACCTCATTTTGCACAGCTGTTAATATGCTGTATTTCAATACTGATTCTAAATAGAGCTGGTCATTTCCTAATGGATTTCTGGAAAATGCTAAATACTATCAAAATGTCTCAAATGTGATTAACCTTTTATGAAATCAGAAACTTTAGGGCACATGAGCTGGGGAGGTTGCCTTCCCCTGCTGGCAATTCCTGGACATAGTGCCATCACATCAGCAATTATTTGTCAGCTTGTGTGAACTGGCAGGAAAGAGCCTTTCTGTGCCCAGGTTCCCATGTCCATTCTCTCTGGAGCAGGGAGCCTAAATGCACTTCGGAGCACAGAAACCTGAGAGTCCCTCTGCCCAAGAGCACGTGAAAGCTCAGAGCTCGAGCCTGGTATGTGAAGACTTCCAGCTCCTGCCTGAAGAACTGAGAGACTTCCAGTTTGTAGATAAGTCTGAGCAAATTGTCTTAAAAAGCCTCAAACTATTCAGCACATCACATTCTTCCCATCTGCTGCACATTAAAATCTGCTATTCAGTAAAACACTGACTGCTATCTCCTCCAGGCTTGGGGGTTTCTGTGGGGTTTGATTTTCTGTCTTTTTAAAAATATTTCCCATAATATTTTTTTTTCAGTTATTGTTGGAGTTTTTAATCCTAAAATCAAATCTGGGAAAAATATTTAATCTCAAATTGGAAAACCAAAACTTAGAGAAAAGAACCTTTTAAAATCAGCTTTTTACAGTTTTACAAATATTTCTCATGAATTAGAAATAAAGATGCCTGCAACTAGCACTGAAGGCCTATGATAAGACACAGTTATGTGGTTTAATATCAATAACTCCTTTCATAGAAGAAAAATCCTGGGACCTTGGCCTTTTCCCCCACCTCCCAAGCTGAAGACAGGAAACTTTGTTCACCCCTTCCCTGACTGCACCCTCTGTACTCACAGCTTGGCACCTTTTTGGACCAAGACACAGAAGCCTTTCTGGCCTGGGTGGAAACACAGGCATCATGTTATCCATAAAACCTGTCTGCATCCTAAATGACTCTCCACCATGCTCTGTCCAAAAGAGATTAATGAGACAGATTTCCCCTCTGTCTGCTGCTCTGCATGTTTGTGTTCCATGCTGAAATCATGAAGAGCTTCAGGGCAGAATTAATAAAAATTGATTAAAACAAACTGTATCTCTATTTTTCTTCATTTGCGCCTGGAAAAATATGTTGATACATTACATTAAATTTCATTAGTAAAAGCCACAATTTAGGAAGTGTTAAATATACTGATTACTATTATTTTTTATTTGAATATTTTCTATCCTTAAACTAACATGCAGATCAACTTTTCTTTGTCTTCCTGGGAATTCTAATAATAACTACACATTTTCTTAATATTCTTAGTACTGAAAGCATAAGAAGAAGGGATTGCTGAGGAGTCTTCCATTGGGAAGATTAAAAAAATTTTACTTTGCTCATTAACTGGCACAAGCATTCAATCCATCAACTGAAAAGATGAATTACTGAGTAAATATTATACACAAAGATAAAAATCCAGAATCTCAGGAAAGTGGGGATATAGGGAAGGCAAACTACAGTCATGTCAAAGTTTCCACAGCACAGAATTGCAGAGCTCAAGCTGAAGCAGTGGCTTACGCCTTCCACAGCAGATTTGAGAGATAAGATTTAAATACGCTTTACTGTTTTCCCCAGGGACTCCCAACGCCCAGCAGCAGCCAGAAGATGCAGCTGGGATTCTCTGTACACCTATTTATGACCACAGGGATTCTCAAAAACTCCAGTCTTCTCGGGTCTCCTGACTTTACAGCCTCTAGGACAAATATGCTGAGGTACCAGATATTTACAGCCATGCTTTTTCTAACAAGGCGCTCTTCTCCCCAAAGATATTTTGAATTTTAATTATCAAAAATTATCAAGTAGCATAGGCATTCTCCCTGGTCCCAGAAATAGCTTTGTCCCTTTTGTCATTTATAAAATCCTTACAGCCAAAGAGTGAAATTCAGTAAATCAAGCTACAGTTGAGAAGCTGGTCCCCATGTTAGTGAGCACTTCAGTAACTAAGTATTATGCATAGGTTTGACAAATATTATTGATTTTGGTGTTTAACTTTTTAAAGTCAGAAAAGGTTCAAAATTCTTCTCAATATAAAGATACACATATAGTATACTTTTTATTTTTATAAACATACCAACACAACTCTCATCTTTAATATATGCATACTAATTCACATGGAAGAACATCTGTCCTTTAATTCCTCAGCCCAGTACACTTTCAAATAATTCCACCTGCACAGCGCTCCAATCCTATTTTCTCCAAGCTTGATGTTAATCTTACATCCAGGATGATATTTGCTTTCTGTTACAAGGCCTGAAAATGTAAACTAATTTCTTCCCAAAATGTGCTCTGACAAAGGGACTACCCTGAAGAAAAGTGATGCTAAATAAACTGTTATACATATGTCACTTTAACAGTAGACATGTCCAATCACCAAAACCATGCAAAATCTAAAAGAAAGAAAAAAATCTCATCAAAATATAGTTCAACAGAAACATAATTAGATACCAAGCAAACAAAACCTATTTGCTACCACATCAAGCATATGCAAATATAAGTGTTCTTTCCTTTTAGTTTCCCAAACTAACAGCCTTGGAGACATAAACACACACTTGTCAGGACAACCTCCCCTGTGTGAATGCCAATTCTGCAGAACATAACTCTGTATGCACCAAAGATTAAAAAACCAGTTTTTCAGGGTCAAGAGAGATTTCAGAGCAAAAAGCTGCATTTACCTCATCTGAATAAACAATAAAGAATAGAAATCCATTAACAGAGCGAGAAGATCCACATTGCATCAGTTTTCAGTAGATTTAACTAATCTGGACTCCATTACTTATAGCTGGAAATTCTCCATTTTATTGAAGGAACAAATAGCAGATTAGACAGAACCATATTTAGATTCACACTGCAACAGAATGAAAAGGAAAGGTTGGTCAATCTGCAGAAATAATAACAATGAAGTAAGAAAAATTACCACAGAATTAAGTTGCTAGGATACTGCACACTGGTGTGAAATCAGATATAACAATTAAGGTAAAACTACACTTTCTGGATGTAAGAACAAAACCGTGTGTTAGTCCAAGCCAAGTAATCAAATGGAATATTGAAAACAGAAGTAAATGGAAGAAAGCAATTCAAAATGCTACACAGTCAACTCCGTATCAAAAGCTGGAAAGGTGAATTGATACACCATCACAGGCGCCAATTTGACAGTAGGAAGTATAGATTAGAGTACTTCTGCACTTATACCATCAACATGATCTTCTGTTTTGGCAAGTTGTAGCTCAAAAAGTTTCTCAGTGTGTCTGAGAAGCCAGTGACAGCACAGAATAGTAAAAGCCAAGTGTTAAACCCACAAAAAAACAACAAACCACAAACAAACAAAATCCCAAACAAATAAACAAAACCTCCAAAACACTAAAAGAAGAAATCTAATTACTTGGGAAGCAGGTCAAAGAAACTGGCTTGCATAGAAAACTCAAGACTCCACTCAAACTCAAGACTAAATTGTCCCTGTTAGTTTATCTGCTTAAATACTACAGCTGTATGGGAAGAAATGCCCCAGAAGAGTGAAACTAATTAAGTAACCAAAACAAACAAACAAACAAACAAAAAAATGAAAATAAGACAAATTTTGAACTACAGAATTTGCCTCGAACTTGTAGATAAAATGAGCACATCAGCCTAAAGCAATGATTTTTCTAGACTGTACTAACATCAGCTTGCTTGTATGAATAGGCAAATAGTTCTTGCCCACTTTTCACCAAATCAAGATTTACAAATTCAGCCACAATTATGAGAAATAATACTTGTTCTAGTATGCAAGAGTGAGTCTTCGACACATTTCTTTAGGCACTTGTGATTTCTTATGTTATATAAATACTGACCTCTCTGTCCCAGGCATGCAAATTCCAGATTTGCACTAACCTAAATTTACTTATCTGTATTTTGCATTTTATTTAATCAACTGATAGCAGGTTGAAGCATTTTTTAAGGTGACTCAGTGATGCCTGGAAAGCATGAGAAAAACCTTGAAAGCTTCTCAAAACCCCAAAACACAAAAGCTTAATGTCCAAAAAGATCGTCTACAAGCACTGTGGCCCAGCAACAAAACCGTAAGTGTTTATTATCAAAGCTAATAGTGTTCATTATCAAAGCTAATAGTGTTCATTATCAATATACTGAATACATTTATCCTTACAAATATGGAGCATATTCTTACATAAAACCACTCTGCTGTAGCAGTTTTTACTACACAAAAAAGCACCATTCTCAAAAGAAGACGATTTGAGAGTTTTCCAACCAAGTAAGCAGCAGTAATAAAATCAAGCTATTTTATTTATTTTATAAATAAAATTCTCCAGGCCTTGCACTACAGCCCAATAATGTGCTGGCACATGGAGCTGACAACAGATGCAGCAGAAGGATCATTGACACTTTCAGCACCAAAACACCTGCTGCAAGGCCAGCATGGGGAAGGACAGGGCCTTGGAGCTGCAGCTAAATTCCAGATAATCCATACAATTCCTTGCATCAGGCAGTGATGGCAAAAAACTTTTGACTTCATAAAACTTATGAACCTGCTGAATCCTGATGCCCTGAAACTGAATAAAATGTTTCAATTATTTCTTTGCAGGACCTTCAAGATAGTAGTTATTTGCAAGAATGTCTGCATATAGCTGATTTAGAGATTCTGACAACAGACCACAGCAAGAAAGAACAAGCTCTCGGCAGAATCTGTCACTCCTTCTTTTTTTCTAGCCACAAGTTACTCAAATTTGCTACTCCCCAGTACCTGTTGTATTACAAAAGCTTCTGCAATGCTGCACATGTCTAATCCTTGCACACAACATCCTCCCTATCCAACAGCGGGCTCTGCTTCAAATTGCCATTGAATCAGGCAGTTCTTGCAACCCAAGACAACTTGTTGGCTTATTTATGTCCAACAGATGGGCCATAAACTTGGAGGCAGCTAAAAGAAGAAATAAAATTGGCAAAATAGTACTCATAAGCCAGGAGGAAGCTGCATTCACAGAAGGATACATTAAGCTCCAGTCTGTCCCCTCCCAAAAAGTACACTGATAAATGAGGGGAAAATCAGTGGTGGGAGTTTGCTCTGTCTTCTACTGTTGTATTTTCCACCTCCACCTAAATGATCTAAGACACGCAAAAAATGAAGGAGAGGGAAGTGTTACTTTTGGGCTTTGGATGTTTTGGTGTGTTTTAACTTTAAAAATTGACAATTTCAGACAGGCTCCAAGGATGGATAACTAAAGAGTATTCCTAGCTCATGCAAAAGCCAGACAAGAAGATTAGAAAAGAGCTAGACAGAAATTCTCCCTGGTTTTTGCAGAATGACTGGGTTTACTGCACAGTTTAGAACAACATAAGGTCTCGGAATCTTACATAAATACGTATGTATACAATTAATCTATTTATATGCATATATTAATTAAATAATAATATTGGTTTATTTTATATGTTATATTCTTTCAAATTAATATAATATCCATATTTTAAATATGTTTGATACTTTTTTAACTCAATCATATTTGGGACACTGCCAAAGTCTCAATTCAACTATACTTTTTATTTTCAGTGATTTTTTTGCAATGTGTGGAACAGTCTAAGGAATACAATTCGAAATAGAGAAAAAGTAAGGATATACAGACATATTTACTTTTAGCATTTCCAGTTAGGATACAATTTAGAAGTTGATGCACATGAGAAAAAAAGTCTACGGCGCTGTCAAGCTTGCAAATGTTGGCAGCTGTAAAACTGTTCTACCTAGGAAAAGAGTTAATTTAAGATGTCCTAAATTTGGAGATGAACCATCAATCAGTATCCCAGAACACTCTCCAAGTGCAAAGACACACACACACAGAGGACAATAGCAGGCTGGCTGTGTCCTGAACTCCACACTCAGTGATTAAACTTTCAGCAATGCTGGGGTTATCTGGTTATGTTCATCATCAGAAGAGACAAAGGAGACATCATCATTTTTGTTTGTGTTCTTGCTTGAACGACTTTAATGCTGATGACAACAACAGTGTAGAAACACACAGATGGAACAGAGCTCTAACACAGTTCTAAGCACACTGTCTGAGTGATTTGCTCTGCTTTTCTCCAAAGAGGCCCTGGCCATTGCTTCCTCCTCCTCCTTATATTCCACAGACCCTGTCTCCTCACCACACCCTGCTGCAGCTTCTCTTCCCTCTGGCTCTCATCCCGTCCCGCTGTCGTATCCTCTTCCATTTTCCTCTACTGCAGGCACCACCGTGTTTCCTCTTCCCTACACCTCCTCTCCCCCCCTTCCCAACTCCCTCAGGATAGCTCCGTGCTTCCCAGAGCTGCCAGGCACACAAAGGATGCCAGGAGGAAAACCCCGACCGAGGCACACGGCCAAACCCGAGCTGAGCATCGTTGTGTGCTCCACCCATCGCCCTGAAACAGCTCCTGGGAGGCACGGCAGCTGAAGATGCTGACTAACAGTGCCATCCAAGCGATCTGTAATTTCCAGAGTATTTAGAGCATATCTAACAGCTTTAAGTCGCAGAACAAATGCATCCTGGCAAAGTCAGAAAAGATGAAAAATTTGGTCACTCTCCCAAGCAAAAATGTTTAGAAACAATGTAGGAGGATAGCAATTTTCCTGGCAACTGAGGCTGTGAAAATAAACAACGAATCAGTCTTTTAATTTGTCATCTCCAGTCTAATAATTAAATAAGTGACTTCTTAAATGTGCACCTGGATTTAGTAAGATTTTAGCATGTACCCTTTGCGGTAAACACAGCAAATAATGACAGCTTTGAGCCTTTTTTAGCTATTGCTTCCTCATCTGCTCCAGCACTAAAGTGAATCTTTGAAAACAGTGTAGTGGAAATAAATCAGTTAGCTGATCCTATTGGTTTTTCTTTCTTCAGTAACTATGATGGAAATAAATCTTTAACCATTGTCTTGGTGTTTACTGCAAGAACTGAATTTTAAATTGACTTGGAAAGAAACATGAATCTGTGTGAATACCACATGATGAGTAGACTTCATAAGGCAGCTATTCGGGTGTCTCACTTGTCTTAGGCACCTGCAGCTTCTGATGAAACACTTCAAAAGATTTGCTGTAATATGTTCTGCAGAGGAAGCACTTCAGGAGTATGACTAAGCAAAGCAGAAACAGAGGATTGTTCCTGAATAACTATTAAATAAAATGGTCAATAACATGCCTGCAAAATATTCTAAGAGAGTTTACACACGAATGCACACTTCTGCAGTATATCTGTATGCTACAGAAGATACACAAGCACTTCGGAGTTATTTAAGTCCACTACCTGCTTTCTAAAAGTTACTCTTAATGAACTGTTGTGAACTTTTTGGGGAAGAAGTGTAAGCCAAAATAACTTCAGTCTCAGTCACATTACATGAAACTGCTGTGAGTAAAGAGAAGCAAAGATATATTTTCCTTTCTAAGAAGAGTGAAAACAAAAAAAGTGTAATTCAATATACCACATATTCCTAACCGCACATACAAATAAGCACCAGATAATTGCAATTTCTGTCATAGAAGCTTTTACAGATTTACAACTTAACATTTTTTACACAAAACAACTATAGACAGTCAAGAATCAATTTCAAAACTATATGTACTAAGAATCAATGAAGTCCTGTTAAATGAATGAAATACCAAAATAATGTTTCAGGTCAAGAGCTTTGGTTTAGTAAAAAGATTAACATTATATTAAGCAGTGATTTCTTTATTCTACTGTGAAATAACTTTACATGCTATTCTGAAGTCATAATTTTAGAGGTCTGCAAAAGCCATTTTTAAAAATGTTATTCAAAGACAGAAGTACATGTTTATAATTAATTGAAGAGCAAAAATAAAACACAAACTGTTTTCTCTCTTTTGTGACTTCAACCCACAGCAGAACTTCGCAAGTCCTGTAGGAAAGCTTCCTTTTCAAGTTCAATCTCGTCTGACTGCTTGGTGGGTTTGTTCTATCAGCAGACACCACTAGAAATCAATATATTTTCAACTCTCCAGATATACATTCAAGGACACTGAGTACCAGAATTGGGAATACAAAAATCTGATTGAGATGGGATTTGTTTGGGGTTTTTTTTGTTGTTTTTTTTTTTTTTTCTTTTGCCACAAAGCATCAACCAGAATTCATATTATCTCACACATTGCTTTGTCAAGTAGCTAAATCAGAGGCCAGAATATATAACCTTTGATTGACTGCACAAATAAAAAACATTTCTGATGAACTAGAACAAAAAAATCAAACTTTTCATTTCAGAAAGACAAAATGAAGACTTGAAGCATCTACAATGAAATGCAGCAAATACCCAGAGTCAGCACTTTGACAAGAGTTTGTCTGGAAAGACAATCCTAATCTGTGGGCAGAAAACCAAAAAACTATCGAGAAGCTTCTGACCTTAATGAATAGACAGCTACTTCAAGAGACCTCTTTGAACAATTTTCACCTAAACCTGTTGAAAACGTTATGAAAAATGTAATCATAAAAATGAAACAAGGCAAGAATAAATTAATGCTTACAAGGAGGATGAAAAGAATGATTAACAAGTAAAGTCTTGCAACGAATATAGAAGGAAGATTGAAGGAGGAAAAATATTTCCATTTGTATAATTTTTTTTAATGCAACATGAATGGAATTTTGATCAAAAAGTAAAGCAAATTTCACATTCTGTATCAGAAGACAAATATTTTTACTGTAATAAATACTATCTAGGACACATTTAAAAAAATTATCATTTTTTGACACAAATAGAAGGTAGACATCAAATATTCTCAGATCTTCCTAAGACAACAAATATTTTTTAAATGAAATGGAAATCAAACTATACTAGCTTCTGCTTATTTCTGGACAGCCTCGGATTGGTCTTTGGACAAAATTCATTTAACATTCCCATAAGCAACAATTACCACATAGGTAGGACTGTGCTAATTAAATTTACTGATGATAGACTTGGGAAGAACCATCAGTGTAGAGAAAAACCACAATTTAACAGCTAGAAACAACTTCAGGACTTAAAACACTGGACCAACACAGCAGCCTGAAATGAGGAATGGTAGCTATTCAGTTCCCTTTTTTAAGTTTCCTGTTTAAGACTTAAAACAAACAAAAAATCGAAATTGTGAGCTCCAAATATTACAGTTCCTGTAAATGACAAGCGGAGTAACCCAGCAGTAGTGGACATTAAAAATAAGGAAGGATTAGTAACAATAAACTCCTAATCTTATTTCTAAATGAATTATTGGTTCAGAAAAGGGACTATAGCATGTGGCAGCTTAGAAAGCAGAATAGTGCTGATATATATTCTGAAAACTATTAAAATAGGCTTTGTTCATGGAGTGATATTCACCCTCTGGATTGAGCCTAGTCAAGCACACAGCATTTGGATTAGAAGCATGAGATACTTGTCACTATATACAAACTGAATTGAGAGAGTCACTCAAGCTGTTCTTCTAAAATCAGGCACAGGAAGAACCAACCACAGGAACAAGAATATCATTATTAAAGAGATCCCACAGAGAAAAATAAAAAAGAAGGTGGAGAAATGAAACAATATAAATTTGCACAACATTTTTTAAAAGAAAAATCAGTTTATAACCATACATTGGTTTTCACCCTGAAAAGTATTTTATTCTTTTATTTCAGAAAGTATGTGAAGCTAAAGCATGTTCAAAACATGTAATTTCTTAATTCTAATGAAGAACTTAGAACACACTTAAAGTTGCAATTTGATTAGGACTAAGCTGAGTTGTGAGGCTGAACCAGCTACACGTGGCAGGGATCTCTGTACACAGCTGAAACTATGTTATTTTCCTATAATTCACAGCAGGCAGTCCACCCTTCATGCCTCAAATCACATGTCCTGTTTCTCTCCCTTCTGCCATATTATTGTACATCAGTCACAGAATCACTGAGTTGGAAGAGATCTTCAAGATCATCCAGTCCAACCCGTGCCCTAACTCCTCAACTAAACCATGACACTGAGTGCCACATCCAGTCTTGTTTTAAACACATCCAGGGATGGTGACTCCACCACCTCCCCAGGCAGCCATTCCAGTACTTTATCACTCTTTCTGTCAAAAAACTTTTCCCTAATATCCAACCTATATTTCCCTTGGTGCAGCTTGAGGCTGTGTCCCCTCGTTCTGTCAGTTGCTGCCTGGAGAAAGAAACCAACCCCACCTGAGCACAGCCACCCTGCAGGGAGTTGTAGAGAGTGATAAGGTCATCTCTGAGTCTCCTTTTCTCCAGGCTGAGCAGCCCCAGCTCCCTCAGCTGTTCCTCACAGGGTTTGTGTTCCCAGCCCCTCTCCAGCCTCGTTGCCTCCTCTGGACGTACTCAAGGCTCTCAACGTCCTTCCCAAACTGAGCGGCCAGAACTGGACACAGCACTCGAGGTGTGGCCTCACCAGTGCCGAGTACAGGGGCAGAATGACCTCCCTGCTCCTGCTGGCCACACAGTCCTATCCCTCTCTTTTCTCGCCAGCATTTCATAACTCTCTGCATTTCCCAATTTCCTTGCTCACCATAATATCCTACACTGCCACGTGAATGCAGATTCGCGCTGCCCAGGAGAGAGAAAACCAGTCCAAGCCCGGATTCTGTCGGAAGCCTGAAAACCAATCCAAGTCTGGATTCCATCAAAAGCCTCTTCCACATGACTACACTGGTGTCTCTCAGCCTTGCAAATCCTGCCTAGATGGTTCCCCCCATCTAAATCTGCACACTCAGGGCTGTAGGTGATCGAGATTTACCTTGAGACTCCTGCATCAGCAAGGTGGTTCCTACAGAAGATCTGGTTTGGCAGCTCCCCTCACTGCAGCCTATGGAAGCCAACAATAAAAGCAACACATCTGCCACTGAATATTTAATGGATGTACTTCACATGCACAATGAAATTCATGCTATCATTTTTTTCAGATGTGTTACCTTTTAGTCTTGCTAGCAAGTAGCCTAATCTTTTATAGGAGAATTACTGCTTAACAAAAAACCCTCAAAGAAAGGAAGAAAATGTTCATTAAACCACATTCAGTGAGAAACTAGATGCCTGTTGAGTGACCTGGTGTTGCAAATTTCAGGTTCTTTTTTGGGAAAGAGGAGGTTGCATTAATACTTATATTTGTTGCCATTTCAGATTTCTTTTTAGGATTAATAAGCTCAAATGTTTGCAAAATGAGCAAAAAGCTTAAAAGCACTGAAAGTATTTATATTAGGCATTTGTATTTCCATTTTCTCAGCTTGTCCTGGAAAATCCAAGAAATCCACAACCTCAAAATATGAACTCCTGCAGCTACAAACAACAAAGAATTTAACCAAAACTAACTGAAATGATTGCATTTAAGGAATGGCGAGCGGACACCCACTCATTTCATTGAAATTAATTATGTCTCCTCAGCGAAGAGCATCTGTTTCATGAAAGTAGGACAAAGGCTGGAATGTAGCAAAGCCTTTCACATCCAGCATTAACCAGATGACCCACGATGACCTGGAACAGCATAATTCTGACGCTGTTGAACCAGCCAGTACCAGGTCTTCCAGAACTCAACTGCATTAATATCAACACTTGAAAGAAAAAAAATAGTACACATTTTTGATGAGGCTTCCATTTACAGAGAGAAAAAATACACATTTCGGGGGGATGTTTTCACATTTCACTTTCAGAACACTTCAGTTGTCTTTAATTTTGGGCAACTTTCTCGCCGGAAGCTAACTCATGCATGGACATTTAGTTTATTAGCTTTGAATACAGTACAAATCAAGTGATGAAATATATAGATATACATGTTTATACAGAGTTAAACTTAGTCTAAATGTTTATTTAGAAATATAGATAAAAATATAGTTAAAAATATATTAAATAAATGTAACCTCTATACCACGTATTTTTTTTCTTAAATTATAGAAAATGCTATCTGACTTTTTTCCAACATTCTGCACATGAATTTTGACTGACCACAGTGTATGTTGCATTTTTAAGTGGACTACATCTCATTTAAAATTCTGAATTTCAACATGCATTTTTAGCAGTCTACACCAAGACTAATGACTAGATCTGGTTTAGTACAGTGCTAAGATGAGATGATACTATAAACCCTCACTGAGGAGAATAGGACATGTATTAACAAAAAGTTAAATGGTTGTGTTCGCAAAGAGAAGAGTAAGGAAAACCAGTGTATTGAAGATTAATTACACAAGGCTAATTAGACCAGCCACAGCCCTGTGATGTTTCCAGCTCAAGGACTTCTTTGGAGAACTCCACTTTCAGCCCCTTAACCTTGCTATAAGCTGGTGAACTGTAACTGCTCAGAAGATGCACTTTGTATGGAATTAGACAGGCTCAACTCAAAGGGTTAGTGCAGAAGGAAGAGCTCAATTTTACCTGACACTTTGTCTGTCATGGCATTTTGTGATGAGAAAGCCCCAAAAATGAAAATGCTGAAAGATACTTGCCAGCAGACCCAGCAAAAAGACAAAATATTTAATGAATCAATAGTAAAAATTTAGCCAACACTTCAGATGGCTGAAAGCCTTATTTATTGTATCCCTTTTCTGAACAAATTTTAGTGCTTCCACAATCTCAGAACACTATTTGGTCAGGTAGGGGAAGAGCTTTTGATTTGCTGAGATCATCAGACAACTTAAAAGCATGTACAAATGCAGACTGCAGAACAGTAGTACTTATTTAACAAATGCATTCTGGGATGCAGCTGCTGATAAATAAGCATAGATAAATTGGTCCAGTTATATGCATGAGGTTTCTACATGGCAATTACTTAAAATTTACAGCTTATGCACTCAGCAAGTTGAGAAAAATGCCAACACTCTTGTGGGATTGAATGACTTTTCACATACTATGACTGCACCTTTGAATTTCACAAGCAGGTATATGGGCATGCTTACAATTCCAACTGCAAAAAATTATAGAGAACACACAAGGTACAATAACAAAATCTCCTTGATATTATCTGAGCATTGATACCAATTACTTATGTGTTTCACAAGGAAAATAAACAGAATTCCCAATAATACAGTCCTCCAGAGATGAAAAAAACACAATCATCTTTGCTTCAGCTTACATAACTAGTTTAATGGTAAAAGAGCTGGGCTTCCAAATTTTATTTGCATCTTTAAGTGTTGCCGGCAAAGTTTCATGCACATGTCAAATTCTTCAGGGAAGTGGGGAGCCAAAAGGGTGGCTGGCAAAAAAAAAAAAAAAAAAAAAAAAAAAAAAAAAAAAAAAAAAAAAAAAAAAAACCCACAAAAAAACAAAAAAAAAAAAATTNAAACACAAAACAAAAAAACTTCTTTCCTGGGTGGTTGGAATATTTGCATAGAGTCAGCTAACTAACTGAATTAGGTCCATCAAATATCATGCAATAATTGCCCTATGTTCTTGATAATTTATTTTCAGTATCGATATAAACAGATGCACACAAACAATTCTTCACCTATCTCATAATTTCCATTTAATTCTGCTATGTTTGCAATATTATGCACAGATAGAGGTTTTCATGATGAATTAATCATGACAAACACTATGAAACAACTCTCAAAAAAACCTGTATCACTATCATGAGCCTGAGTAGCCTTATATCTCAATTTAGTTAGTGTTAACTTTAAAAAGTTAAATTCAAAAGATCTCACTATCAGGGAAAATAAGGAGTAAGCACTGTTTACTCTAAATATGAATTGCTTCCTTTAAATTCCATACCTGGAAGAAAGACTTCAGGTTAAAATCTCTCTATGCACACATCTGTTATGTTTTCATCTCAGCTCTTAAGTGTGAGTTGTCTAAAGGTGTGCTGGAGAAACAAAACAAAGTCATCCTACACTGAAGTTATACTAGAGAATCGTGCTTTGACTATATTTGAACATTAACAGTTACTGTAACTGTGGCAATTGAAACATGATGAAAACGAAGGGAAAGTACCTGTAAATATCAAAAGAAAGTATCTAAGAACTTTAAAGTGGTGCAGCAGCAGCAAAAGCTGAGATATTGTTATGAAAAACAAGGTAGCACTTTATTGCCCTCTTCTCACAACCCTTCCATAGATACCATGGAAATCAAGTTGGGTGTAGTTGTCTTTTTTACTGAATCAGACAATAATGTTTAGTGTTACCCCATTATCCTTACTCAAACAAAACAAAAGAAGAAAAAAAAACCCAAACAAACCAAAACAAACAAAAAAACAAACAAAAAACCCAACAAACAAACAAAAAAAACCCCATAACACCACTGGCGACAGGTGACAATAGGTTCCTCATGCTTTTGGTCCAAAACAGACAAAAATTTCATTTTATTTAGAATTATTCTTCAGCTAATTTAGCAAATTTAAAATATCAGGACTTATGGCAACACAAAATAAGAACAAAACACAACAAAAAAGTAAAAATCCAGACAATGGAGAAAGAATAGATGAAGCAGAAGATTAAAAGAGAATAAAACCTGAAAGTGGAATACAAAGCCCAAATCAAAGAACTTTGGGGAAAAAAAATTATCATTTTCTCACAAATAGAAATGCAAAACATTTTATGGCTCCTTTACATTGTGGCATTTTCCTGGATTAGCAAAGTAACCTTATATATGGTGTCATCTTGCACTTCATGTATAAATTATTAATTGCAATGTAAGCCAAGGGGAAAAAACCTCCTGTGCCAATCTTAATGATTTCAAACATAAGTTACCTAAAACTCAGGACCTTATTCAGATCTCTCCCCATACTGGTTATACTCAGTAGGGGGGGAAAACAAAGAACTTTGTATTATTTTATTACTAAGAAAGCAAATCTGAGCTTTGGTGATCACAGAATCATAGAAACAGAGAAACGGCCTGGGCTGAAAGGGACTTGAATGATCGTCTATTTCCAACCTCCCTGCCATGGGCAAGGACACCTTTCATGCTTTTGGGATCACTGTGTTTCCCAGAACCTAAGCAGAACAAAAGAAATAAAGATTATTTGTATCATATTTCCTCTGTTTTGAAATAATAATACCCCTCTCTCTTCCTAAGATCTAAGGATCAAGCAGCATCCATTTTATGAAAGTTATATGGGAGTGTTGCAGAATGTTGTAGAAATCACAGGACATTTTCAGTGCACTGGGCTTAAAATAGAGTCTTCAATAGCATCTGTAACTTAGAAAAATCAGTAAAACAACAGCAGCTCTGGTTCTAACACCTCACCCCTTCACATGTTCATGCTTAGCTGCTTTGGAAGGAGTGGGCTGGTGCTGAAAGACTTACAAGTGGTCCTTCATTTATTTATTGACAGCCCACCTCCACCACAGTATATAAATGATCAATTTTAGAGGTTTCGAATCACAACACTTGAAAAGAAGTAACTACTTCTAAATTCTCTCTCATTCAGTGAAATATTTCTTTAGGACGTCAGTTGCACATGGAAGGACTTGATTCAGGGGTTCAACACTTCCTGAGAAAAAAAGGAAAATGCTGCAAAAATTAAGTACTTGCAATAACTGTGTGTTGTGCTAATCCACAGGCCAGACTACAGGCTGTGGGAGAAAGTAGAAACTTCTGAAGGTAGCTGATTTGATAATTTTCAATTTATAATATGCATTCAGAAATCTCCTGCACACTTGTACCCAATTATGGTTAGGAACACTTAATCTATTAACGCACCCCTTTTAAAAGTAAATATTCTGCTAACCCATGTGAATTGAACCGCTATCTCAGAGATGCAATTCTGCAATAAGCAATTGCTAAGCACTGAAGCAACTCTCGCAGTGAGATTTTATTGATAGTTTTTAATGGCACAAACCAAAACCACTGTACATTGTCCATTACCACACGGAGCATAATAAAATGTGACTCCTGCTTCAGAGCTAAGAATATTTGCTTGTTCAGGAATGAAGAGGGATTTTTTAAAAATTCTTTGTGAATTGGAATTGTTTAGGGTTTCTTCCTCGTTTCCAAAAATAAATTGAAACATCATTTGGTGCTCTTCAAACACTGGAATATCACAAAAAGCAACACAAAATGAATTATTACTTTTAACGGTGGTAGATATGAATTTGCAATTGTATAGTGTCTCAGGGTGAAAGACAGGTATCTGCTAGGGAAGGCAGGAGCCTCCCTTATAAACCCCCTCCCTCCGAATTATTATAATTTTGAAATTAAGTGGCTCTCAGGAAAAGGTATGTTGGTAGAAATAAAAGTCCTTTACTAGTGCGTATAACAAGATAAACCAACCAACAATGACTATG
>VXBQ01015439.1:3538-24807 GCA_013400175.1 Phainopepla nitens
GCCGCACGACCGAGCCATACGGTATCTGTTTATACATGTCCCTTTTCTCTCTGTTTTACCGATTTGCCCGTTTTGCCGCGCACACACACGCCTTCACATCTCCCCTTTCCCGTCGCGCCGCGGGTGGGCGGGGCCGGGGGCGTGGCATCTCCCATAAACCCCGCCCCCTCCCGGCGAGGCCCCGCCCCCNCGGGGCTCGGTGCAGGGCCCCAGGGCTGCTCTGGAGCCCCTGTGCACTCCGGGGCTCGGTGCAGGGCCCCAGGGCTGCTCTGGAGCCCGTGTGCACTCCGGGGCTCGGTGCAGGGCCCCAGGGCTGCTCTGGAGCCCGTGTGCACTCCGGGGCTCGGTGCAGGGCCCCAGGGCTGCTCTGGAGCCCCTGTGCACTCCGGGGCTCGGTGCAGGGCCCCAGGGGTGCTCCGGAGCCCGTGTGCACTCCGGGGCTCGGTGCAGGGCCCCAGGGCTGCTCTGCGGGGCTCGGTGCAGGGCCCCAGGGTGCTCTGGAGCCCCTGTGCACTCCGGGGCTCGGTGCAGGGCGCGAGGGGTGCTCTGCGGGACTCGGTGCAGGGCCCCAGGGTGCTCCGGAGCCCGTGTGTGCTGCCGGGCCCGGGCACGTTCGCCTTGAGCCGTGCGCTCCGGAGAGCCGAGCGCTGGAGGTGGCAGCGGCGCCGCTGCAGCTCCGAGCCGCCTCAGGCTCTTCCTCTGGGCACAAGCGGGCTTGGGGTGTTCTAGCCTCGGTGACAGCAAATTTGGAGTGTGCCGGTTAATCACCGCTGATTAGCCAGGGCTCTTTGCATCCCTGGAGTTGGCTGGGGATGCCGCGCTTGGCAGAGCATCACCCGAAGTGCCGACACCTCCTCCCTTCTCTCCTGCCTCTACCTGCAGCACCAGTTATTCCTTTCCCAAATAGGTGAGCAGGCTGCCGGGCTCGGATCTGCTCGGTGAGATGCTTTCCCAGCTGGAAGCAGGATGGTGTGCACGGAGCAGCCTCCGAGTTATCCTCTCTCCTAGGCTGAGAGCCTGAGGAGCTGCTTCTCTAAATACCCATTTTATCCACAGGACAGGTCCTGAGGCTGAAGAGGGTTTGTCCCCAAAGCGTGGGGCTGTGGAAGGAGCTGTTGGTCTGTTCAGTAGCTGCTGCACAGCTGTAGGGACCAGCACTCCTGTCCCTGCTGCTGGGACACCAGTCATCCTGCTGAAACCTAGAGCTCATCCCCACATCTAGCCAAACCTTTGTCTCCCTGTCCAAGGCAGATGTGCTCCCTGCCTTGGCCTTTCTCCAGGCTTCCACCTACCCAGGTCAGCCCCTGAAAATTTGCCTCTGATGAAAGAGGTGAACAAACACCTCGTAGCCAATGGCTGGCGTTGCGTGTGGCGCAAAGTCTCTGCCGAAAATGACCTACTTAAACATACCCCTTGGAAGTGCCACTGCCTGGGCAGAGCCAGACTGTCCTGTAGATTAAACAGTAGAAAGTCTTTGTTCAGTTTCAGGACATCAGGAACTGGTACCTGCAAATAAAAGGCCCCTGCAGAACAGAAATGACATTTTTTATGGAAAAACCTTTCTGCCCCCTTTTTAGCTAGTCCTGATTCTTTCAACCCAATTAGATAAGTCCTAGTAATTTGCAATGAGAACAGAAGATGAGGAAAAGATCAACCTTTGTTTCTCTTCCCTTTACCCCAAGCCCTTGGTCTCCCCATCTTGAACAGGACACAAAATTGCTCAGAGCTCATATTTTTTCCATTTCACATTTAGCCTAATAACTGAGTGATGAGGAAACATTCAGGCCCTTACTGAAACTCCTGGGTTGGTCTTCGGAGTAGTGTGGGTAAGAGGAGCTTGAAGGGCTGGGCTTGGGCAGGTAAAGGCTGGTTTGCCCACCCTGAGCTCTGTCAGGATGGTGTATTATCCTGGTGGAAAAGCACTTAGTTACAGAGAGGTGGTTGTTTCAGGGATATCTTTGGGTGAAGTCTGCAGGGAAGGACACGGGAAGCAGGGAGCTTGCAGCCCTTCTCCTGCCCCATCTGCACTGTGGGGTTGGCCCTGCCAAACCTGGGGAAATATTGCTTTTCTGGAAGCATCTGGAGTGCCACAGCCCTGCCTAAGGTATGAGCTTGCACACAGTGAGGCTGCATCAGCTCATCCCTCTGCCACCCATGGCTGCTCCACTGGGGACCTCTGCTGCTGCCCTGGGTGGCAGGAGCTGGGAGCAGGTGACAGCACGGTCCTTGCTGGAGGAGGAGGAGGAGGGTGCTGAGAGGCTGTGGAGGGTGAGGTCTGACTGGCACCTGGCTCAACTGCTCCTCCCTGTCTGCAGGGGAAACCTCATCTCTCAGTTTTCCTGAGCAGGGTGCCTCCCTCCTGGAGCAGCTGGATTTGGATGCTGTGCTGGAGCTGCTGCTGGTGTGGCCCCATCTGGAGCTGATGAGCAATAGCCAGTTCCTTTCAGTTCCTCAGGAACAAAGATCAGCCTGGTCAGGAGGGGTCAAACATCTCAGTGACCCTTTGTAACCCATCTAGTTGACAAATACTCTGTTTTTATTTCAGAAATATGACCGTGTTTGTTTTGACCTAAAAGTAGCTTAATTTTAAGGCTACCCCTGTTTTGGGGATCTTAGCAGCACCTGTGGAGTTCCTTGAGCTGCTGTGCCCAGGTGGGAGGGAGCTGGGAAAGGCAGCAGGGATGTAGCTCCATCTGACTGGGTACTTTTTATAAAAAAAAAAATGCAGATGCAACAAGGGAATGCAAGACAGAACAAGCAATTAAAAGAAATGGGATGTTCTTAATCATAATCAATTTGATGCTTGGGAATCAGGGTTGTAAAGCAGACTAAATAAAGGTTTGTAATATTACTGCTTCTTTGCCATGAAATCCTTGAGGCTGGCAAAATTAGAGCAGCATGTGGGCACAGAAGTGATGGTGGGAAGGGTTTGCTAGGTTAGGTGGGTTACACAGCATTGTGGAGATGTCTTCCCAGGGGTAGGGCTTGGATGAGGGGCCTGCTGCTCACAGGTAACTCAGCTGTGCCATGAAATGCCTCAAGAAAGATGAGGTGGCGTGGGGAAACCTCTGGCACCTCAGCTCCCTGTGTCAGCAAATATGTGTCCAGTGAGATCAAGGTGCTCCAGAGCAGGAGCTGCTGAGCTGCACCAGCACAAAGCCCACCTCCCTCCTCCTGTTGGTGGATCAACCTCACTTCCATAAGCTGGCTGGGTTAGCTAAGCAGGGACAAGGATTTGTGCTTGCAGAAGGAAGGATTATGGTGGAGCACATCCAGAGCAGATGTTCAAGAAGGAACAAGCTCTTGTCCCTGCTGCAGCGCCCCGGAGGGAGGGAGTGGAGGCAGATGTGCCCACGCGCCAGGTCCTGAGCTCAGGAGGGCTTCAGGTGTCTTTGAGCTGCTGCAGGCATTTCCCAGCACACAGGACAGTGATATGGGAGCACGACTGTGCCTTGCCTTTGACCTGCCTCATGATCAGCTGTGACTCAATGCAGCTTGGCAGCTGAGAGGAGGCAGAGCTGTCCTGTGCTTTGCTGGTGGGACACAGCTGGGTTGCCATCCCGGTTTTCCATCTTCTTTTTGGGAATCTGGTGGGCTCTCCCTGCTGGTACCCAGACAGTTGTGAGGATAGCTGTGCCACTTCTCCTTGCTTTTAGCTGTGTGGAGCTGCCAAACCCGTGAGCGAGGGCCTTTGGGACAGGGTTGTTTCTGCCAGACAAGAAAAACATGAAAAGTAGTGAATGATTCAGAGCTAAATTTCCATCACATCAGAACACTTAGATACCCTGTGGGTAGGATTAGAATAGTTAAGCCTGAATAAATAAGCCAGTAGACATCCTGTAGCATAAACGTGATGCTTCTGCACACACAGGAGTTCTCACAGTAGATCTAGCTGGGTTTCAGTCTGCCAAACAGACTTGGATCCTCTGGAGAGCTTCTGTTGTAAGTGCCATGTGCAGCTGTGCCTTGTTGAGCTGAGGGTGGATGTGTTCACCTGCAGCCACAGAGCCAAAAAGTTGTGCCTCCTTATTTATTTATTTTTTTATCCTTGCAGAATGTCAGGATCAACCCCGACAGCATCGCCTTCCAGATGTGGAAAGACATCCCTGTTCCTTTCTACCTGACAGTGCATTTCTTTGAAGTGCTGAACCCCAAGCAGGTGCTCCAGGGAGAAAAGCCAGTGCTGAGCCAGCGTGGACCCTACGTGTACAGGTCAGGTACCCCTGCTGGTCCAGCCTGACCCCTGTGCTGCCTGCCAGGCTGCTGGCTGGCTCCTCTGGCAGGAGGACATGGCATCAGCAGGCTTGGTGAGAGCCCACTGGGTTTTAAAGTGACCCAGGGGTGCTCTGATCTTGCTAAAGACACCTCTGGTCACTGAGGCAGTGAGGTTGGAGGGTTCTCCACTGAGTTGTGGAGCTCAGTTGTTTTCTGGGGCCTGTTGGGCAGGCAGACCTGAGCTGATGTCCAAACATGGGTATAAGGGGTGCTGGTGGGTGACCCTCTTTTATCTTCATTGTGGTTTTAAGGGCCCAACTCTTGAGCTGGAGTCACCTCAGTATCAAACTTCATGGGTCAGCCTAAGTCCTTATCTGAGGTGAGACCCTGAACGTGCCCAACGTGAGTGCTCTGGCCATGGGAGCCAGTGTGGAGCACTGACTGACTCTGTGGTCAGCACACACAGCAGGGCTGCCTCTGTTTGCCAGGGCTGAGGATGGTAGGTGAAGCCCTGAGTGCTTCTCAGTACCTGGAAGAGGAAGTGGTAATGAATGTGGAGTCGAGCATGCGAACTTCCCTGCAAGCAGTGGTCTTCAATATGTTAGTGCCTGTAATAATGTGTGAATCAGCAGCCTAAGCAAGCTCATGGGGGAAGATTACTGGTAAATCTGAAGCTGTGTGAGCAGCAGTGTGCAGGGGAAGCCTGCAGAATGTGAGTGCCCTTGTTTCCCCTGGCCTTGCCAGGTCCCCCCGTGTGGGTTCTGTATGTTGCCATCACGTCGCTCTCCTGGCTGGGGGAAAAGCTTCACTGACTGTAAATAAGAATAAACAAAGGGGCAAAGCTTATTAGTGTCCTTGTGTTCCTGCTGAGCAAGATTAGTGCCCTTCCCTAATGTGGGCTGTGAAACAGAGGCTCCACAGTGAAGGACTTTGTTTTTGCTGGTGAGCTGAGCTCCAATTCCTCCAGGCTTGTGATGGTGGGGACAACCTCGCACTGCTGCAGGGCACTGCAGCCTCCACGAGCCTGGGGCTGCCTCTGTGGCGTGGGCTGAAGTCCAGCAGCCTTGGGCAGGACGTGGATGGCCTGAGGAGCAGAAGGGCCACGGTGCTGTGTGCAGGGTCAGGCTGCCCTGAGCCCAGGAGCTTTCAGGGAGCTTGGGAGCAAATCAGTGTGGGCTCGCTGGTGGAACATGTGGCATCTTGGCTGCTCCTCTCTGTTTGCAGGTTGTTTTGGTGTGTGGGTTGCTGTGGTTCTGTGTATCTGGGCACCTCTGTGGTGTGGCTGGGCTTTCCAGTGGCTGTAGGTGAGGCAACAGAGGAGATCTGTGCTTTTGTTTTTAAATTTTGTGAGTATTGAGTTGGGAAGAAACACTTTGTGTCTGCAAGAATCCAACCTGTCAGGGCTGCCTGGCTCTCTCTCCTCCTGCCAGACCCTAATCCTGGTTGGGGTGAGAGGTTTATATCTGTTCCCACACTGCCTCCCCAGCTGCCCCGTGGCTCCTTGCTGGGCTTTGGTCTCCCCCAGCAGCAAGCCCAGCCCTGTGCAGCCCATTCCTGCTGGAGAGGCTCTGCCTAGAGGTGATTTCCATCATCTCCCATCTCTTTGCAGGGAGTACAGGGATAAAACCAATATCACATTCCATGACAATGATACTGTTTCCTTCCTGGCCTACCGGAGGCTTTTCTTCCAGCCAGACTTGTCCAATGGCACAGAAGAGGAGTACATTGTTGTGCCAAACATTTTGCTGATGGTAAGTGCTTGTTGCCTGGATGGGTTCCACCTTCTGAGCTTGTGGGGAGGGTGGTGATATCCAGCATTGAATCACTTTGTTGTAGGGCTTAAGGCTGATCAAGCAATGAGATGGTTAAGCTTATATAATGCAATTTTCTGCTTTGTGGGTGTTAATTGTTCTACTAGGCTGCTGCTGTTCCAAAACCAGAGCATGCAAAGCAGCTGCTCTTGAGTCTGCACGCTCATCTGAGCATCCTGTGGAGAAAGCAAGCCTGTGAGCTCTCAACTACTTTCTTCCCCAACTGGGAATAAATGAAGAACCTCATTTATTAATCCTCAAGTCTGTCCAGAGGATTCCTCTGGGGCTAGAGATGGGGGCAGCAGAAGCATTTTTGGTGCTAACCAAAACCATTCATCTTTGGTAAAGACGGGACTCTCACCCCAGAAGTTTGTTTTCTTTCTCAGGGAGCGGCTGTGATGATGGAAAAACTGCCAAATTTTTTGAAGATTTTACTGAGTGGTGCCCTGGCTGGCCTGAAACAGCAGGCATTCATTAACAAGACAGTGGGGGAGATCCTGTGGGGGTATGAAGACCCCCTTATAGACGCAGTAAACGCCATTGTTCCTGGCATGATCCCTTTCAAGGGCAAGTTTGGATTATTCATAGATGTAAGTAAAGTTGGGAGTGCTAAAATCACAGCAATATTGATCTTGGGGATAGCTCAGACACTCAGCTGAGCAGAAGCTGAGTGGCTGAGGGTGTGTGAGGCTCCCCTGGAGCTGCTGGGGCACCCAGAGCCAGTAAGGGGTTGCAGCCTTGCTGTGTGCACGGCCTTAAACCATCATTCCTTCTCTCTGCAGTTTAACAACACTGATTCAGGACTGTTCACAGTGAACACAGGCATGAAGAACATCAGCCAGGTTCACATGGTGGATTCATGGAATGGGCTAAAGAAGGTGAGTGTCTGGCAGCAAACCTTGAATAATGGGGAATGCCTGACTTAAAGGAGGGTAAGCTGGAAGCTCTGGGTGCTGTTATGTGTGGGTCAGGTTTGAAGAATAGTTTCTACAGGACTTCAAGTGCTGCAATTTTTGTTCTTCTGTTCTTCTGCCAAGAGGCAACCATGTGGCAAAGGGCTTTTCAGGGAGCATTAAATTCATCCTCATGGGTTTCACTTGCACTCCTTTGCCCTGCTGTTGGAGCTGGTTGCCTCTAATAGTTGAAGTCTCAGGCTCCTGTGGCTTGTGTTGAAAGTGTTAAATACTCTTGTTAAAGCATGCTTTACTCTTCCCCTGTGGAATTCTGCTCCTGGCTGAAATCAGCTGAATGTAGAGATCAGCCTCTGGGGGCAGGTGGATCTGCCCATGAATTGGGTGGATGTTTGGCTCACAGAACCAGGGAGGATGGAAAATGTGCTTGAGAGGGGAAAAATCTTGGGTGCTGCTGTGGAAGCAGTGTAGGGTGGTGGACATTCCATGCAGGGGTGAAAGCTGACTCCAGCAAGCTCATCCTTCTGAGTTCTTCTCTCTCCACTTGTCCCACAGGTGAGCTACTGGCGGAGCAACCAGTGCAACATGATCAATGGGACAGCAGGGGAGATGTGGCCACCCTTCATGTCCCCCACCTCCCTGGAGTTCTACAGCCCTGATGCCTGCAGGTGAGGCCACAGCTGCCAGCCTGTCCCCATGCAGGTGGCAGGACATGCTGCACCCATCCTGGGCATGCAGAGAGATCAGGATTTGGTTCTGTAGTTAAAGTTCAGCTTTGCATTATCTCTGAGCTTTGCAAACAGTGTAGTTTGTCTCATTATCAGCATCTTGTGATGTCCATAAATACCTTCCAGATCACTGGGGATGTCCAACTTGCCTGTGTTTAATCAGTACAAAATAACCAGATACGGTTTTCTAACGTAGGTGAGATGTGGGCAGTTAGAAGGGGAAGTAAATGTTGTCAGAGGGAATTGCAGCTGTAACTACAGAAGTCTTTCAGCTGACTAAACCCTTGGAGAAATTGCCAGGGGGAAAATTTGTGCCACCATTTCCAGGCTCTTTCTTTCTTTTATTTTTTCTTTCTTTCTTTTATTTTTTCTTTCTTTCTTTTATTTTTTCTTTCTTTCTTTTATTTTTTTCTTTCTTTCTTTTATTTTTTTCTTTCTTTCTTTTATTTTTTTCTTTCTTTCTTTTATTTTTTTCTTTCTTTCTTTTATTTTTTCTTTCTTTCTTTTATTTTTTCTTTCTTTCTTTTATTTTTTCTTTCTTTCTTTTATTTTTTTCTTTCTTTCTTTTATTTTTTTCTTTCTTTCTTTTATTTTTTTCCTTCTGCTTGTATGTCACCCTGACCTTAGCTGATTCACAGGGGTTAAAGTACCCCACAGAGCTGGCCTGTGTGCCTGTGCCTGAGGCTGGAAGGAGGAGAAGCAGGCACAAAACCCCTGTCCCTAGCTTGGGGAAGATAATGCTAATTCCAGCTTTGTTGATAGCAGCTGCAAAACAAGCAAGTGCTCATGTTGAATAGAGAACAATGACCTCTTCAGTGAACAAACAGACAGCTGAGCCCAGCAATAGCACAGGGATTCCTCTACACAAGGGACATCAGCAAACACCAAAACGACCCCGAGCCAGGAATTTACAGGGAAGTTTACCTGTAACCAACGTTTAGACACATACCTGTCCCTGTAAAACTACAGAAACCTCTGGAGCCTGAGCCTGCTTCCAGGCAAGGCTTCCAGTAAAGTGGAGGAAACCAAGCTTGGTTTCTTGTTGCCACAGGAGGTTCCTGCCACACAGGGCTGTGTGAGAAGTGGCTCAGCTTCTCAGACAGTGCTGTGTTTTGTCTCCAAACCTCTGCCTCAGGCTCTGTCCATGCAGGCACAAGCAGGCTAAGAGCACACCTGCCCCTCTGCAGGCAGGCAGGGCCCATCTCCTGTGCTCTGTGCACATCAAGTGCAGCTGATGCTGAGAGGCAACTACCAAGGTTTTATCCTGCTGATGTGCTACAGCAACCTCTGCCTCCTTGCTGGAAGGTGAGCAGAGCCAAGAGGCACGTGTGTAACTGCTGAGCGTGCCCTGAATTCCCCATCCTTGGTCCCAGCATCACAAGGCCTCTGTAGACATGAGCAGCCCCTTGGCCTGTCCAGGCTGTCCTGGCAGCCCACTGTCACCCACTCACCCATTCTGTGATTCTCTGATCCCTGCAAGCCTCACTCGAGTGTGAAGGGAGCAATCTCTTGTCCTGGGAACTCATCAAACCTGGCCAGCAATGTTGCAGCCCGACACCAATAGTCTCTAGTAGCAAGAAAAAGACCTTGCTGTGTCATGTAGGGAATTTTTCCACTCCCCTGGCAGTGTGTTGCTGGAGTTGGCATGTGAAAGGGATTTATCCTGTGTCCGTGCCCTGTAACGGAGCACCTCGGAGCCAAGGCTTGCATAAAGTGGGTATTATCTCCTGGAGAGCAGCCCTGGGGATTACTGCATGCCTTTAAACAAATCTCACCTGGGTAGATCAAACAGACTTAAAGCCCTGTGGTTTCTCTCCATACCTAGTCCTGACCAACCCTCTAGATATGTTTAAAACATGGAAAGCAAAAGGCTTAAATACTCATTCCCCAAAGCACTGCTCTGAGGGTTTATCTTGATCTCAAAGTCTAAGTTACATTGCAACTGCATCTTATCCAACCAAGATAAGAACCCACTTCTGGGCTGGGAACCTGCTGGCTAATCCTGCTCCTTCTCCACTGAAACCCTTCCAGATCCATGACACTGGTGTATGAGCAGTCTGGGAAGTTCAAGGGTGTGCCCACCTATCGCTTCGTGGCGCCGAAAACCCTCTTTGCCAACGGCACAGACTATCCACCCAACGAGGGCTTCTGCCCCTGCTTGCAGTCTGGCATCCAGAACGTCAGCACCTGCAGATTCAGTGAGTCCTGTCCCCCTCTGGCTCTCCTTAATGGACCAGTGTTAAATTTGAGATGCAGTACGAGCTTGGCTGTCTGGAACAATGGCTCTAGTGCCTGCTGGGATGTACTGGTGGGCTCTGTTTGCACTCCCACAGTGCAATGAGGGAAGCTGTGAGGGAAAAGCTATGAGGGAAAGAGGGAAAACCACTGTGCTAAAGTTCTTTCAGTGCCCAGCCCTGTGAGAGCCTGGCATTTGTGGGAATACTCAAGGATACAGTGGGAACATTACAACCCCTGGGCTGGGAGCAGGGAAGAGGCAGCCCAGGCAACTGCCAGATTAAATGTTAACTTTGGGCACTGAGTGTGTGTGATACTCAGTGTATAATGGGTGTCCTAACTTGTCTCTGGGAACAGGGAGTCACCACAGCAGGGTGTTCTGCATGATGGGAAAGAGTGGGTGCTTCTTAAGCCTCCCAGATCAATGAAACAACCTGCAGGGAGGGAAGGGGATTGCTGGAAGGAGAAAATATAAAAGCCTATTCAGAACAAATACTTGAAGGGCTTAAAAACCTCAGAAAAAGCCTTTAGATGGGTGTGGAGGAGCTTAAGATGTCTTTAATCTCATGCAGATGCGCCGATGTTCATTTCCCACCCTCACTTCTACAACGCTGACCCGTCCCTGGTGAATGCAGTCGAAGGCCTGCACCCCAGCAAGGAGCAGCACGGGCTTTTCCTCGATGTGCACCCCGTGAGTGAGCCCACCAGGGTCCTCCCCTCAGCCCAGGGACCAGCCCAGGATGGGGGGACCCTGCCATCACCTGGATGGTGGCACCACTCTGCTCTCGTGGTGTGATCCAAGCAGGTTCCATAGTGCAAAGACTGGCGAGCACATGTGCAGATAAAAATGTCAAAGCCATAAACTAATTAAGTAATTAGCCTGGCTTCTAGGGAATTGCAGGACCAATTATAAACATAATTGTTTCGATAAGCACAGTGAAGTTCTTTCCACTGACTCAGGCCTATAACACCAGGAGGTGCATCTGGCAACAGCCCAGCTATGCCCCAAATCTGCAAATGCACATTGCCATGAGAACTGGCTGGCAAAGTCTGAACACCACGCTGTGGCTCAAGCTGGCACCTCCATTTTTGGGCAGGCTTCCTCCACTCTCTCAACCTGCCCATCTGGAACTGAGTGCTTTTGCACTGGGCTGCTGCTGTGTTACACCCCTCACGTTCCTACAGCGTGAGGGTGAGGGCACCACTCCAGAGGGGGTGATGTGGGGTGTCCTGAGGGATCATTGTCCCAGCTGCTGATGGGAAAGGGACTTTGGGATTTTCCACCCACAGCCTGTGCTGTGCATGGTCAGTTTTTCCAAATGCTCAGTGATGTGTGCTCAAGCACAAAACCTATCTCCCTCCTGAGGTGAGGTAAACTGTGTGTCTTATCTAGGCATTGGGTTCTGACTGCTTTTCTTATCACAGTTATGAAAATCTAATTAAGTTTATTAGAGTATCAAACATCTACTGATAACAGTACAGTTAACTATATTCTTATCTAGCTGCAGGCTGCTGACTACCTACTACTACAGGGACAGTCCAACAAAAATTCTCTGCTTGTAAAAATGCGTTGCAAAACTGCAGTCATGAGAAACCAATGTCTTAATGGGTGTCAACAAGACCAGTGTGATGAAGTGTGATGTTTTTGTGGACTTGGAGTGTTGCTGGACAGGGTCTGTTGGTCCCAAGAAGTCACTTGAAGTTACTGATGAGCTGGTTGTTCTCTTCCTCTGCAGATGACTGGCATCCCCATGAATTGCTCCATCAAGCTCCAGCTGAACCTGTACATAAAGCAGGTGTCTGGTATAATGTAAGTGGTCATCTTCTAGAAATGTCCCCCTGCCTTCCCTGAGCAGGGAGTTGTGCTGATGCTGAGGTTGCTGCAGAGTTTACTCTCCCCAAAGATGAAGCAGCTTTACCCTGACCAGTTGTCCTGTTGCTGGAGCCAGCTGGCTCCTGCTGAATCATCAGCCTTTCCAGTGACCACCAGTTCCATCCCTTGGCAGTGCAGAGAGTGGCTGCCTGTTTGCCCAGCCCAGGCAGTGTCTCTGTCCCTGTCCCTGACCAGACAGCTGAGGGCTGGGCTGTTCCTCCTGGTGAGGCAGGAGCTGCTCACCCACACTGTGCTGCCTCTCAGGAGTTACCTGCAACATGGAGAGGCAAAACCCACTCTGCCTGCGGGGTGGAGAGTGGAGCCTGTGTCCAAAAGACACTTCCAGTTCTACGAAAGCAAACAGGAGGTCTCTGTAACCAAACTGTGTGGTGTTAAATACCAATAAGGGTGTGCTTTTGCTGCTTGGGCTGAGGGGCAGACACCTGCAGACAGCTCCCATGGTGCCATCCAGGTGACTGAGACATGAACTTCAGCATGAGTTTGATCTCCCTGGATTGATCCCAGGTTTGGGATGACCTTTACTGCTGTCCTTGGGCAGTTAAGCCTCCATGGAAGCCTAAGCTGTGCTACTGCATGAAAAGCACCTGGTCCCCCAAGGTGGGAGCAGCTGGGATTGCCACCTCCTTATGCTAGTTTCCTGTCAGACATGTCCCCTTAGGAAGAATTATGGTGCTAATTGTGACCTGATCAACCATAAACCTAAGTTTGTGTTTCTTTCTTAATTTTCTTCCCCCCAGTCAAACAGGGAAGATTAAGCCAGTGGTCCTGCCGCTGCTGTGGTTTGCAGAGGTGAGCTGCCTTCCTCAGCCTGATTCTGCAGAGCCTCTCCTGCTTCCCCATCACCCAGTGCTGGGGAAACTCCACTCTGGATAAAGCTTTAAGCCAGCCAGACTAATTAAGCACCAACAGAAGGCTTTTCAATACTTGGCTATGCCTTTAATCCCTCTGAGCTGAACAAACCCTGCACTATACTTGGTAAATCTCTGGCTCTGCCCTAGATGTGGGGTTAAATAGGGCCCTGGACAGAGCTGCCAGCATCCCTGTCCTCATGTGGGCCAGGGAGTGCAGCCTCCAGCTGTGGGTGCACATCCAGCTGACTCCTGCTATTTAGTGAAAGCTTTTAGCCTGACCCAATCTTGCATAAATTCCCTGATTTATGCTGGGAGGTGGTGGGAAAGGAAGCAAGCAGCTGGTGTGTCTCAGCCCTGGAGGGGAGGGAAGTGGCACTGACACCTCTGCTTTCCCGAGCAGAGCGGATCCATCGAAGGCTCAGTCCTACAGCAGTTTTACACCAACCTGGTGCTGCTGCCGGCGGTGCTGGACTACCTGCAGTACATCTTCCTCGGGCTCAGTGTCCCCCTGGTTATCTCAGCAGCTGTGCTGATGGCAATGAGTAAGGTAAGAACCTGCAGATGCCTGGTGGGACGTGCTGTCAGTCAAATCAGACTCAATCAGACCTTGTCCCTTGGGCTGACAATCTAACGTGTCTGAGGAAACATTGGCTGATGCCACCAGCAATCTCCTCAGGGTGCCAGGTGCCAGCAGATAGCAGCAGGACTTCCTTAGCCAGCTGGAAATCGGGCTGCAAATAGATAACATGAAGCATTTCTGGCGTTTTTGGTGCACAGCAGTGCTGAAAGTGGCTTCCTGGAGGAGGAGGTATTTCTCAGCTCACCCAGCTAATGAAGAAACAATCCTAGTTTATCAACCCAGCCTCCACAGAAGGCAGCAGCAGGTCTGTGCCATTGCACAGATCTGTATCTCTGCAGGGTCCCAGCATTTTCCCAGTCAAACAGAGCCTTCTCCAGAGGATGGAGCTAGCTGAACACAGCCTGTTAAGTGAAATGCAGTTGCTGTGTTCTTGCAGAGGGGACACAGCCACTGTGGTTGCTTCTCAGCCCAGCACAGATTCTATATTTCCTTAAAACACACTTGATTTCTGTGCAATCTGCTCCAAGGAGCTCTGGAAGCGAAGCCCTCAGAGCCTTTGTGGATCTGGGCTTACTGAGAAATGAAGACCTTTGAAGCCTGCTGGGAGCTGGGCTGTGGGGCAGGCAGTGGGGTGAGGCTGAGCTGAGCTGTCAGGACTGAATATAAAACACCCAAAACACTCAGTGGAGATCTGTGGCTCTGGCTCCACAGTGATCTGGTAACACCAAGCTCTCTGCAAGCTTTAGTCCTGGAAGTAGAGATCTACCTTCCCACCCTAACCCTGTACCAAAGGAAGCTGCTTTAGCTTTGCACTGCAGTCAGGTGGCTGAGGCTGGCCCTGCAGCTGCAGAGGTGAAGAGGCTGCTTGTGGGGATAAGAGGCAGTGCCTGGGGTGAGAGCACACTGAGGGGAAGCCTGAGTGAGGGGCTGCCTTTGCTCAGCTGGTTCCTGCCCTTCCTGAAACACCGATGCAAACTCACCTTAAACAGTGCCAGGGTTCTCGGAGTATCACCTAATAGGATTCTAATCAAGTCTGCAATTACTTAAGTGACTTAAACACATGATCCCAAATCCCCTTGTTCCTCCACACACTTCCCTGCAGCGTGGGAGTGATGCTAGGGCCCAGAGCTCATCACCAAACCCTTTCTGTGCTCCCAGGAAGGTCCTGGGGTGAACTGCTCCCCTCCAGCACGTGTGAGTGGTTGCTGGCAGACAGGCTGTGCTCTGCTGTATGACCCCAGGGGCTCTGAAAGAGAGCTGGGCAGCTATTTCTAACACCTTATGCATAGCCCTGAGCTGGCATTTCCTCACCCTGCTTTGTGCAAGTCTTAATTCCTGGTATCAGAGAGTTTTAACCATGCTAGAAAGGGTCACGGAAAAAAGCTGGATTTTAAACTCATTCAAGCCAGCTGAATATCTGCTTGTGAAATATCCCAAACCCAGGAGCAAGCCAGCTGTATTTCTGTGCTCAGCCAAAAGAGTCACGAAGTGTTAGAACTAAAAATCAACGGCAGGAAGTGCCTGGCTACCTGGAAAGTGATTAAAAAGCCTCAATGACCTCACAAATCTGTTAAGAAAGCTTTACAGCAGCGCATGAACAGTCTCCACCTAATGAGTAGATAAGAGGTTGTAAACTGGAAGACAGCGATTTGCAGCCAAGGTGTGTTCCTCATTTGATTGAAGTGTTGCTGATCTAGCCCTGATTGCTTAATCGTGCACAGTCCTGCCTCCCGAAGCCACAGGCGGTGGCAGAGGGGACACTGAGCGGGGACATTGTCCACACCTTCACGTGTCTGCCAGCGTGAAGGTCTCCCCGAACCCAGCTCCTCCCTCGGGTGTCCTGTGTGCCTCTGGCTTCTGGAGGGAGCAGTGTGCTCTGAAGCCAGTGCAGATGAGGTGCTGTGAAACACTTAAATCTTAGTCTAGTTTACAGTGGAGCCAGTTTGAAATGCATCTGTTGGACCCGCAGCTCTGAAAAACACACAGTCTGTACAGGTGTGAAATACCCTCTTTTTTGCCATTGTGGCCTAAAGCCTGTGTGCTGACACTTTCAAAGGCAAACAGACCATTTTAAAACTGGCTTGACACTGAACAAAATCTTAAATAGGACTTAGTTTAATCTAGATTTCGAAATCTTCATTAATAACTAGATTCTAGATAAACGGTGATTTTTTTTCCAAATCTCCTCCGAAAATTGGAACCCTCGTGAACTTCGTGTCCGAGTGCACCATAAACTAGACTGATTGTCTTCTAGGAGAAATGCTCTTTATTTTGGAGTAGCAATAAAAAGAGCTCAGACAGTAATAAGGCAAACCAGGCCACCTCTGCCAAAAACCTGCCTCCGGTTAAGGGGACGGTGTTGCGGGAAGCCAGACTGTAGGTGGGTACCCAGCCAAGGTAACACGCTTTTCTCTCATCCTGATTTGATTAAACTCCACTTCAAACCAATCAAATGAAACGTTTGCTGTCCACATCTCCCAGACATGCCCTCCTGGCAAGCTTTTGATGGAATGGTCTTGTCTCGTGGCTTTATTTGGGGCGATTTAGATGTCTTAATACTGGCACTACGTGCTCTGATTGTTTCTCCTGGTGTACCTGATCTGCAGCCCTAATAATGGCAGCAGGGATCAGGGGAAAAGTAGGATTGGTGTGAGGAAATGCTTTGCTTGCCTGTTTTTTCCCCCCATCTCTTGAGTGTTTGAGTTCCAGAGGTAAGTTTTTGGAATGGGTAAAAATTTTTGGGTTAACAGAGGTCAGTCCATGGTGGGTGTCACCCCTCTGCTGCATGCAGGGAGCCTTTCAGGAGGGAATTTCTGATGTATAAAATATCTGGGTTTGTATTACAGGAACACAAAATCACTGAGTCGTTGAGGTTGAGGGGACCTCTGGAGCTCATCTATTCCAATCCCTCTGCTCAAGCAGAGTCACCTAGCTCAGCACCATCTCCAGATGTCTCTTAATGCCTTCAGGAATGGAGATTCCCCAGGGCAACTGTTTTTACAGTTTTCACAGGAGAAAAAAAAATGGAAAAAGGAAAAAAAAGTATTTCTTAATGTCCAGATGGAATCCCCTGTGTTTAAGTGCCCCTTTTGCCCCTTTGCTCTTGTCCTGTCCCTGGACTCCACCAAGAAGAGCCTGGCTCTGTACTTATAGCCTCCCTTCAGAAAGTTGTTTTCAGTGGTAAGAACCCCCTGAGCCTTCTCTTCTCGAGGCTGAACAGTGTCTCAGTTCTCTCAGCCTCTGCTCACATGAGAGACAGTCCAGTCCCAAAATCACTTCAGTGGTCCTTTGCTGGGCTCCTCCCAGTAGCTGCATCTCTCTTGTCCTGGGAAGCCCAGAGCTGGCCACAGTGCTCCCTGCATGGCCTCGCCAGTGATGAGCAGAGGGGAAGGATCACTCCAGGACCTGCTGGCAACACTCCCAGTGCAGCCCAGGAATCAGCTGGCTGCCTTTGCTACTGCCTCACCTTCAGCCTGGTGTCCCCAAGACCCTCAGGTCCTTTTGTGCCCCACTGCTGCAGAGCTGGGTGGCCTTTAGTGTGTGCTGCTGTGTGGGGTGGTTCATCCCGAGTGAAAGACCTTGCACATCCTCTTGTTGAACCTCATGAGGGTCCTTCCAGTCCCTTTCTCAGCCTGCTGAGGTCCCTCTGGTGTACCAGCCACTCGCCCAGTTTTTGTAGATCATTAATAAAGATGTTAAGTAGGCCTGGACCCAGTATTGACCCCTGGTGTACACTGATGGTTACTGGCCTCCAACTCACCTCCCTGCCTGTTCAGCCAGTTTTCAGTCCTCCTGTCCCTGCTTCACCAGCTTCCCTGGAGGGTTTTTATGGGAGATGATGTCAAAAGCCTGGAGTCCAGGTAGACAATATCCACTGTTCTCCCCTGACCTACTGAGCCAGTCATTTCATCACAGATGATCAAGCACTGTTTCACCTTGATGAAGCCCAGTGACTACACTTGATGATTTAATTGTCCTTCATGTGCCTGGAAGTGGTTCCTAGAATTAGCTGCTCCCTCACTTTCTCGAGGATGAAGGGAGACTGACTGGTCTGTAGCTCCTGAGCTGTTCCTTCTTCATCTTTTTCAAGATAGAAATGGCATTTGCTTTCCTTCAGTCTTTGGGCCAGGGCTGGTCAAAGACGACAGGGAATGGCCTTGCTGTGACATGAGCCCACTCATCCCATCTTGGTCCATGGATTTGTGCATGTCTTGGTTCCTTAATTATTCTCTGACCTCATCCTCTTCCACCAAGGGTGCATCTTCCTTGCTCTGGACTTCCCCCTGGTTTCTGGGGTCCCCTGCCTCATTCAGCCCCAGGCCCTCGTGGTTCCCTCCTCTTTCTTTTGTCACCTGGGTACTTAGAGATATCTTTCTTGTCTCTTGGCTGGATTCAGTTCCAGTTGGGTTTTGGCTTTCCTATCTTCATCCCTGCATGCTGGGAGAGTTTCCCTTTGTTCCTGCCAGGTTACCTGTCCCTGCTCCCACCTTCCATGCATCCTCTTTCTGCATTTGTGTTTGGAGCTCCTGGTTCATCCACGTTTCCCTGCTGGCATTTTTTCCTGGCTTGGGATGCTTGTTAGGGTGGACTGCTCTTGAACTTGGAGGAGGTGATCCTTGAATATTAACCATCCTTTTTGCCCTGGCTTTAATCCCTCACCTGAGGTCTGTAGACACTTTTAGGCTCACAGACTCATTAGGGTTGAAAATTCCTCCAAGATCCCCAAGTCCAGACTTCAGCCAAATACCACCATGCCCCAAGAGTCTCTGGCTGTTCCTGGTGGTATCACTGGTGCCCACACTGGAGCAGCAATGGGCAATTGTCAAAGGGTCAGACCAGCCTCACAGTCCCTCCACAGCACCCCAACCCACGTCCCCAGCCAGCAAAAGGCTCTGGGTGAGGGGCAGGTTGGTGTCTCTGTCCCCAGCAGCAGGAAGTGACCCACTCCTGTCACCTGCTGCTTCCTCCTGAGGTTCTTGCATTAATTAGGATCAGGGCCCACGTGATTTAGGGTCAGGGCCCACGTGGTCTGTTCGAAGGCGTATCTGGCTCCTGCTCAGCTCTGAGGGTGGTGAACCTGTTTTGTACCTGTAAGGGTGTTTGGGTGGGGAGGAGCTGTATTGGTGCCAGCAGGCACCAGCTTCCACCCTTCCCCAGAGGCCGCACCTGCCATCATCCCAGGAATGAGTAGTGCTGCCTGTGTGTGCTGCAGCTGGTGCCTGGGCTCGGGCTGTCCCTCTCCCTGCCATCCTGGCTGCTGTGCAGCACACTGGCTGTCCCCTGGCCCCTCCACACAGCTGGCCAGGCTGGGTGTTGGTGGGCAGGAATGGAAATAACCTCGTTTTGGAAGGGCAAGAGCGACAGAAAAGAGGTACAATTGAAGACAAGGGTCCTTGGCCGCTGGAAGAGGCTTGGGGTGGGTGGCAGGGCGGGGTGTGGCCGGGCTGTGACCTCTGTCCCTCCCTGCAGAGAAGCGCCGCTGGGAAGAGCGCCCGTGCCCCTGCCACGCCGAGCAGAGCTCCCTCCTCCTCCTCCTCCTCCTCCTCCGAGAGCACACCGCTCCTGCACGACAGCGACACCGCCAGCCAGGGCCACCCCGAGGCCTGAGCCTGCCCCGGGCCACCCTGCTCTGGGACACCCTGCTCTGGGACACCCTGCTCTGGGACACCCTGCTCTGGGGACACCCTGCCCTGGGACACCCTGCCCTGGGACACCCTGCTCTGGGGACACCCTGCTCTGGGACACCCTGCCCCAGGACACCCTGCTCTAGGGACACCCTGCCNTGCCCTGGGACACCCTGCTCTGGGACACCCTGCTCTGGGACACCCCGAGGCCTGAGCCTGCCCCGGGCCACCCTGCCCCAGGACACCCTGCTCTGGGGACACCCTGCCCCAGGACACCCTGCTCTGGGGACACCCTGCCCCAGGACACCCTGCCCTGGGCCACCCTGCTCTAGGGACACCCTGCCCCGGGGACACACTCCACTGGGGACACCCTGGGGACACGGCCACGCTGCAGGTGACACTGCTTCGGATCCCCGGAGCTCTCTGGAAGGTGAAGTCTGGACAGCTCGGCAGAGCCCCTGCACGGCACGGCAGAGCCGCGGGATGCTCCTGCTGCTCGGCATTCCTGCTCATCCCGAAACCTCAACCCACTGTTCAAAACCTTTGTCTCCAAGGGCCGGCCTGAGCCACATGGCCCTTCTCTCCGGTGGAATGAAGATGGTTGCTGACTGATCTGAGAAGTTATTTGCAATTTAAAACTGCCTATTGCTAGGGATAAAGGGCACTTTAATGGGAGCCTTTAAAATAAATGAGGTTTGTATAGGTAGCGCTGATGGGATTTAGTGATCTTTTTAAAAGCCACTGTTCATCTCTCCAAATGGGGCACGCTGTCCTGGAGGCACTCACGGTTTTATTGCCACTTGATGTAACTGGACTACACTGCAAATCATTTCTAGGTGCTGTCACTCCAGTGATGTCTCTTCCCACAGCACCTGGAGCCTGCCTGGGGTTGCTCCAGCCTTTGCATGTGCTGGAGAGTCGTGGTGACTTTTAAAGCCCCAGTTGTGCTCCTTGTGTCCAGTGCCACGACCTTGTGCTGCACAGCCCTGTCAGTTAATCTCTCCTGGCTGGGGGTGACTGTGTGAGATGAGCCTTGGCAGAAGCTCGGTGGTACAGCTGAGCTGTCACTCAGCTCCTGGCAGTTGTCCCTGCTGCCTGCTCAGCCATCCAGGGTCAGCTCCTCTGGCCGTGGCCACTGGCACTGGGAGCCCAGCAGTGGCTCTGGTCACACTGGCTGACCACGGGAGGGGGAACTCGACCCTGTCTTTGCGTGTTAATGATGGTATTTGTGCTTTTGAGAAGGAGGAGTATGTGCAATCATGAAAGTAACAATGGCCTTAAGTACGGTTTGATTAAAGCATTGAAGATTTCTGAGATTGTGTGTTGGGTGACCTGCGGGTGTGGGTGGTCGTGGGTCGCACTTTTGTGGGAGGGAACCCCAAAGCCCGGGAATATTTTTGGAAAATTACTAATCTGTAGTTGTCTACCACACCTGCCTTGCCCACTTCCAGCCAGGAGCTTGGGAAAACCAAAGGGGCCAGAGCTGGAGCATCTGGCAAGGATGAGACAGAGGTGGGGAATCTCTGCTCTGGCTTGGAGCAGAGAACTTGTTGCACTGTGTTTGATGTGGATACTCACAGGGTCTGGAAACCTTTGTCCAGGACAGCCCTGTGATCTTCTGTGGGCTCAGCAACGCTTTTACACCTCCATTCCTCTCCCTGGGCAGGAAGAGCACAGAGCCTAATCCAAATTCTTCCTGTGCCAGGGCATTCCTTGCTGGCCTTGTCCCAGTCCTGCAGGGGCCCTGGGCTGCCTGACCACGGAAACAGCCGTGATGGAGCCCAGGTCACAACAGAGAGAGGTGGCACTTTGGTCCATGGGCTAAACTCCCCCACATGCCTCAAGTGTGTCTTGCAGGTACAACAGCACTGTCCCTTCTTGTGGCCACGACTGCCGGGTTATCACCGTGGCACAAATCCCCACTGAGAGTGATTCTTAAACTGCAGCTGAGACCTCGCTCTGGCCGTGAATCCCAATGTATCCGTCGGCAAACAGCAGCTGACACCCACAGCCTGGGCCAGCGGCGATGGGGCAGAGGCTGCGGCACACCGGAGGCACAGCGGGTTTTTTTTTTGAGCATTTCTGACGACATTACGGTGCTAATTGCAGTCGGACGAGGGAGCACAAATAAAACACGGGAATACCGCTCTGAGCACAAGCCTTGGCGGGTGGTTATTTTTGTGTGGTTTTGCAGAAGAACACGTTGCGAGAGCTCTTCAATTTTACCAGCGTTTAATTTTGCCCGGGAGCCGGGGGGGGATCGCGGCGCTGCAGCGCTGCCGTGCGGCCGCCCGGGGGCGCTGTGGGGCTGCGGACGCTGCGGGACGGGGGACAGAGGGACAGGGGGACAGAGGGACAGGGGGACAGGGGGACAGAGGGACAGGGTGGGGACAGAGGGATAGAGGGGCAGGGGGACAGGG
>VXBQ01015439.1:27909-44536 GCA_013400175.1 Phainopepla nitens
GGGACAGAGGGTGTGATCCTGGGGGACAGAGGGACAGGGGGTGTGATCCTGGGGGACAGAGGGCCCCGGGGCACGGGCAGAGACCCTCGGCACTGATGCCCTGCCCCAAGCCCCGCCGTGTGTCCGTCCGTCGGAGCACAGCACTCCGGTTGTTTTCCTCCTGTACTTCGGTCACCTTGTGGGCCGCTTGTGAATTTTCCAACTCATTTTAAAATGCTCCTCACAACCCCGAGTCCTTCCCTGGCCCTGACTCACTCTCCCTTGCCAATTCCCTTTGTACACGGCGTTCAGGGCTGTCACAGCCCAAATCCCCCTGGTGCAACACCCTCCCTCCCCTGTGCCAGGCCAGGTTGAAGTCATTCACCCTCTCCCGAGGATTTTAATTGGCCCCCACAGGCTCAGTTATCATNAGAGATTACACAGCCCTCTCCATCCACACTGAGGGCTGGGTGCTTTTATAAACGCAGCACAGAGGCTTTTTCCCATTCCCTGTACCCATCTCTATCCCACCTTTCCTGAGGCACCCCCAGCCTGGCCATCCTGTGTGGCTGCAGGTGTGAGGAGATGGTTCAGACCCCCAACACCTGGAGCAATCTGTGTTATCACCTCCACCTGTGCCTCATCACTCCCAGGTGGTCCTCATTAGCTGGGCTGGGTGAAAACCCTGTCAGGCAGAGAGGGCTCCAGTTTGAGCCCCAGCGGGTCTCTGCTCTGCTGTGGGTTTGCTCTGCTCCTTCTCATCACATCCAGCTCTGTTCCTGACTTGTGGCTCTAGTCTCCTGTATACAAGACTTCTCCAGCAGTGACCACATCTTCCAGCACTGCAGGATGGTGAGTGAGGCTGATGCTGGGGTTGTTGTGGGCAGCTTTGTCTCTTGGGAGAGAGCTCTGGCTCTTTTTGCTTAAAAAACCCACGAGGAACGAGCAAACAGAGCAATGTGTAACTGTTTGCAGTTATAGGGGTGGTATGGTGGTGTTTGATAGGGAAGTGTTTTTCTTCCTGGAAGCTGTGAGGTACCCAGCTTTATGGCCCTACAGTGTGGGGCTGCAGGACCCAAAATCTAGGCAAGAGATGCCTGGTGGAGATGAAGTGGCTTGTAGCTGATTCCTCTTGCATTTGGCCACAATGAACCTCTCTGGAAGAAAATAGCTGGAGGGAAGACAAGCAGCTCCTGTGGTTTTGGAGGAGAGCCTGGCCTGTGCCTGGGCACTGCAGGGTTTGCTGAGCTCCTGTTCTGCTTGGGTTTAATCCTGTCCTGGGCAGGGCTCTGTGGGGCAGGACTCAGGCCCTGGATGGGGACGTGTGGCTTAAACCCATCCCGTGTGCAGCCTGGGGCTGCCCTGCAGGCTGCGTGGGGCTGCGGGCTGCTCTGAGCTCTGTCTCGCGGTGACACGGGGCTGCAGCGCTGGCAGTGCCCCGCAGCCCGGCCCTGGGCTGCCCTCTGGGCTTGGCCAGCTCGGCTCTGCAGCCCTCTGCTGCCTTGGCTGCCTCCCAGCCCGCCCGGAGGCTGCCGAGAGCCCTGCCCGTGCCCGTGCCCCTTCCCTGGCAGCCCTGCGCTTCCCGGGGACACTGCCGGGCCACCCCAGCATCACCCCCAGCGTGAGCCCTGCCCCGCCGTCCCCTCCCCTGCGCAAATGTGTCCGGTCCCACGCTGGGGGTGTCACTGTGGCACACACGGGCTCTGGCGGCGGAGCCTCGGCTCTCCAGGGTGTGTGTGGGATGTCGGCGTTAAACTTTACGGTGCTTAGTGCCTCGTCGAAAGAGTGTGACTGAATGTCCTTCCGCCCCCTGCTCCTGAGGACACAGCAGCTTTTATTTTATTGCCTTGCCGGTCGCCAGAGTCAGGGCTGGACCATTTCTGGGAATGAGCCTGTCCAACAAGGGCTGCCAGAAATTCTCCTGCCCTTCAAAAAGGGAAACAAAACCCCCTGTACTCCTTGCTCTGAGCTGTTGCTTTTACTGGGGTGTCCCTGTGTCCTAGCAGCGAGAGCCACAGGCACAGAGCATCATTTTGGGGTGCCCCATCCTTGCTGCTGTGGGCACAGGGCTCCCCAGGTCACCCTGGAACCCCCTTCTCGTGGCTGTTGGTGTGCCAAACCTGGGCTCTGGTGGGGTAAACCAGGCTACAGCCCCATGTGGAGTCCCCCATGCTGCGTGGGGAAATGCCCACACTGCAGCAGGGAGATCCCACTGAAATCCCAGCCTGTGGGGATGTGCAGCCAGCTCACATCCGTGCTCCCTGTGTTCAGTGGCTCCCTGGGAGCAAGAGAAACAACTCCTAAAAAGGAGCAGTCAGATGGAAAATTGATACCAAATGGTGCTATCAGTCCCTGGAGGAACAAGGTTTGCTCCCTCAACCTGTGGTTCCTGGGGGTTAGGACAGAGGCACACAGTGCTGTTTTAGAGGAATTTCTTTTTGAAAAGGTTGGGTTTTTTTCTTTCCCCTCCTTCTCTAAGTCCCTAATTTTCCCAAATATGAACTGGCTTTGGATTTGATGCTGATGGTGCAAGATGCTGCTTTGGGTATGTGTGGTGTCTGCAGGATGAGTAGGATATGAGAGCTGTACCCAGCCCCTCTCCAGCTGCTTCATGGGTTCTGCAGGACCAGGGACCATCCCCAGCAGCTGCTACCAGATCAGGGGCTTTGCCACCCCCACAGGGTCGTTGTTCTGCTCAGGTGGAGATGATCTTCATCAGGCATCACCCCAAGGGCTGCCTGCCTGCTTCCCAGCCAGGTGATCCTTCCCATCCTCACTGTATGCCTCTGTGACTGTGGATTTTGCTGCTGAGTGTTCCTGGGGGTATCCAGCTGCGTTCCTGGGCTTAATAACATTGTTTGTAGCCCTGTTAAAAACCCCACCTCCCTAGGTGACCCAGCTGCTTTCTGTCTTTTCCATCTGGACTGGTTCCCAGAGCAGTTCCTGCAGGAAATTTGCCTCCTGAAGAGGCAGTGCCAGGGGCAGGAGGCTTCAGCTGGTACCCAGGAGCTGGGGGGGCTGTGGGTCACTGTGTGCCCCCACAGTGTCCCAGTGCTGAGCACGAGGCACTGCTCAGGCCTGGGAGCCACTGGGGGGAGAGAGCTGAGCTTTGCAGCTGAGCTTCCAGGGAAGGAATTTCCAGCAACTGCAGCTCCATCCCTGCATACAGCATTTCAAGGAATTACCCTCTCCCCCTCGCTGCAGACTTCCTCTGCTTTTCCAAGTAAGTCTCTGGCTTGGGGCCATTTTTGTAGTAACCAGAGCAGAGCAGATCCATGGGAACATCCGGGGCTGGGAGTTGGTGTTTTCCAGGTTCACAGCCCATGGCTCTTATCTGCATTGTGTCCCCAGCTCTGACACTGAGCCTCTCTCTCTGTCTCCCTTGGGAACACTGTGTTTCCAGAGCTCTGGATGCCACAAGGAGAAGGCAAACCACCTTCAGTGATGACAAAAATAAATGGTGATTAGGGGTGTTTGTTTGGTTTGGTTTGGGTTTTTTTTTTGAGCATTGCTTTAGCAAACAGCAATTACTGATGTTGGTAACTCAGTCCTCTCTCTCATGGCAGGGCTGAGCACCCTGGAGGGGTGCAGGGGGGATCCCCTGTGGGTAACCAAACAGCTTCTCTGCCCCCAGAGACCAAGGGGCAGCCCCTGCCTGCCTGCAGAGAGCTGCCAGACAGCTCATGGCTGTGCTTCCCCCCTCTCCAGAAGATGCTCTGTTTACAAGGTTAATTTTCATGCCCTGGTGGGAACAGGGAGTAGTTTGGGGGCTCTGGAGCAGGTGACCCCTGTCCCTGGCAGCCAGGGCTGAGGGCAGGGATCACATTCCCCCTCCCCACCTGAACAGCACTCAGTGCCCTGGTGAGTGCAGCCCTGGACACATACCTTGTGGATTTTCTTCAGCTCATAAATATTCCTCTGCCCTCCTCAGTGCCCCTAGCAAATAAATTATCTGAAGCTACATTTCCCCATTTCAAAGCCTTGTGAAAGAAACCAGAGGGTTTAGCAGCCCTGGTTGGCGGGAGAGGTTCACATACCATCCACCCATTTGCATTTGATCTACTTCATCCTGTGTTAAGTAATCCTTGAGGGCCCTCTCTGTGCCTGTAAATCACTGGGGCATGTCACAGGCTGTAAATGAGCGGGGTGAGAGCATGTCCCACCCCTCCATGTGATCCAAAACCTCCCCCTGGCCCGGAACAAACCATCCTCGTTAAATCAGAACTGCAGCTTGCTGGCTTGGGATCGCCATGGGCAGGAGGGTGGGAGTGTGCCAGCCCCCCCTGGGCGTGCCTCCATGTGGGAATGGAGCAGGATGCTCACTCGAGGGATGCAGTTTGGGGATGGGTTTGGTGTCTTCCAGGTGCCTGTGGGTGCTCCCAGCTCCCCCAGAAACTCCTTGAGCCACCCATTAACTGAGACTGCCCTGTGGCATCTTCTGCACCTCCTGCCCTACCCTTTCCAACCCTGGAATTTCCGGGCACAGAGGAGGAACTCTGCCTTCCCCCCCAGCCCCTCCTGGTCAATAGGGCTTGAAGGTATTGAACCTGTGTGATTCCACAAGTCCTCCCTCTTGCAGCCAGGCTGTGGCTCTCTCCCTCTTAATAAATCAAAGATTATTCCCCTCTTCCCCGTCGCCTCCCCTCAAAGGTTGCTATTGCTCAGCTGTGGCCTGACTTTAATTACAAATTAAGAGCAGCTGAGCGGGCACTAGGTGCTGTTAATTGGCTTTCCAGGGAAGGTTTCACGGGGAAGGCTGGAGGCACCAGCCATTGATCTGCTTGGTTCCTTGTGTACATGAGCTCAGCCTGATGTGAGCCCTGTGCCAGGTCCCAAATTCAGCACTCTGGGTGTCATTTGCCCAAAAACTGCGGCCTCACTCGAAGGTCCTTTTCCCCTGCTAATTGAAGCCTCAGGGGCTCAGAACCCCCCCTGCTTGCTCTGGGCTGCATTTCTAGCTGCTGAGAACAAATTCCAGGGGAGGATGCTGAAATAAAGCAGATGGGATGATTCTGGAGGTCAGAGCGAGGAGAGGATGCACTGCCAGGCATCATGTGATGAAAACATCCTTACTGCTCCAGCAGCTGTCAAAGCCCAAACAGATGAGGCAAGGTGCCCAAGGAGTGTGCAGGGATCTCATTTACCTGGTAATTAATGGAAATCGTGAAACAAATCAACACATGCTCCCTGTGGAGAGCTTCGCGCTCCGGTTTCCAGCTGCCGCGGGAGAGCTGGGCATGGCTGGATGGTGAGAGCAGCGAGTGGGGCTGAGCCAGGGCTCTGTCCCATCCCTCTGTCCCTGAGGGAGCCCCCGGGTATTCGAGGCTGTCCTTACCTGCCGGCACAGCAGGATTGTGGCACAGCAGCCCCGCGCGTTTAGGGCACTGCTCGTTGCCGAGCACTCGGGGGTGCTGGCTGTCACCAGCACAGCCTGGTGGCCGCGGGCTAGCAGTGGAGATGTTGGGATGAGCCCCATCCTCCCGCTCTGATCAGTGTCCCAGCTGATTTTTGCCGGCCCAGGGCTGCAGGTGCTGGTGGCAGCCGGAGCTGGCACCCACCCTGCCCTGCTGCTTGGTGCTGCAGGCAAACCTCACCCCGCTGCAAAATGCCCTGCCGTTTCTTTTTGCCAGTTAATTAATTTGGCTCGGTTTAAATATTAAAAACCGCTGTTTGCTAGGTTTTTTCCCCTTCCAGAGCAGCAGTGTGCTCTGCGGGGCTCTGGGAGAGGAGCAGGGATGCTCGCTGTGCTTCAGGGATCCGAGGCAGCGCTTTGGTTCCCTGCCTTCTTGTTTATTCCCTGCGTTGAGAAAGGATTTTGCAAAACAAAGTCTTCAAACAATTAATGCCAGTCAGACTCACTGACAGCCCTGCCCCTGCAGCATGGGCTGAGCTCCCCATGGCAGTGTCTGGGCTTTGCCCACTCCTGGGGGCATCTGGGGGGAAAAAGTAACCCCAAAATAGCACAGGTGAGCACATAACTCACCTCCTCAGTCTCCTGCCAGTAGTTAGCAACTGGCAGAATGCCTGAAGCATAAGGTTTGTGATCCCTTCCAAAAATTGCATCTGAATGTTAAGTGACGTATAGTAAATGCCAAATCCCTTTTGAATCTTGCTAAAAATCTCGGTTTAAAATATGCAAGCGACCTTTCTGTCTTTCTGAAAAGCTCTCTGCTTCTGGAAATTAAAAAAAGAAACCAGACCAGCCATCTCTTGCTACTGGATAAAAACACATATTCCTGAGGCTGTGTGAAGGGGCACAGCTTCCCTGGCTGCAGCAGACGTGGGTCAGGGTCCCCTTTGCAGGCTGGACTTGAGCAGGTCATTGAAGTGCTGTAATAAACCTCTCCCAGATATCCTGACAGGAGAAACCCCAGAAACTGAGCAATTGGAGGGCTCCTGCTCCCTTTGATATCCCTCACATTATAATTAGGAGATAATGTCAATAGAATAAAACATTGTCTCAGGATAATGGTCTCCTGCCGCTACAGGAGTGTCAAGGTGAAGTCAAATCATTTATCAAAAATGAATGTTGAGGCAAGTCTGGGACGTTTGTTTTCACAGCAAGAGGCATCAATCCTGGAACAACAATATTCCAGTGCTTTTATTTCTCCTGTGCCTGGTGATTGATGCCAGTGCATCACGGTGCCTGAGAGCCAGGGCAGCTGAGCAATGGGCTCTCCTGCCAGCTGCATTGACCAGGAGGGTTTTGGCTTGTTGAAACAGATGACAGCAAATCCAGGAGTGCTGGGCCGTGCAGCAGAAAGTGGGATTTTTCCTTGCAGAGGTGAGCAGGGCTGTGTGGGGGCTGGCTCTGCCTGGCCAGGGTCTGTTCTGGGGCTGTGCTTGCCTTGCTGCTGCAGCTGGGAGGGCTGCTTGTGCATTTACCAAGCAGGGCTGATCTCAGAGCCTGCTCCCAGCCCAGTCTCACACTGCTTTAGAGGGTTTTGGGGTCTCCTTCTGAACAGTGGGGCTGAGCAGCTCACTGGCTTTGTCCATTTATCGAAATACTGCTGAGGGTAAATACTCACAACCTCCTCACAGATGTGGGGAATGTCTGTGGATCCAGGTCCTTCAGCAGGGGCTGGGGCAGCCTCAGCCCCATCCCTGGCACCCACAGAGGGCTGGGAAAGCCCCTGCTGCCTGACACAGCACCCACTGTCTCTGGGCTGGGGAGAGGAGCAGCCTCTGCCTCCCATCCTCACTTTCCACTGGGAGAAATTGTGAGGTCAGCACTCAAAACTGAATGTGTGTAAGTGGCAATTAGACTTGAAACCAAGCCCCAGGAGGGTGTACATAAACTCTTTCAGGGTTTTTTTGTTTGGTTTTTTTTTTTTTTTCCTGGATTTGTTAGTGGAGAGAATTACACATCCAGCAAACATTTGGGCTGCAGAGGAACACAAGTGCTTTGTGCTGTCTCCACGTGCCAAATCTGTTTTTCTTCCTGCACAGAAGCTGCCTGTTGGCAGGAGCACAGCCAGGTCTGTGAGACCTGGGAGGGGACAGTTCCCCTCTGCCAGTATGCTCTCCACAATTCCCTGCCTTTTGCACGAGAGGCAGAGTCATTAGGCTGGAGCAAAACCCTTTTGTACACGGGGTGGTCCCAGAAGAACTAATTGGAGGTGATTTTGACTCATTATACCCTCTTAAACTTACTGTAAACTTAAAAATTATATACTCTTAAATCATGGACTCCTTGCAGTGCTCTGAAGGGATCCAAGCCCTGTGGCAGCAGGCTGTGTCCAGATGAGCAGTTTGCTCAATTTATTGGTGCTGGGAATCCTCCAGTGCAGCATTTTGCACTGAGAGGGCATCAGCAGCTTGGGTCAGGACAAGGGCTGGGATGCACGTGGACTTTTGGGTGCAGATTGTGCCTTTTGAAGCCCAGGGTGGTCCTGGTCTCCCTGCAGAGCAGGGGAGCTGCTCCCTTCCAATGACTCCCAGATGTGCCTGACCACCTCAGAGGAGCTGGGCAGGGCCAGGGCATCCTGCTGGGCTCATGGTGGGGGCAGCTCAGCCAGGACAGAGCACATTTTAGTGGGGTTTTTTACTGTTTTCTCTTGTTTGCTGCCTGTAGGAAGGGGCAGGGCCATGAAAGCATTCTCTCTTTTAAGAGGTGGAATGATTTGGAGTGTGACTGGGTTGTGCTGCCCAGCAGCTTGCACCAGGATAAACCCAGGCTTAGAAAAATTATTTTTTTTAAATTCAGTTGAGAGCCCCAAATCCATGCATTTGCAAGAGGGTAGTGGAGGCAGAATTTGCTCTCTGTCTGGGACTGAGGACACCGAATCAGGAGCTTATAACTATAATTACTCTTGTGTAGCATTGGGCAGGCTAATGAAAGGAGGAGAGGGAAGAAACTCTGCATCCTCTGGTGTTAAACTCCGAGGTCAGGGAGCTCCAGCTTGTTTGAAAAGGAACAATTTCCATCCCCATCTACTCACCCTCAGAGAGGGGGAGCTCAGGCTGAACTCAGATGTGAGCTGGGCACTGGAGAACAAAACCAGAGGAAAGCCTTGCCCTGTGTCTGCCCCCCCAGCCTGAGGCACAAGGAGCTCCTGCAGCAGGGCCAGATGGTGATTTAGCCAGGAAATGATTCATGCCGAGTGAGGGATGCTCAGGGCAGCCTGAGCCTCAGAGCACCTCGTGCTGGGCATGGAAGGAGCACAGTTGCCTGTCAGGCTCTGTATGTGCAGTGCTGTGCTGCTGCAAGCACCAATAGAGACGTCAAGCTGCTGTGTGTGGGGAAATAAATCACAGCAGCATTTTCCACAGCATCCAGGTGTCTTCTGGTGCAGTGTCAGGGGGAGCCTCATGAAGGCAGGCAGTGATTTTTGGATCTGTGCTGTGCTGGGAGTGAGGGCTGCTTGTGCTTGCAGCCCCTTCCCATCAGCACTGACCGCTCTGGATGTGCGTGGCCACTGGCCTGATCCACCCAGGAATTTGGGATGTGGCCACCAGCTCGCCCTGGTGGGCTGCCCCTCACGGTGGGCACGAGCAGCAGTGCTCTCACCTGAGGTTCTGTGTCCCCTCACCTTCACTCTGTGCCGTGGGAGGGCGTGATAAGATATTGCCATGGTCTGATAGTGGTCAAAGAGTAAAAGAATAGGTGGAAAACTTCAAGTGATGAAGTGCTTTGAGGCAGACCTTTGCTGTCATTGTGGAGCAGCAAGCTCTGATTTAAGCAACCCCTTCAGTGACTGACCTACACCGAACAAATCCATTTACAGTGTCTTGTTTCTCCTCGCTGTTTAACTACCAGAGTTCAGAGACGAGTCCTTAAATGTTAATGGTGCAGGAATTTGGAAACTTTCCCAGAGTTGCTAGGGGAGCCGTGCAAGAATATGTCTTCTGTGCTGGTGCAGTTCAATTTCCTGCTGAACATCAGGCGGGCTGTTCTCGCCTCCTGCTTTGTAATTAAAGTGCTGAAAGACCATCACTCTCCCAGTTTGCTCAGATTCACCCCCGGGTGAGGGCCAGCTCTGTGCCTACCTGCAAGGAGGACAGGTTGCAAAGTATTTATAGATCAGTCCCAGCCTGCTGTCCTCCTGCTGCTGCTGTCTCAGAGCTTGAATGGGGCTGGGGACCAGCCTCGTGCCCTGGACTGACTGATAAACCCCTCACACTGAAGGTTTGTCCCCATCCCTCAAAGAGCTCAGCACCAGGGGTGTGGCAGGGGACTGTCTTCCACCGTGGCTGTGTGTGACTCTGAGCAGCAGAGGAAGTTTGGGTGGTACCCAGGAGTATCAGAACTTCCCCAAGACCCTTTTCCAGAGGATTGTAACTAGTTTGGTACACCCTGCTGGGTTTCATCAGAGCTGAGCTCAAGTAATGACCCTGGCCATGTGTCAGCCTCAAAGGTCATTGTCTCTCAGCTTCCTGCAGTGGGATGGTGTCAATGAAAATGCATCAAATCCCTGGGGCTGGAGGGCATCCCAGAGCTGCTGAGGGATGTCCTGGCAGGGTCAGCAGTGCCTCCCATCTGTGCTGAGATGGGGACATGTCCTGGTGTGGGAGCAGGGAGAGCCAGCTGACAGCTCCAGGGGAAGGAGCTCGCCAGGGACGTTGCTGGGGAAAACAAGGGCTTTAAAAGGAGCCACGAGTGCTGAGCTGGCGTGTCCTCCTCCAGCTCCTTTGTCTCTAAACTTGGATCTGATTCTTTCCACCATCTCGTTAGGAACAAGTGCTTGGCCCAAGTCTCATGGCAAATTTTGACATTTTAAAAATTGATGCCTTTTTCTGCTCATAACTTAAGCTGTCTAGTTTATCAGAGACATATGGAAAGTTTATTACATTCTTATTACAGATCCAGCCAAGTGAGCTAATGAATGTGACTTTATTATTTTCTTTTATTTTTTTTTTTTTTTAGTTAGGACTTGGCATGGAAGGCCTCCTCCAAAAGGGATAGCTTTCGGTCGAGAAATAAATCCCCATAAGTTTTTTCCCCCTCTGTCCTAACAGTTCAGCTTGGCAAAAGCATGTGTGATTTGGGGGTGGAAAGTGAGGCACAGGCGGAAATCAGGAGATTTATTGCGTTGCCCCATGACAATCCCAGCAGCATCTGACAGTGTGGGACCCTTGGTGCTCCTGCTCCATGTTGTGGGCAGGGAGCATGGATGGGCTGCCAGGATAAATTGTGCAAGTTCGCAGGAAACCAACGTTTTGTTCCTTAGAACAACTTGGGGTTTATGAAAAAGGGGTAGGGGTGCTGCTGTCCTTGGAGGCCCAGAGCAGCTGGGGCTGTGAGGGTGCAAACTCATGTGTGGTTTTTGGCAGCTGAGGGATGTGTGGAACTCCTCGGAGGCTGCTTTGGGTGAGCTCAGCTGGGGGCCAGGTGTGAGGGAGTGGAAACACAGCCTGGGGCTGGCCGTGCTCCAGACCCCACTCCTGTGCCCACCCTCCTGAGCAGCAGCTCCTCCTGACCTGGACATCGCTCTGTGTGCAGCTCTGCTGGTGGTTTTAGGTTGAAAACAGCGTGGTTCTGTTCTGTTTCTGCACTTGGAGAGGCTGGTTCTCCCCTCCTGTGCATCTCCCTTTTTGTGCCAGGTGTCCCCAGAGGGTTCAACCTGCACGTCCTCAGAGCTGATGCTGCAGTTTCACATTTTCCAGCACAAACTCGTGCTCAGAAGATGCTCCACCCCTTCCAGCGATGCCCTGGTAACCTGAGGGCAGATCTCCCTGGGTTTTAACAGCTGTGGGCACAAATTTTAGTTTTTTCCCTTGCAGGAACCGCTCGCTTCGGCTTTGGGCTCGTTTGATTCATGAATTCAGTTGGTTATAACTCACTGTTGGTTTTCCACTACTCACATCATCCTCCTGTGCCTTCCCTCTGCTGTTCTGTGGTTTATAGTGCCCGCTGGGACGATGACAGCAGCGCTGCAGAATGCAGGGCTTGGCTGGGCTGTTGTAGTTTTACTGCCTTGCATAATGCAGAGATCTCCAGCCCAGCTCCCAGGCTCGTCCTGCATTACAGCTCAGGTTTCCTGGCTCCCTCCATCTCCTCATCTGGTGCCTGGTGGCCTTTTCCACTCCCCATCTGCCCCCTTCACAGTTCTCTGCTGCGCTTCTACCATCTATAGGCAAAATCTCTTCCTCTGACTCACTGCCTGGTGCTTTCCTCCCTTTAGGCTGCTGCCCTTGGCATCATTCCCTCTTGCTGTGCACATTGCAGGGGGTAGCACTTGCAGGGCACTGCTCTGGGAGAGGGTTTTCCTCACAGCACACCAGGAATCAGCCTTTGCTGGTTTTTCTCCAATTTACTCCTCCTGCACCTACATCCTGAGATGTGAGAGGTGTGTTTCCCAGTGGAGCTTGGTCAATCAGCTCTCCTCGAGGCTCTGCTTCTTCCCTGGGTCTCTTTGGAGACCACTTTTGGGGCTTTGAGTGTTTGTAGGTGTCGGCAGAGCGGGAGCTTCCCTGCAGGGCTGCTCGGTGAGGATGTCACACCCCGTTATCTCTGCAGCCCTTTCTCCTGGTGGCTGCACACCCGGAGCTCTGGCTGAGCCTGGGCTTGCTCTGCTCTGCTCCTCATCCCTGCTCCTCCTCTAGAGCAGCTCAGTGCATCCTTAAACTTGGATCCTCGCAGCACGGCCCATCTGGTGCGTTTTAGCCGTACAAAGAGCCATTGTTTGCTCCGGAATCCGTGTCCTGGCGAGGTAGCTCTGCTTCTGGAGCACTCTGCAGGCTTTGCCAAGGGTCCTTCTGCTCTGCTGGCAAGTCGCAGGTGCCTTGGGAGCAGCCTTTGTCCCTGACAGCCGCCAGGCTCGGATTTTCTTTTCTTGCTTTTCCAGGTCTAATCACAATCCTGAAGTTTCCCACAGGATCTCAGTGTGCCCCTATTCTTTGTCAGGGATGGGACCCGGGGCTGATCCCTGACTGTCTTTCAGTGGGAGCAATGTTCTGAGCTTTGGGCTTGAAGTGTCTTTTTTAGCGCTAAATCTTTTAATGTCCTTTGGCATCGAATCCTCAATGTCAGGGTCTCAGTCCAAATGCGTTGCCCGAAGCACGTCCCTGGGGGAGCTCTGTGGAGAGGAAAGCAGAGGGTTAAAAGCAGAGCCCTGCTGCCAGCTGGGGACACTGGTGCATGACAAACGTGCCGTTTGCATTTCCCTCTGCAAATGAGCCCGTAGTCAGCCTAATTTCGGAGAGAGCCGCCTCTGAACCCGAGTGACTCAGAGGAATTTGTTCTGTGCCCCGGCGGTGTCTGGCGGGGCTGCGGCAGCCTCGCAGGTTTAATTTGTAAATGCTGACACATGGCATTTCCTCACCGTCTCGTTGGGAAGGGCGGTGTGTCTGCCGGCACTTCCAATTTGTCACTGTCAGGACTGGCCCCATCTCCTGCTCGTCTCTGAAATGCCTTCTGATCGCTGCTGAGGCAGTTATTGGCATATAATTTATCATTTAATATTACCAGAAGGGTTTCTTCTGCAAACATCCCAGAAATGATTGCCCAGATCATGTTTGGTAGCTCTTCCTTTCACCTGCAAAAACCTCCTGGCGTCTGTTTGCTGCTGTGCCATAGTGCTGGGGAGAAAAACTGCCCTTGATGCCGTGTCTCCTTCACCAAAAAGCCTTGATTAACACCTGCCTGGGGCTGCCTGAGTGCAGCAGCTCCCTGTGCTTGTGCTCCTGTAGGAGATTTTGGATTAGGGACTCTTTCAGGACTGCACCATTGGCATCTCTCATCAGGCAGCTGGGGAAAATGTTTCCCCAGACTTCATTCCTCTCTACAGAAAAAAGGATTTGGGGGTGAATAAAGGCCGCTGTGGTGCCTGGACACTGCTGGATGGTGAGAGGGGGCTGGTTCTGGGATGCTGTGCCTCCAGGATTAGAGAATTTCCTGCATTGCTCATCACAGCAATGCTGGCAGCTTGCTCTTGCAGAGGAGTGCTGAGGTGTTGCTCGGCACTGGGGAGACAAATCTGGCACAGGGGGAGGAGGGCAGAAGGCACTTGGGCTGCTGTCCTGGTTCAGACCCCTCTGGTGCAGCAGAAGGGGCTGATCCTGATGGTCCCCAGCTCCTGCTGGTGTTCCCAGGACCCAACTGCACCACGTGGGCTGTGGAACGAGGCAGGAGGAGGCAGCTGACTTGCACACAGCCAAAGGTGTGGGATGTGGGAGCCACTTTTGGGGCTAAACCACAGTATTTCTCAAAAGGGGCATTGCAAAAGTTTCTCTGCACGTGTGTAACGCCACATCTCTCAGGGCAGGGGGTCGTGCTGCCCCAGCACAGCCCCTCCACTCTGGCTTGTTTTGGCTGCTGCTCTCTCCATCTCCTCCTGCTGTCCCTGGGCTCAGCCAGGCAGTCAGTCCAAATCCTGGCTGCTCTCCTGGCTCACACAGGTCAGCTTTCCTTGGGAGCTGGCTCATGGTTTTATAGTTCTGCTTTATTAGAGACATGAAAGTGATTTTTGTTGTTGCTGGTTTATGAGCCAGACTTCAAAGAATGCAATTACCCAGGCCGGGCGCAGACCTGCTGGTATCTCATGGAAATCTGTGGAAAACCACTTCCCTCCAGAGCTCCTGCCACAGCAAGGCTGCACTTGTGTTGTTTTCATTGCATTTGCAGAGTTCTGAGGGAGATGGCAGTCAGACAAGATCCTTGGTGACTGTGGTTAATTGTTCCTTGGCTGGACATCCTCACCCCCCCGTGACATTACAGCTGGATGCCAGTGTTGGGTGATGGCTTCAGGGCTGGAGAGCACAAACTGATGGGAGACAAAAGAGCCATTGCTGGGGAATCATCTCAGAAAAGAGCAAAATGGCTGGAAAAAGGGATGTTTTTACCTGCAAAAGCTGGGCAGTGTTCCTGCTGCTGGCAGATAGTGTTGCATCCACAGTTCTCTCCCTCTCTGCATTGCCAGGGAAAGGTGCCAGCTCCCCACCCTGCCCTGAGCAGCTGAACGTGGCAGGGGACCTGCCTGAAACACAGGTGGTGCTCGTGCTGGGTGTGGGGTTGGTTCCCATCAGGAAGTGTCCAGGATCGATAACATCTTGGTAATTTTTTTAATTGCAGAGGGATTGTGTTCTCAAGTGTCACAGCTCAAAAGCCAGCTTTCCTTGTGGTCCCTGAGCTTCCTAATGAAGATACTCCCCTAAAAAATCCCCATCCAGTTTCCCTACTCCCAAAAGCAAGCTCTGGACATATGGGGCAGCTTCCCAAAAGCAGACAGGTCTCTCCCTCGTGGCTTCATTCTGCTCCTTCCCAGGGCTGTAGGTGTGGGGATCTGAGCCCTTTATCAGCTCCTGTACACCAGGAAATTTTGTAAGTGTCTGAGAAGACCCTGAGGCTATATAAAAGTTCAGCTCATGATTCATTTCCTTCCTATTCAGGGATAGGCTAATTTGAGAGTATGCGCCAAACATTAATTACCTTCCTCGCCATGGTTTCCTAGTCAGGCATCCTTTCCCAGATGACTTTCTGCTCACTCAGGTCCAAGGCCATAAAAGCTTCCCTATTAGGAAAGGAAATATTTTACATCAGGTTTATACTGTATGCCTGAGGTCATCAGAAGTACAGATGGAGTGGCAGAAATACACACTGAGCTCTCCTTCCCGCATGAAAAATGAATCAATAACTCATCGATTTAAATTAAAATGTCTGCCTTGCAAAATGCCTCTGAGTGCTGATATTTGTGGGCCCCGTGTTTTGCAGTGGTGATTGGAAATCCACTGCCCCTGTAGCACGTGCAGGGATCCATCTCTGCTAACAGCATGTGATTGCTGACACCCAGGAAAAAAAAAAACCAAACAAAAAAACCTGCCTTCCCTTCCCTGGGAAGGATCCAGCAAGGTGAACTTTTGGAAATTGCTTCTCCTGGCACATGAATTATGTATTGAACAGGTGGCAGTCAATATATCTGACTTCTTCATGAGGTAATTAAGAATAAATGTGGGAATTCAGGCAGAACTGTTGCCCTGTGCAGGAGGGGAGTGCAACAATGTGCAGCCAGCTTTGGAGGGGAAGGGGAGGGGATGCTGCAGGAATGCAGGGAAGGTACAGCTTGGGGAGCTCTGTTGGTCCCATGTCCCTCTTGGTGGCCCAAGCTGCTGTTTGCATTCCCATCTGCCTGCCCATAGTGGGGATATCCTGCTTTTCCTCTTAATTTGTGGGGTTATTTGCTGCTCTGGTGTACCTGTGTGTGCTGCCAGCTGAAAGGAGCCTGAGTCCAGCTCTCCAAGCCTGGATGGGGTTATTGTCCCCAAACTGCTGGGTTTAGAGTGGTGAGGAGCATGGGTCCTTTAGTGCTGTCTCAGTTATCTTGGGATAGCATTAACTTATATTTTAAAAAATCCAAGCGTTCCTCTCAGCTCAAATTTTTTCTTGGGAGCTAATTGAAAAGTAGCTGTATTAGAGAACACATCCATGGTCATTAGCAAACAGTTAAGTAACTAATTTTAAAGATTTATGGTGTTGGTAGCAGGTAAATTATAGTCTTCAGAGAGTTTTCTTGCAAATGAGCTGAAAATAAGGTTTGTTCTAGCCTCGGGGAAACATAAAGGAAATGCTTTTAATGACCACAAATTGTATGTGCTGATAGTCTCAATAAGATATTTAATGCCTACTTGAAATTTTAGCAGTTGGAAAAGCACAACAGCCTTAACAGCCTGCGTGGGTTATGTGTCCTCTCCACCCCCTGGCTGGTAGCTCCAGGATCTGCCACCTCCAGGTGATCCACAGGGCCCTGGGGGAAGGATTTCCCCCTGTTACCTGGTTAGGGCAAAGCTGTGATGCATTAAAACTAAGTACTGGCCTTTTGTTTTCCAGCTTTGGTTATAAAAACCTGCAAGTCTCCAAGCGTGACAGGGATTATGGTCTCGGTTTTGCAGTTAAAATAATGTTTAGGTTGGCAAGGGAAGCCCTGAGTGTGCTTGCAGGGGTGAGACACTTGCTGGAAACTGCTCTGCTCTTTATTTGTGCTCTGGGCAGCCCTCAGTGCCCACACTGCCACTCACTGCAGTGCTGCCCAGGCTCGGGATGGGTGGCAGGAGGTGGGAATGGGGTGTCCTCTGCATTTCCCCTCTCCCAGCATTATGGCAGGGAATGCTGAGAGCTGCCCAGAGCTGCCAGGCTGGCTGCAACCCACACCTGGGCTCCTAAATCCCCAATTCTGATTTTTTTTTTTTCCCCCCCCCCAAAATCCATGTGCGA
>VXBQ01015439.1:44596-93580 GCA_013400175.1 Phainopepla nitens
CCCTGGGCCCCTAAACCCCCAATTCTGATTTTTTTTTTTTTTTTTCCCCCCCAAAATCCATGTGCGAATAAGAGGAGCAGTGAGGCAAATAATGAACAGCTCTGGGTCCGGAGAAGCCATAGATGGTCCTAAATGATTGAAGAAGGCAATTTCCCTAACGGAGCTGCAGGCCCCTGGAAGTGATTAGTGCCTGAGCAGAAATGCATCACTTAGCTCCTATTATTTAAACATAAGATACTTGAGCAAGCACACAGAATGTTGTTTGCTGTAAATTCTTTCCCTCATTTGAAGGAGCCGTTGTTTACACATGCAAGTGCTGGCAGGGTGTGTGGGAGCTTCCTCGCCTGCTCCTGGACCCACATGGAATATAAATGACCGTGTTTCTCCTTGGTAGCAGCGGCTCCATCTGAGGGCTATCTTCCCTGCATGTTAACTGTTAATTATAGGTTGCATTTATATCATTAAGGTTTATCTGCAGTCCTTTCCTTCCCCCGTTAAATCACTAATGCATCTTTGCACAGCTTAATTCCCTCGGCTTCCCCTCCTTGTCTGTGCAGGCAGCTGGGAGGGAGGGGGGCAGGGATGCCCGTGGTAATGGGAGCAGGACTGGGCTGTACTGGGATCGTGGAGTCCAAATGGGCTGGACTGGCATGGATCTTAAAAATTGAGTTCCAACCACCTGGGATGGCACCCACTAGAGCAGGGTGCTCAAAGCCCTGTCCCACCCAGCCCTGAACGCTTCCAGGGATCTTGGGGGATGTCCCAATGTAGCCAAACACCTTCTGGGACATGGCAGTGATGCTCTTGGCACATTGCCTGCCACCAACACCACGGGCAAGCGCTGAGAAGTAGAGATGCTCTGGATGAGAAAAACGCTCTGCGTGGCACAGCTGAGGGGCTTTGGGGGGAGCCGAGCTGGGGAGCTGAGAAAGCTCTAGCTTTGCCTCCCGTTAATGAAGAGGTGTTTCCTGGGCCAGCGATCCTGCCTGGCTCTGGCAGATTATTCAATAAGCAGCTGGTTGGCCGGGGAAGCCGCCTCGGGGGATGAGCAGCTCGGCTGTGAGCAGGCAGGGCTCCTCTCTCCCCTCCCCACAGCTGCAATTAAGAGCTTGTCAGCCTGAAAGCCGCTGGGTGCTGGGGGGAGACGGACGCCGGTCCCTCGGCACCTCGGCTGCTCCTTGAACAATTTGTATTTCTGCTCCCCATTAATTGGTGCAAGCCCTGGCAGGGGCTGCTTCCCACCCTCCTGGGACAGGGCGGCCCAAGGGAGGCTTGTCCAGATGCTGAATCTTCCTTTTCCATGGGAATCAAAAAGCTTTCCGTGCCTTTATTTTTGGATGCCTGATTTCTGGTGTATCATGAGAGCTGTGTTTCTGCAGAGGTCTGAGGGTTCATGTGCTCCCCAACATTGTCATGGCTTTGGGGTGTCAGGGGCTTGGCCCCCATCAGGTTCTTGCAGCAGGGCAGATCCCAGAGCTGTGAGAAGCCAGAGATTCATCACTTGGCTCTCTATTTGTATGGTGCCTGTTTATGTTGACCTGCAAACAAGGTTTTAGAACACATGTCTGTTCACCCTGACTCCTTTTCTTTGCTCATGGTGGATTTCTGCCATGCCTGAAAACATAAAAATATTGAAGGGAACAAATTATTTAAGAGCTGGGAGCATGAGTGGGTGAGGCAGCTGAAGGCCAGATATGTGGGTTTTGGCCATTAAGCTGCATATCATGCTTAATATAGCAGGTGATATCTTCAGTCTCCTCACAAGGGTAGCCCAAGAGCCAAGAAACAGAAACTGGTTCTTGTCAAGAATCTTAGTTTTACTGAATGCTGCCTTTAAATGGATTCCTTTAAATGTGTGGCTGAATTCTGTGGGTATTTGCAGGAGGAGCTGCTCCCATGGAGCTGTAGATGTGTCCATGGGAGATGGCAATCACCAGGCAGAGGCTGCCTTTCCTTTCTCCCACACCTGGCCAGGTGACAGGAGCTCTGGGACACACCCCACATGCTCTTCAAGGGCTCCTCCGTGGGGTGCAAGTGCCATCTTGACCTTCCCTCATCCCCAGGATCTAGTCAGAGCACCAAGCTTTAGTAAAGGTCTTATGACCGCTGCAGGTTTAAAAAAATGAACTTCACCTTCCAAACACCGCTTTTGTTAGGTATCCCCTTAACCCTGCTGGGCTCTGAGTCTGGGTTGAGCCAGAGAGGCACTGCCCTGTTGGGTCCCCAGAAGCCAGAGGGTTGGACTTTGGCTGTTTCTAAGTTTTTCAGATGTGTTTTTGAGAGCAGAAAGACCCCTGGGTGACTCTGTTGGGAGCTGTGACAGCCCTTGGTGGTCTCGTGTGGGCACAGAGGGGGCATGGGGGATGTGAAACAAAGCTCACAGCCCCAGCAGGACCCTGCAGAGACCTCCCGAGGCACACAGCTAAACCCTGCAAATCTTCAGGTCCCGCTAACATTTTTGCTGCTAAAGTGATCATAAAAACTTCAGGCAAAAATGTTTATACGTGTTAATAAAGGGGAGAGGCGCTGGGTGTGTGCCAGCTCTGCCAGGCTCATGTCCCAGGAGCAGGCTGCCCAGGGAGCTGTGCCTGGCTGTCCACACGTGCTGAGCTGCCAGGTCCCTGATGACCCCTCAGAGGATAACTCTTACCCTACAAAAAGCCTGTTCCTACGGCTTGCAGCTCCTTGAGACGTTTTGGCACGGGGCTGTGCCGAGTGTATCGTCACTTCTGCACGTTTCCTCCATCCATAATCCCGTGGATGACTGCACCTGGGTGCCAGGGATGTTAAAATATTCCTGCTTGGCACACAAGTGTTGCAGCCTGGGAGATGGGAATGTTCCAGAGATGGTGGCAATGCAGCAGGAGGTGCACGAAGCAGCGACAGGAAACCTAATGTGTCAGCCTCCAGATTTTCCATCCAGAGCCATGCTTGGGGCTTTTCCAGCCCTCACTAATGTTTCCTTAACCCTCCCCAAGGCCTGATTTCAGCCCCTGCCTTCCTCCTTCATACTCAGCTGATGTCTTTATGAGGGGAATGCATGAGGTCAGAGGTATCCTCTTAAATCCAGCTCACTGGCTCTTCTCACCACTGTGTTTTCCCTCCATTTGGAAAAGGGAGAGAGGAGGAGGCTGGAGGGCTCCAGCTTCAGTTTGCACCTTACCACACCTTTGTTGGATCTGTGCCTAAAAGCCCACAAGTTCTTTTCCCCATCATAACTTTTCCCTTATTCAGAGCAAGCTTTTAACCCTGGGGCTGTGCCTCGTGGTTCCTGGGATGCTCTGGTGAACATTCAGGATTATTTACAACTTTCCCTCGTGTGGGATGCCAAGGAGGTTGGTTTTTTTCTTAGGAATTCAGAGCAAAAACTCCCCCAAAGAGCCAATTACCCCTATTTACACCACACTGCTCAAAGCCAGGCTGGGATCACTCAAACCAGCACCAAGCATTTTAACATCCTTCACGGCTTTTGGCTCCATCCCAGAGCAGCACCAGCTGCATCCAGGCTGAGGGCTGAGGCACAAATCATCCCTGCTCCAGCCCTGCCTGCTGCCTTCCACAGCCACGTCTCAGAAATAGTGGCATTCTCTGAATTCTGTGGTTACAATTTTTGGCCAACGTGCCCAGGACTCAAAGGGTTTTCCCTGGGCCAGGAGCGCTGCTGGCTCTGCCACTGCTGCTCTGCACCACTGAGCCACATAGCTGCAGCCTTTAAACAGGTTTGTTTTCAGCATTAGAAGAGTTTTTGGCTGTTTGTTGTTGTTGCTCTCAGGAAATCGTGAAATTTGGTGATTGAAGCAGCTGAATGAGGAGCTGGAGGAAGCAGGAGTCAAAAACGATTAAAAGGTGGTGGTGGGAGCAGCTCCAGCACGGATGCACGGATAAAGCAAAGCCCCAGAGAGACAGACAAGAATTTCCTTTGTGCAGCTGAGAGCAGGAGCTGGCCCCTCTGCTTTTTAAATCATTTTATTGTGGAAATGAAAATTCACAATCCCACAAGGAATTGTTGGGGGAGGAAGGGAGGGAGGGAGGCTGCTGGAGCCGGTGCCAAGAGGCCAGGAGCCAGGAGGGAGGGGGTCAGGGAGCAGGGCAGGCTCCCAGCTGGGGTGGCCCTGGCAGGGGCAGGATCCAGCCCAGCACGGCTCTGCACAGAGTTCTGAGAGCATCTCCCCTTTCCAGGAGTTTTCAGGTTGCTTTTCTCCCTTTCCCCAGGAGCTGCGCCTTCCCTTGCCATCGTCAATCATTTGGGCAGGGCATGGGAGCTTTATCTTCGTTTTGTCCCTTGAAGAAGGTGTCATAGCTGCAGTGTGAGTGCAGGAACATTGCCTTCTGCTGCCAGCACTCGCCGTTCCCGCAGCGCTGCTGCTGCTGCAGGAGAATCTTTATTTTTCTTAATTTCCTGAGATTTTCTGAGGCTGTATTGGGAATGCAGGAGTTGCTTCGAGGCACAGGCAGTCGTGTTCACCAAACCAAACCTGTGTTTGGGCTTTGGCAGCTTTGAAGTCTGGTCATCTCCTCTCAGTATGTGAAAGGGGTGTATAAGAAACAGGGAGAGCAACTTTTTATACGGTGGGTAATGGGGAGTGGTTTTAAACGAAGAGGGAAGATTTATATTAGATGGTAAGAAGAAATTCCCTATTCAGAGAGTGGGCAGGCCCTGGCACAGGGTGCCCAGAGCAGCTGTGGCTGCCCCTGGATCCCTGGCAGTGCCCAAGGCCAGGCTGGAGGGGCTTGGAGCAGCCTGGAGCAGTGGAAGGTGTCCCTGCCCATGGATGGGGTGGGACTGGAAGAGCTTTAAGGTCCCTTCCAGTCCAAACCATTCTACAATTTTGACATCCACCTCTGTTGGAACCCAAAACTCACAGGATTTAGCACTTGGTGACTCTTTCATGCCCCATCTTTGTGTCGCTGCTTAACTCCCCCTGTGAGAGAACGAATCTGTGTCGCCCCAAAATGCTGCTCCTAAATTCAGCTTTATGTCCCATCCGTGGGCACTCACTGCCCATGTGGGGCTGCACAAACCCACAGACAGCTGCTGAGCCCCTCCACTGCTTCACTCCTGCTTTTCCATCATCCTAATTCTCCAGCAGAGGCGTGCCTGTATTATTATTGTATTAGCTTAACGTGTCGCTCGAGTAATATCCGTGATGCTGATTAAATTAAAGAAAGGTTTCCACTCAAACTGGGATTTGATTACGTGTGCTAATCCCCTTTTTCCCCCAGAGATGTGGCTGGGAGCATGGTGGGTGCTCTCCTGCTGTGCAAGGCTTTTCCCACCATGTGGTGGAAGCGACTGGGGAATTAAGGTGACAAGAAAAGATGCTGCATCCTTCGGTTAGTCAAGAAAAAAGAACTTTTTTTTTTTTCCTAGACAGGAAAATCCCACTTTATACTTGTTTCTGGTCTTCAATTTAACAAGATTTTGCTCATTTATCTCTTCAGAAAGAAATGATCCTGTGGGAAATATTTGTTGTGCTGGCTCCTCCATGGTGCTGAGAGCACAGATGAAGCAAAACGGTAGTGAGATTTTTTTTTGTTGTTGTGTATTTTTTTTTTTTTTATCCCAAGAAAGCCTGGGGATTTCTTTATTCCTGGGCAGGGCAACACTGGTCCAGAATGCTGATTTTAGAGCATGGTGTGAGCTCTTGTCCTGCACCCATGGGGCAGTTGTGGCATCAGGCTGGGTTTTGCTGCATGGAGCAGAGTGAAAACCCAAAGGCTTGCCTTGCTGCACTCTCTCAAGGGGAATTTCCATCCATGCTCCATGCCTGGGAAGCAGCACTAAAGGGTTTTCAAGCACTTTGAGAGCTCCTGTTAAAAGGTGCTATCAAAATGAAAAATGTGATTTTCTCAGAGCGGCCCCACCTGTGACTCATCCATCTCCATTAGGGCAGAGACTCACAGTGAGTTATGGGAAGTCCTTGTTAACCTCAGGGGAATTTTTTTTTTCCTAATTTTGGGGGTGTTTTTGCTTTCTGGGCAGACCTAGCAGGGGATTCTCGTAGGAAAAAAAAATCATTTAATGTTAATATGGTGCAGCATTTATTAAAAGGAAATATTTTGCACTTCAAAGAATCTATCAAAGGCATGAATTTGAAAACAAGCAAAATCCCTTTATCTGACTAAGAAAATCTTGTCAATGCATTATCTGTCTCTGATGGGTAGCCAAATTTGAAACTGGGTTCTCACCAGCATGGTTGTTTCCATCCCCAGTCAAGAAAAGAGATAAGAGCTCTAAAAAAACACCCAATCTAATAAAAAGTCAACATTTAGTTTGGCCTTAAAAACGGAAATCTCTCTCTTCTGCGAGACCACTTGTTCCCCAAGGCACTGCTGACCTCAGGGAGATTATTTTTAGTTCATTTTTAGGCTTCTTTCCCACCAGAAATCAAGATCTGTGCCCAGAGCATTGCTGGGGAGTTTTGGTGCTGCCCAAACCCATCCTGAGCCGTTCCTGCAGGCAGGGGAGAGGCAGAGGCTGAGCTGGCCACGTTGGCAAGTCCAGAGGGATGGGGCATGGCACTCCTGGGGACCTCCTGCTCTGGCCCCAGAGTTGTTTAGTTGATGGCTTTGGAATGCTTTCCTTTAGTTTTTGAAGCCCCTGTGGAAGGGTATTGAATTAAAGCAGGGTTTTGCCAAATCAGAGCAGTTTCCTGAGAGCTTGAAAACAGTTCTTGCTTTTTTCTGCTTGTTAATAACAGTTCTTCCTATTTTCTTCAGAGGAGGGGAAAAAAAAAATCTATAAATTTCTGAGTTTTATCTGAAACTTGAAAGCACAATATTTGTCCTCACTTCTGGCTGTGGTGAAAAGCTTAATTTGGGGCACAGGGAAAAGTCACATCCCTGTGCTGCTGGCGTGGGTCACTCTGGGACAGACTCCCACAATATTCCACATCTAGGGGATGGAAATCCTGGCCTGGAAACTCTCCTCCTGTCCCCCTGACACCCTGGCTTGTCACAAGACCCTGTACTGAACTTCAGAGTCCTCTTAGGCTAAGTAAGAGCCCTTTTGTAGGGAATGGGAAAAGTTAAACATGTTGTTGGGTTTACAAGTAGTCATTAAATATTTGCTGCTGGGCTGCCATGGGTTCCCATTCTGTTTCTAGCTGGCTGTCAGGTCTGTTTAAAGGGGTATAAATAAGCCTGGAGGGGCTCTGGGGCCACAGTGGCCCAGCCCTGCTGGGGACAAACCCCCTGGCTTCGAATTTTTGGAGGGATTTTTGTCTCCCCAGGCTTCTGTTTCTCCCCTGCCATAGAGACCTGGCTGATAAAGCAATAACTCAGCTTTATTGATTATGTCAAAGGCAGTAATTCAAGAAAGCTATTTAAATTCACAAGAGGAAGCTATCGCAATTATAAGTGTCTGCAGCAGATTATTAATCATTTTTGTTATGGCTATCAAGCACAAGACAGACATTTTCTGTAAGGCTTACGTGAGTGCTGGCTTTTCAGTAATGACTTGGGTTTTGCTCTCTTATTGGTTCATAATGCTGAATAAAAAACAAGCAAACTGCCTTTTTTTTTTTTTCTTAAATCAATGTGTGTAAAGCTTTATAGCATATTGCTATAGGAGTGTGTGAACTTCCAGTAGTTTAAATCCACATTCTGGTTAATCCAGCCAAATACCAACGCTGGCTTTAGACTCCCTTCCCCTTTATTTCTCCAGAGTTATTCCCAAAATTACACTGAGGCTTGGAGCAAAGCGAGGTGGCCATCCCTGGAAGTGCTCAAAACCAGGTGTGTGCTTGGGGTGATGGTTTAGTGATGGACTGGGGGACCCTGGAGGTCTTTTCCAATCTCAGCCTTTCCAATCTTAGTGACCCGTGTGAGAAGGGAGGCGTGGTGTCCCTGTGCTGCTTTTCTGGGTGGATCTGGGGCACTGGGGATGGAGAGGGGCTGAGCTGGCTCTCGTGTCCCCCTGGGGCCTCTGGCTGTGGGGGATGCTGCTCCAGGCAATGCCCTGCTCCCCCAGCTGTGCCCCCTCCTCCCCATCTCCTCGCTCAGGCTCTGCCCCTGATGGAGATTTCTGGGGCTGCCTCAGCTCCCCTGTGAATACCCCGCTCTTCCAGCCAGGGAAAATGGGCTTTTACACCAGCCCTGTAAATTACCACTTACCTTGGGCTACCAGTGAGCCCCAGAGCTGATAACACCAGCAGGTTGAAGCCGGGCAGCCTTGGCTGAGGGCCAGTCCCCATTTACACTGCGGGCAGGCTTTTTTTTCAGCAAGGCAGTTAAGCAGAACATTCCTCTATAAAAAGCTGCAAAAAAGATCAGAGCAGCTCTCCCTCTCATCTTCCATCTCCTCTGCTTAGTGACCTAGAACTAAATGTTTTATTATTAGAAGAAAAAAAATGTTATATATATATATATATTCAAGGCAGGTATTTGATACGGGGTTTTGGGAGGGCAGGATGAGAGGTGATGCTGGCATGGGTCACTTGCTGAAGAGGAGAAGGGGCCCAGAGCATCCTCCCCAGTGGGTGAAGAGGTGTGAGGTCCCTCCAAGCACAGTCAGCTCCCTGCTATCATCTACTGAGCTGGCACTTGGAAGGAGCAGCCTTGGTTTGGGAAGGTGAGGGGCTGGTGGGGCTCAGCTCTGCAGAGTGGGAGCCTCCCTGGGACCAGCCCTGACATAGCTGTGCACATCTGATATCCTGTGGATATCTGAGGAGAGCCCAGGGTCTGATCATTTGTCCCTTGTTAAACCAGAATGGTGGGGTGGGAGTTGCAGGACAGTCAGGGATGTTGTCCTGAGTGATCTGAGCAGGGGGACCTGCTGGCCTCCAGAATGCAGCAATGCACCCTCTTGGCACAATTCCTTTTCCCTTCCCTCAAAGTTGCGCTGGTTTTGATTAAATACCTCATCAAACATTTATTTTGCCTGAAAGGAAGCTTTTGTTCTTGTTCTGGGGCCTTTCGGTTATAAAAACTTCAGCCAAAATCACTTAATTAAAAATGTACTTTTCCTGCTCTGCTTGTCTGGGAGCTGCATCAGCCCCGAGGTGCAGAAGAGGGTGTCTGCAGGGATAGCACAGCCTGGATGTGCCACCTGGGAGGGAGACAGGGCTTTGGGAAGCAACAGCTCCTCTGGACCCCAAAAATGCCTCCAGCAGCAAGAACTCTTCTAGAATCATAGAATAACTCAGGCTGGAAGGGACCTGTAAGGATCATCCAGACCAACTCAGTGGTGAGCAAGGATTTTTTTTCCTTTTGGGTCTAATTTACCCTCAGAGTAAAAAAAAAAAGTGAATTCATCAAGCGGTCACATCAGCTCAGCTCACTAAAGGATGCGTGACCAGGAGTGAAAAGAAAAGAGTTTAGTTTAAACAAAAGGCCTTTTGTGTGAAGATGCTCTGCTAACAGCAAACAGGCAGGACTTTGTCTTTCTGCCTTCCACCAGCATCAGTCACTCCATGGATGAGAAGTGAGCCCTTCCCCAGGCTCTGCCTCCGAGTGCTCTGCACCTTCGGGGAGCTAAAAATGGCAATGTAGAGGCGAGATGTTCCTCGCCTTGCTGAGCGCAGGGGTTTTATTTTCACTCCAACATACCGGCTATAAACAGCTATTAGAGATTCTCCTGCAAGAGTCCAAAATGCTTTGGGTTCTGTCCCAGTTCTGGAGCGTCAGAATAGAAGTAATTCATGCTGTGATAGCAAATGACAGGGAGAGAGGTTTTTCTGGGGGAATTGCCTTGAAAGTGTATTTTGATGGAGGAGCTGGTGCTGATATGTCCTGGCAGGTTGTGCCGTGGTGAATTCTCAGGCTTTTCCATCTTTCCTATCCTAAATTGTCAAAGAAATATTTTTATTTTTCTTCTTTTTTTTTTCTGGTGGTTCCCAAGAGGCATTAGCTAACAAGGTTTCACCCAGGTGCAAAAGGATGCAGGATATTATTTATTAAGCTGTCTGTGATGGGCACCAGTGGAGATGGAGAGAGGAACAGCAGCTACAAACTGCTGCTCCTTTGGAATACTTATAGTTTTCTTTCCTAAAATGTAAATATCTCTTCAATACAGTCAATAAATGGACTTGCTTTCTTGTGGCCTGGGTTTTGGTCGGTCGGTTCATCTTTCTTTGTCCTTTTACACCTTGTAGTGCAGAGAGGGATGGGTTGCACAGGAGGGAAGGAAGCCAGGCTGAACAAGTGCTGTAATTCCCTCTTTGCCTTTTGTAATGGTGGTGAAAGTAATAGCCAGAACCTCTGCTTTGCAAGCAAACATCTCAGAGCTGATGGATGTTGCCATTTTACTCTGCATCACTTGGATCTCATTCTTATTTGTGCCATACAACCTCTCCCTTCCATTACACCATTGTTTTCAGGTCTCATTTTCACGTGAATTTTGCTGTTCTGGCTCCCAGAAGCAGCGATGCTTTCGGCTGCTGTCTCAGAGGAGCAGCCACCCTGCTGGCATGTGCAAATGGATGGGTGGCACTGCCAGCCCTGGCACGGAGGGTGAGGTGGCAAGAGCTCAGCTGAGAGCTTGCAGTGGGTCAAAGGATCTGGAAGCCAGGCAGGAGATGCTCTGAATGGGCACCAACTGCATTTTTCTTTCTTGTGTCTCATGTGAGACAAGGTCTTGTGTACGGGCTCTGCTGTGCCAGTTCTTAAGATGTAAAAAAAAAAAGACCAAAAAAACAACAAAATAAAAACCAACCAAAAAACAAACCAGCCAGAAAATTTGCTGCAAACAACCCCCGAACAGTCTGTTCGAGCTGGAAATCTTCACCACTCGCTTGATGTGAGCTTCTTGGCTGTGGGGAAGGGAAAGCAGGTTTGTGTTTCTCACAAATAACATCTCGTGGGGAAGCAGGAGGTGAGGAGGGAGAGCAGCCCAAGGGTAACCCTGCTCCACACAGCCAAATTCCTGCTGGGCACCACTCCCACCTGGCACTGCTGGCACGTTCACTGCAGCACCTTGGCTTCCTGGGCATGGAATTTGGCAAGTGCCTGCTGGTCAGGAGGTCTGTGTGTCCTTGGAGGGGTGTCTGCTGGCAGAGAGCTCCAGCCAGGAGGGTCAGAGGGAAAAAGGTGCATTTGTGGGGGTACATCCCCTGGTGGTGGGAGGCTTTCTGGTGAATATGGAGGGGCAGATTGGGGCAACAATGTCCAGCTGTTATTGGGAACTGAGAGACACCCAGAGATCACCAAGATTTCAGATCTGGTGTGTTTTCCCTGTTCCCTTTGCCTCTGAGAAACAATGGGAAAGGTGTAAAAAGAGTGGATGGCTCCTTTATCTGAGAAATGTTAGAAATGTCTTGTGTTTTGTAGGTTTAATGAAAAGAACACATTCCTTCCCTACCCTTTTTGGATCTCAGCTTGTTCTTTGTGTCTGCACTCCCTGTAAATCTGGCCTGCATACTGCAGCCCATCCTCAAACCTGTGGAAAGCAGATTTGTCTGGGAGAGCTGATTGGATCAGCACAAAAACCATGGGGATTTACCCCAAAGTGAATGACTGGCCTCCGTGGCCCAGTCTGGCATTTTTATTGCTCTCCTGAAGCTCCAGCAGCATCATGGGGATGAGGAGGGAGCAGGACAGACCATCCCAGCTACATTAGATGGCCAGAGAGGTTTCAAGGGAGATGTGGAGCCAAAATTGTGGCTCCAGGCACCCCAGGGCTGTCCCCAGGGCTGTGTTCCTGCCGGTGCCTGCAGCACAGGGCTCTTTCCCTTTGGCAAAGCGACAGGGTAATTAATTTCAGGGCCATTGTGCTGCAGTGGCAGGCACTGATTTATAGCCCAGGGAACAGCTTCTGGTTCAAAGTGCACATCCGTTGTGTTAATGCTCCATGATCTTTACCCCCGTGAGGAAATGGCAGAGAATGAGGAGATTATTGCCACCAGACTGGGCTCCCGGTATTACCATGATAAAGCCGGCGCAGATGAAGGGTGGGTTGTGCATACAGAGCAGTTTCCCCTCCCTGCATCCAGTGCCTTCCCCAGGGCTGGAACTGGTGAGGGAGTGTAGTCACACAGTCCCTGCACCCAGCTGCTGCTTGGGCCCCTTTTGCTGCTGGGTTGTTTTTGTGTTTTTTCCCTCTCCCCATCCATTTTTGTCTATGAATTGTGCCGCTAAAAGGCGCTTCAGAAAAGGCGTGTGGTGGGATGGGTCAGGGGAGGAAATCCTGGTACCTGCCTGGCTCCTCTGGGATCAGGGGTTTCCAAATTCTTCCTTTTCCCAAAGGAAAGGTTTGGAGGGGCAGGTGGGTGAGGATGTGTGGGGTGTTGCCAATTCCTGGATGTCTCCTACCGGGAGCCACCCCAGCCCTCAGCTCCTCAGTTCAGCAGCTTTTGGAAACTGTTTTTCCATCTGCAGTCTGTGGGCTGGAGAAGTCATTCCCCTGGCAGGAAAAACATCTCTTTTTCACTGGATTGATTTTCTGCTGTTTTCTGGGAGTGATTTCATCCCTGAGGTCTGGTGAGGCTGGCAGGCAGTGCTGGGGTCCTGGGAGCATCTCTCCGTCTGCACTGAGTGTGTCTCACCTTCCCTGTCACCGAGGACTGGCTGATTCCAGGCCCACCAAACCTTTTCAGGGTTTGGCTTTTCCCTCCTGCTGAGGGTGCTTTTTGCTTTTTTTGGTTCTTGGGCAGGGAGAAATGCTGCATTCCCTCCCAGGACCTGCTGCAGGAATCTGGGCGAAGGATGATGATGTCAGGTCTGTAGGGAAGGTCTTTTTTTGGAAACACTCATCAAGCCCTGTCTGAGATTTCCTTTGGGAAAGATTTGTGGCTGCACTGGGGTGATTCAAGGTAATTTACCCCAGGGATCAGTTCAGATCCTGGGTTGTTCAGCTGGGCTTGGCTCAAACACAAAATAAATGGAACAGGAGGGCTCTGCACGCTGCTGGGGTTTTTAGGTGTTATTCTAATACTAATAATTAATACAGTGATGTGTATAATCCTGTGCACGGAGAGTTGAAGCGTTCCCTAAAGCTCCTTTGCATCATAAAACTCCTAATCAAATACAGAATAGATCCCTGCCCTCTCCATAGCTTTAATCCTACTTCTCTTCCAGAACTAAACAGCTTTAAATTCCTCAGTCCCATGTGTATTCAGCTGCAGAGGCAAAAACTTTGCCATTTTTAAATCTTCCCTTAGTGCCAGACCAAAATCTCTGCAAACACAGACTCCATAATCCTCGCTAATTTATCAAAGGTGCTCCTGAATGCTAATTTTCCTGTGCTGTGCTCTGGATCAGAATTACAATTGATTGACTATAAAATGATAATTATACACTGGGAGCTTTGCATTGTGTAAACACCTTAAATTGATTCTCCTGCCCTGCCAATGAGGAAATTCTTTCCATCACGTGCTGGCTCTATCTGAGATCGAAATGATTCTGCCTTTTACAAACTTTCCTACCATGTATGGATTTTCTTGTTTAAAGCAGGCAGCGAGCGTGCCTTCTCCTCCCTGCTGGGCTGCTGCTGGAGTGCCAGAGTCTCCCTGGAAACAGCTCGAGGAAATGGAGATTTTCCCGAGGGCTGGGGGGGCAAAACAAGGTCCCTGTGAGGACTGATGGCTGCAGGGGTGACAGATAAAACAGGGCAGAATAGGGTGAGATAGTTCAGTTGGAAGGGACCTACATCTGCAGTATTGCATATCCCTTTGGAGGTCCTGGCTCATCCAGGGGTGCCTTCCCCAGGAATTCCCTGGTTTTCCTCCAGACTCCCATTTCCTGTGGACATAGGTCTACCCTGTGTTGAATTAGCAGTTTCCACTGCAGAAAGAGGCTCATAACTTCAGACATTTTGGGAAAGGTTTGTTTCCCATTAATATTCTGGCTATGAAAAGAGTCCCACAACCGTAGTGGCAAAGGGAAGAAGCCACTCTTCAATGTCTTGACACATCTGTATTCTCAGTCTCCTGCAATCTGTTTTTTGACTTGAGCATGAGTTCCCATTTCCCATATTTCAGGGAGGGCTCGCTCTGTGAAAGGCATCAAGAGGCATCCCCAGGCAGCCAAACCATCTGGAGAGCCCAGGAGCCTGGAGGGAGCTGTCTTGAACACAAACTTCCCTTCCCATCCTCCCGAGGGCTGGCGCTGGCCGTGCCAGAGAGAGCAATCCTGGAGCTGCTGGGCCCTGCCCATCTCCTCCCTCCTGGCTGGGGGAAGGAGAGGCTTTTCTCCTTCCTCCCCTCGGGTGTTTGTGCACCGCTCGGAGCACCACGCAGCTCAGTCAGTCATAATTTATTTAATGCATGTGTTCCACAGCCTCTAGAGCCTGCTCGGTGGGTGAGCTGGGGTGTGGGGGGACCCCGGGTGGCACCGGGGCAGCAGAGTCAGGACTAGGGCAGGGTCACTGCCCCAAACCCCCAGTGTGACCCCACTGCCAGGCAAATAACAGTGAGGGCAGACTCCCTTCTCCTCTCCTGTTTGCTCAGGCCCCCAGGCTGATGCCCTTCTGTCCGTGCTGGTGCTGGGAGCTGCAGGGACGGAGGATGAGCCCTGGGGTGGGTGGTGTTGTTCCAAAGCCCCTCGTGTGCTCAGCAGACAGAGCATCCTCCACGTGGGGCTGTAGGGGAGGACGCCACCACATCCCCTGCCACGGGGAGAGCAGTGGCTGCAGTCTACAAACACAGGGACAGAGGGAGAGAAAATTAAGAAATGAGGATGGAGAGGTAATTAAATCTGGCTTATCTGCTGTCCCCAGGGGCTGGCACTCGCCTTGGGCTGCCCTGCAGGTGGCATCAGGGGTTCCTGGTGGTTTGCTCAGCCTGGAGGGCAGGACCACATGGTGAAGGACCTCCAGGTTTCTTCAAGTTGAATTTGGTGGGTTTTTTAACCACTGCACATGTCCTGAGGTGGTTTCTGACTTTTCTGTTGGTGGGTAACCCCTGGGGATGCTCAGAAAAAAAGCCAAACTCGGTGGGCATGGGAGGCTGCTGGGGCAGGCAGGGGCATCCCAGGGAACACCAGCACAGTGCTGGAACAGCAGCTCCTGCAAGTGCTCAAACTGGCTTTCCCCTAAGAGCAACCCTCTATGCTTCTGAATTTTTGGAAATCTCTTCTTCAGTTGTTCCCTTAAGTATTTATTGGATGTCTTCCTTTTTCTCTCTCTCTTTTTTTTTTTTTTTTAAAGCTTCTTCATCCAAATTCTTTGCTCTGCTATTCCCCCAAGGATCATGTTTGCATTTGGCAGGGAGGGAGCTGGCTTGGTTAAACATAGACCTCAGTGAAGTGAAGCCAGAGGGATTTCAGAGCTCTCTGTACCTCTTTCTGCTGCTCAAAATCATCCTCCTTTCTGTCTTACCCACGTAGGAGACGTGGTGCACACAAATCCTGGCATCCTGCTGGCTGGCAGTGCCTCTGCTCCTGGTGTTTTCCTTGTAGGAGTCAGGCAAGGGCTGCAGGGCTGGGCTTTGGTGTTTTCTGAGGGTACAAACAGCTGTGCCCCACACTCCTGCTCAGCTGTGGGGTCTGGGACAGGCAGACTGCTCCCATTTAGTGGCTTTGTTAGCTGGAGGAAGGATATTGCTTTTTAGCAAGGATGTTTTTGTCTGTGTCATTTTGGAGCCCCTAATCTGGGACTGCTGCAAAAGCTCCTTGAGCAGCTCTGGGGAGTGCTCTGCAGCCCTGGTTCCTCAGAGATGCTGAGAGGAGCATTGTGGGCAGCCTGGAGATTAGAGGAGGAATGTGAACAATTTAGGATGAGCCATGGTGGTGGCTGGCACTGCCAGGGCTCTCTCTGCCAGCTGGGATCCTCAGGGCTGTGCTGGCAGAGCTCTGAGCAGGGCACGGGGCACCAAGGGCCTCCTCTCCCCTTCTCCAGGATTGCAGGGGTGTTCCAGGGTGCAGATCCTTGTGAGACTCCAAAAAATCCCGTAAAATCCCTCGACCCCATCATGGAGCCGGGTTAATGAGGGAAGCTGTGCTTGTGCTTCATTAAATGTTTGGCCAGACTCTCTTGCAGCATCTCCCTTTCCCTCCTCTGCCTCCCCTCTGGGGTGACGCCCAGCCCCTCTAATCACACTGTACCCAGGCAATGATCTAATCTGTGCCACAAAAAAAATTGTCTTTATTCCTGTGAGCACAGCTCCTGCCTTCCCTTCGGTGGGCAGGCGTGGCTGGAGCAGCTGGTGGGCAGGGCTGGTGGCTGTTCCTCTCTGGGTTCTGGTGGGTGTCAGGTCCTGGCAGGGCTGGTGGCTGTTCCTCCATGGGTTGTGGTGGGTGTCAGGTCCTGGCAGGGTTGGTGGCTGTTTCTCTCTGGTTCTGGTGGGTGCCCCAAAGCCCAGGGACCTGGTTCTGCAGCAGCACCTGGGCTCCTGTGCACCTCAGGAATGGGACCTGGGCACCCCAACGCTGCGTCAAGGCATCCATTCCATCCCTGGGCTGTGCTTAAATTCAACTTCCTTAAGGCAAAGACATTAAAGAAGGAACAGGTTTCCCAGAGAAGCTGTGGCTGCCCCATCCCTGGAAGTGTTCTGGCCTGGCATTTTTTCCTCAAGTCAACGTGTTCTCAACAATAATTTGCTGTAGTCAAAATAGAACGATTTATGCACACAGTGCTTTTATTGTTACAGCGAGCTTCAATATGTGGCAGGTCTGCTTTTCCTTTCACCTCCTTCACATGACTCACTTTGAGCGCATCTGGTGTCCCTGTTGCAGGCTAATGATTCATCAGGCCAGTAGCACAGGGGGAGCAGAGGGAGAGGAGCAGGACTGGTGCTTGACGGGGAGGCTGGCGGCTGAGCCCGGCGGCGAGGCAGGCCGCGGCACGCCGGGCGCTCCGTCCTCCCGGGGAGAAGCCGGCGCCGTGCAGGGAGGCTCAGCCCGGCCCTGCAGCCCCCTGGAGATGGGGAGCTCCAGCCTCTGCTCCTTCCCCGTGGTTCAACAGTGAGGAACAGCTGGAAACACCTCGTGTGGTATCGAGGAGGGTTTTGATCACCTTTTAGTTTCCATCCCGACCTGCTGCCTGGTTCTGCTGTGGGTGCTGTCAGCGTGAGGCGCCTGTTGCTCTGGTGGCTGCAGAACTCCTTGGCCCCTCCAGGGTCTGGGCACAACTGGGACTTTCAGGGAGCAATTCTGGTGACCTGGCCATGCCGCAGCCCTGTGCCACCAGGAGGCAGGAGCTCTGTGGTTCTGGTGTGGGTGTTGCAAGGGCTGCTCAGGGATTGTTCACCACCCCAGCTCTGCGGCAAATTAAGCACAAAAATAGATTTTTCTGTTCGTTTATCCTGACCAAAATGTTAGATAAAACTGACAGAGTGCAGGGGGGGGTGTCCAGCAGGACAGAGCTGGAGGCACAGACCAAGGAGGTGGTCAGCCCCAAATCACAGGTACCCAGTGCCCCAAAAAGGAGCCCATAGAGTGGGTATTAAATATTTTGGTGCCATGAAGTGCTTCTGAACCTTTTGTCTAATTCCCCCAAACCATCCCTTCCCAGCCTGGGAGTGAGAGAAGCAGGGGGGCTCCAGCACCTCTGGGAGGGGGGACAGGCCCACAGCAGAGCGAGAAGAAGAGCTGCAGGTCCCCAATTCCAGCTATCTGTTACAACCTGGCTTCCCCAGCAGGTAACTCCCACCTGGCAGGAGTCAAACATGAGGAGCTGAGCAGTGTTATAAGCCTTTTGGGCTCAGGGTGGTGGTGGTGGTGGGGATGAATTTGGCCCAGAGATTTCTGTTCAGCTGCATTGAGTTACCGGCCATCTGGCTGTAATCCACAGCTTCTCCAAGCCCATATGGGAGGCAATGTTTTTTTTCGCTGTGTATGTTATATTTCCCAGAACGTATGGCCCATACATTTAAAATATTTGAGCACCGCCTCCTGCGCTAGCAGATAATCTGGAGCTGTGACACCAGAGATTTCTTTGGAGGAGAATTTATTTCCCGGTGTTTTAGGCAGCTTTAAAACATGATCCTGGGAAGGGAGTGTTTGGCTTCGTGCCCAGTGCCCAAGCTGGGCTGCACAGGGGCCAGCAGGGCAGGCACTGCCTAAGCCTGCTCTCCAACGCTCTAATGATAATTATTTTCTTTTTTTACCCTTTGTCTGTTTGCAAGGATCTGCGGACCTTAATTCCTGCCTGTTTGCAGCATGACTGCCCCTGGATTGAACAGGGAAGTAGCACCAGGCCTGGGAAAAGGGGGTCTGAGCCCAGCCTGGAGAGGGGTCAGGCAGATCCTGGGCTAAAGGGGGCTCCTTCTCCATCCAGCAAACAAGGCACAGCTTTTCTGCACTCTGCAGCCCCAAATCCCTGTGCCCTGAAATCAAACTCTTCCCCCCAGGGACAGGCACTGCCAGGGCTGCTCGAGGCAGGGTCAGGGTGTTTTATCTGCCTGTTTTGCAGCTGATGTGGCAAAACATCATGAGCGTCATTCTCTGGAAGGCAATAGCTCCAGACAGGGCTCTGGTAAAGACCAAGCATTTAAAAATATGTTCATGGCATCGTTTTATACCCAAAATACGTGGTGGTGAACTATGCAGCTTAAGTGTAAGTGAATGATATCATATTACTTTGACTATATGGACAGCTTAGCTTATGAAATGTATAACTCATCTGGTGTATGGAAAACCAATACATCTTCCATATGGGCAACAAATCAGAGATGATTATCCCTGGGGAAAAAATGGCCATGCTGTATTAAGCATTTTGACTTGGAGTAGACACAAGTTTTCATTCCTGCTTCATGACTAAATTTCCTAAGCTGAACAGTCAAATAAAATGATCTCACTCCTTCTCTGTGCCACGGCACAGCTTTGCTGAGAGCTGTTTGCTGGAGCAGGAGCAGGCTGGGTTCCAGCTGGAGGGGTCAGTGGGAGCACTGCCATCATCCCCTGGGTTGTGTTTGGCCAAGGGCAGGGCGTTGCTGGGGGCTCAGGGCTGCCTTTGTGGCACCCCTGACCACGCTGGGGCTGCCAGGGTGAGCCAGTCCTGAGAGGTTTGGTGCTGCTGATGGGGAGCAGGTGCCAGGGGAGAGCTGAGCACCCACAAAACTGCTGAGCCCTTCCCTGAGGATGCCATTCCCTGGCAAGGGGAGGTGCTGCAGGGTGCTGGCACCACTGACCAGGCCACGAGGGCCGCGGCCGCTCGGACACCGTCCCTCCCCCTGGTACCAGCGTGGAAATATGTCAAGCTCAGGAGATGATCTTGTTATGGGAAGATTATGCTAATGAAATGTTTCCTGAGATCAAACTCATTTTGTGTTCAAAAGCATTAAAATAAATGGCTTCTAATTGAATCTTATAAACGGTCCCCTCCCGATAATGAGCTGCTATTAATTATAATTGAAGGAAGGCAGAACATAAACACAGCGGCAGCGTGGGGGGAGGTGGTGGCACGCTGGGGGCAGCTCTGTGCAGCCCGGCTGGGAGGGGTCCTGACCTTCCCTCCATCCCTCCCTTCATCCCTCCCACACTGCATTAAAAAGGTCCCTGGGCTGGTGCACGGGGACTTGGCCAGGGACATCTCCAGCTGCCTGGGGACATCCCAGGGAACCCTCTTTGGGTCTTTCAAGAAGAGAGGGAGAGCAAATGTGTGCACTGAGCTGTATGAGCCATCCTGCAGCCTTGAAAATCTCAGTCCTTTATTAGGACTATTATTGTTATTATCCTTTTTTCCTTTCCAAAGGCCCAGGTCCCTGCCAGGCACAGCGTGTGCTGTCCAGCCAGGGTGACCTCATCTGCTTCGAAGCACAAAATGGGCATCTGAGCTCAACCAAAGAAAATTTACAGGAATTCATCTGTCAACAGGGACGTTTCCATTTCATAAGTGCTCAGTTTGAGATCCCATTAGCCCTTCAATTATTTATACGCTGAAATTGTACAACTTCTCCGTTCAGGTCTAAAAAAAGAAGCTAATGTATTTTGCTTTCCCTCCACCTGAGCTTGTCAGCTGAAACGTAGCAGGAACACGGCAAGCACCCCTGCAGGGTGCTGGGGGTGACAGCCTCACCGCAGCAGGGTCTGGGTGCTGTGAATTTGGGCTGAGCAGAAAATCCCACGGAGGATGCTCAGCCTTTGTCTGCTTCTTGCAAGGGGCGCCTGTAAGTGTGGGTAGGGGAGGGTGGAAACAGGCCCTGGGGCATCCTTGGCACCTTCCTCCTTGTTTTTCCCACTTTGTTGTCTATTTAAAGCACTCTTCCCTCTGGCAGGCCTCTTCCCACATGGCTGTCCAGCACAGGGGTGGTGGGTGGGTGGCACAACCCGGGCTGGGATTCGCTCTGCCCGCCAGGCTAATGCCCCAGCACGTCTCTCCAGAGCCACTAATGGCCTTTGCTTTTATGTCTCATCTGCTTGAAGGGATTAAAAGGGAATAATTAAATAGCCAGCAATACAGTCATCGATAAAATTGCACTGGTAATGATGGGAAAAAAAGTACTACCAGGAGAAGAGAAAGCTGTGCTGGGCTGTGCACAGCGAGGGAGGGCTCCACAGCCTCTGGGTTTTGGCAGAAATCATTAAGCCGGGGCAGGCTGTGCCCGAGGAGCTGCTCGTCCCCCGGGCACGCCTGGTGTCCGTGCATTTGTGAAATCAATGACAGCGACTCAGATTTCCCCTCCGGAGCGAGCCTGGCTGGCAGACAGCGCAACGCTGTATTTGAAAATGTGCTCATCCCGTGCAGTCGAGGGGAAAGAGAGGAGAATTCCCTGGCAAGGGGGATCGCTGCCTGCCCCGCCTTGCTGCGCCTGTTGCCGGCAGCATCGTGTCCCCGGCGTCCTGCCCCTCAGGTGTGCGGGGAGAGGGGGTCCCGCAGGCTGGGCAGAGCCCAAATCCCCCATTTCAGCAGCAAGGGCTGCAGACAGACCCCCCTCCCTGTCCGCGGCGGGGACGGAGTTAATCCGGCACAGGGATGAGGGATGAGGAGAGGCTGCTGGAGCTCCCGGGGCAGCGGTGGGTGCGATTTCAGAGGTGGGCTCAGTGCTGCTGTGACTTGGCTTTTGCTCTGTCCCAGCACTGATTCAAAGCCACTGCGAACTCCTCCTTTCGAAGTCCGTGCATAAACCAAAACAAACTCCGTGAACCCGGTGGTACTTTCTGGGTACTTTCCTGTTCCACACAGCATCCCGTGTTTATTTTCCCGGCAGTGGGAGGGACGGTGCTTCGTCATTGTCCTCGGGTTTGGGGTGAAACCCGGCTTTCCGGGGACGGGGGAAGCTGCTGAGGCAACTGACGCGTTTGTCTCTGGTGTTAGTAGGGATTTCCCTGCAGTTTTACAGCTGGGAAAGCCAGCACTAATGTGCTAATTAGATTTAACACCCGAGCTAGAAACGTGGCAAATTAGCCAAAACATCGCAGTGTTAACCCCAGCGTGGGACTGGGTTCCTGCATCCTTCGCCGGGGTGACCCGGGAGGCAGGAATGGCACGGGCCACCGGCACAGCTCGCCACCGGGAAAATCCCGAGGTGTTGTGGTGCACACTGAGCCTCTCGCTCCGCTTTTGACACCTCCCAACTCAAATCCCCCCCTCTGGATGAAGCTCCCCATCCTGAATTCCTTCCCATTCCTCCTGATGAAGGAGCACGCGTGGGTGGCAAGGTGGGGGGAGGAGGGCAGGACCTTGCGCTTGTCACACGGGTCCCCATCGTGAAAATGGGATTTTTTTCCATCGGCAAAAATCACTGCTGAGATTCCTCCCCTGCTCTCGGAGCTGCCCCAGCTCCTGGGGGGAAAGCGTGGAGACCCCACCCCAGCAGCACAAACAGGAGACAGGGGAGGGTTTTTTAAATCCCGCCGTGCACTGAATCAGCCTCTCGCTTCAACAAGACGTGGCAGGGACGGTAATTGTATGTTGAGTGCTCTCCGGTTGATTAAGAACATATTTATTGAAGTTTATCTACTGTAATATGTATAAGTCTCTTATTAGATAATTGCTAAACCTCAAACACCTGTTTAACAGATCATATATATACCCCATTACATAGTTGTTAAACCGCATTGGTTTTAATTCATCAAATGCGAATGTGAAATCCATTCTAAATTAAATTCATTTTGAGGCACTTTAAAGGAGACATTCCCTGCTTCCCTTCTACAAAGGGGATAAGAGCACCATATTTCCTGACAGCAACGATGTTTCAGGACAGCTCTGTTCTCCAAGTGTCCTTTTTTGGCGGGGGGAAGCAACTGAATGGAGATGTGCTAAAAATGCCCCAAAGTCTTTTAATAAAAAAAAAAACACCCAAAACATAGAATTTAAAAAGTTTGATGTTAAACCCAGGGTTGCCATCACTGCTGCTGTCTGCAGATGTCTGGGGGAGGGAAAGGGCAGGGAAGGGGAAGGTGGTGTGGCTGTGGGCCGGCTGTGTGAGGGTGGGGTTTGCTACACCCTAAACCGACGTGTTTTGCTTGGCTCTACTGGCTTTTTGCTCCAAATCAGCAAATTCCCATTTCAGCATTTGCTGCTGATTCACATCCCTGTGCAGGGCAGCCCAGGGGTGCTGCCAGAGCCCCCTGTCCATCCCACCCGCAGGGTTATCCCTGAGCTGTTATTTGGTGGTTTGGAGCCCTGAATTGCTCTGTGCAGCCCTGCTCTCCTCGGAGCTGGGCAGGGCAGCACTCCCACCTGTCCCATCAGACAGGGTGAATCCTTCTCCCCCCCTGCCCCACAGTGCTGTGTGCAGTGAGAGGCCTTTCCTCAGGCAGAGATGATCCTTTGTTTTCTTCTCTCTTTATTTAACTGTCCCGCGGGGGAATCGCTGAGTGCCCTTCATTTTGTGATGCAGAACTGGTGTTGACACGCTGCTTTATTAGATGAGTAAGGGTAAAGCCTTGGAGACACTACTTAAATAAGGGAGAAATCTCACTGCCGGGGTAGGAATGAACAAATACACACTGGGCTCTGCTAACCCGTTTATTTCCATCCCAGTCCTGTGGAAAATTCTGCCAGCATGGTTATCTGTGTATCTCTGCAGCAAACTGGGCTGAGGAGTTGCAAAGCCTCCATCCTGCTGTGGGCACACCCCTCCACAGACACATGGTCTCCATCTTCGGGGCATTTTACAGCAAGACTTTGAGTGATGTTTATTATCAACATCGGGCTGTAGCCTCGTGACCTGGGTGAGTGATGCTTCTTCACCTGCTCTTCCTTTTTTTGGAGCAGGCAGTTCCCCACGTGGCTCCCAAGGGCAGGGACAGCTGTGCTGGCTCAGGGGCTGGAGCAGAGCTGGGTGTGGGTGCAGGAAGGGGCTGCAGGTTGGGAAACCCCAGCCTGGTGTCACCATTGCTGCCTTTCTGATCTCAGCTCACCCCTGGGGTTCCTGCCCTCAGTCCTTCCACCCCTGCCAGCCCCACGGGCAGCCAGAGGCCAGCCTGGTACCCAGCTCTGCTGCAGCCCCTGTGCAGTCATCCGAGGCTTTGGATGCTTTATCAAGTGTTGCAGCTCCAAAGCCAACATAAATCACACTGCTGGCAGGCTCTGCCTCTCTGCCTCTGCTGTTATTTTCTGTTCGTGATAAAACAATGTGGAAAAGGAAGCACGCAGGCCAAGGGGAGGGGGAGCAGAAACAAGATCCCTTATCTAATGCGTGCCTGAGCTGCTCAAATGTTTCTGTATCAGCAATTATTTTGCCTGGCTTTGGGTTTTCACAAAGCTCTTGAGTCTTAAAAATGCAGTCTGAGATCACGTTGGCAAAGCACAGACCCAAATTCCTCCCTTCTGTCTGACTCTCTGGGTAGCCTTGAGAGGAGACCCGTGGAACGCCTCACGTGCGCAGCAACACTGAGGAAATGAGCTGGGAGAGAGGATTTACTGGGATCTGGGGAGGTGTGAGTGTCTCCAGCTCTGCCCCGGAGCTCCCAACACTGGCTGGAGTCACAAAAAACCGGGTAGGATCAGGCACCTTGAGGTTCCTGACTGCTGGGAGTGGAGTATATTCCATGCAAACAACGGGAAATGCACAATAGATGAGGGCATTGCTCTGTGTGGAGGCTTGCAAAGTGAATAACCATTATTGGGGTAGTTTCTGTACACAGCCTGTGGCTGGTGGCCCAGTTTGGACATGAACTTATAAATTTCTTGCTAAGTAGAAAGAAAAGGGAAAAAAATGCTTCACTATTAATGGGAAAGGAATAGTATCTCTTAATCTGTGTCTAAAAACACCTTGAGAGTTGTAGGTATTTGCTACAGCCCAGCTAAAGCAATTTCCAGTGCTCAGGAAAGCAATATCCCCAAGCTCTGCTCCAGCTCTTGTGTTGATTTTGATATTTTTAATATTGCATCCAGACAACAGAGCCTGTCAACCACCACGCGAAGTGTTCATTTAACTAAGCCAATTTAAAATGTGTAGCAATTATGAAGAGATGGGCTCAGATGAGTCAATTTGTCTCAAGTGTTTTCTAGCTGAACTTAATAATATTGGAGATGTGAGAGAAATTGGAAAAAAATTCACCCTCTGTGTTCTATTCTTTTGAGAAGTCGAAATACCTAATTCACTCTGGCAAATGATAAATGTTCCTCCCCTCTTCTAATTACATCTTGCCTTAGTCACAGCGGTCTCTAGTAAATCTCCTTTTGAGACTATACACATCACATAGCATCCTTGGTGGAAAAAAAAACCTAAAAAAGGGAAGAAAGGAAAAGTTCTTTATTAATTTTTATTTTTTAAGAGCAATTCATTGTGCTCACAGGATCTGGAACTGGCTTTTCACGTTGCTAACCCCCTTCGCTGGCACTACTCTTTCACGTGTCATGTCCTAAAAAAACCCTGAAGTTTGGCTGAGAAAAGAGGAGTGGTGGCGTGTGGAAGCTGTTGGGTGGGTGTCCCTGTGGGGAGCTTTACAGGCACAGATGGGAGGGACAGCATGTGCACACACTTTGATTTTTGTGTTGGTGGTGGTTTGACTGCTGGGACAAATAAGCATTTCCACACCTAGGAGATGCACTTTGCTCACAAGCCTTGCTTCACAAGGTGCAGTCGTTCTCCCTTATTTGAAATAGTCACTGGTTCAAGACATGTTAAATTTCAACGCAATTTTCCCAATTAACAGGAAATTAAAATAATTCAGCCAATAAATATTCCAGTGTAAGAGCCATTTTTGGCTTGCTGGTTGTGCTGCCAGGAGGGAACCTGAAGCCCTGATGGCCAAGCTCTCCCCATGGGCAGCCCCAGCACCTGCACATCTGCCTGCAAAAACTCTCCCATTTGCATTGATTTCAAATTGCTTTGGGCTAAAGTGTCCTTTATCGATGTCATTTATCTTCCTAATCTCTTGCTTGCCCGGAGATAGTCTCCATTACCCTGTGGTTGCAAAATTTTCCAGCTAACATGCTGTTTCTAAAACGTTTGAGTGGTTTCATTGCCTTGAGTGGGTGGGAGGTGGGTTTGCCACAAGGGCAGCCCCACATGGAGATGAACCTGCAGGGAAAACAGAGATGGATTTATTTCATTTTCCCCTCAAAAGCCAGACCTGAGGCTCACTGGTGAAGAACCCAAAGAGAGTCTGGGGAGGAGGGGTGGGATCCCCTCCATTGGTCTGACCTTTTTTTGAGTGTGGCTGCAAATGTGAGCAATATTTCGTCTCGAGGGTGTTGCCTGGAATGGCAAAAATTAACTGGAAGCTGGGATTTATAGCTGGATTTAAGAGCAGATTTTTGGGGAATGGCTCCAGTGGGTGTCCATAAAACCAGCTGGTGCTGGGGGCAGGAGGGGAGGCAAGCAGAGGAAGGCCATGCTGGCACAGGAAAATCTGCCAGGTGTCCAGCTGGGATTTTCTGGACTGGAAAATGTCCCCAGCACTCTGTGTGTTCCCTGCCCTCTCTGCAGGCTCTGAGCTGCAGGGGCACTTCTGTTTGTACCCAAGGGTGGCAGTTTGGGCACATCAGAGGAGCTGCCAGCACCCAGACAGCTCTTTTTGAGTAGTCTGGTAAAATAGGAAATAGGGACATAATGAGTCCAAAGGCTTGTCTTGGTGGGAGGCTGAGAACAGCTTTAAACCTCCAAACAGGGTCTGGGAAGGAGATGCTGGTGGATGCTCAGTTTCTGAACTGCTGCCCATCTTCTTCCAACTCTCTTCCTTCTGTGTCTGGAACTTGGAACAGCCAGCGTTGCTCCAGGAGGGAGAGAAGAGGGACAGCAGCCCTTTGGTGCTGTAGTGGAGGCTTGGCTTGCCTGTCCCCGGGCCATGCCTGTCCCCCACAGCCACACCTGAAAAGGAGCCCGGTGCTTCCCAGCCCACCCCGACACAGCCGGCTCCGGTCTGGAGGCGGAGACAGAAAAGAGGTTTGGAAATCTGCTTAGAAGTCTGGCTCGTTAATACCCTGCCCAAAGCTTTTATCAAATAATTAGCTTTTGTGTTGCACTTCCCAGTCAGCAATAAATAAATAAAGATGCAGATAAAGTGAGTGTTACACTTAAGCTGTGCTTTTGGAAATGGCTCCTCTGACCCTGCCTGAGGCCACTTCCCCAGGCCCCTGGACTCAGTCACTGCCCCTTGGCACGGGACTGATAAGAGGCACAGGCATCTGGGTGACTCCTTCTGGATTTGGCAGACCTGCCTGCCTCGATGTGATGAAATTTTGGTCCAGATGATGCTGGGGTGTGCTGTCCCTGTGGGTGTGCAGTGGTCTGGCAAGGAGGGATGTACAGCGTGGTGGTGGCAGGGGCTGCATCCTTCCTGCATCTCTGATGGTGGATTGAGCTTGGTCCCCACAGTGGCTGGGGAAATTGCAGACCATGGGGCAGCTCTGCTTGATGGGAGAGATGGGAACATCCCAGCTGCCCTGTGAAGCCTCCACACTGAGCTCAAGTCACAGCTGCCCAGCCTCCCTGCCCTCAGGACATCCCTTCTGCCTCTGCCCCTCTCCACCACCCTGCATTGAGCAGGGACTGTGCATGTGCCAAAGCTGCCATTGCTTTTTGGACTGTTTATCTTGTTTGGGCTAATTATGCCAAGAAAGTCATTATGATTTTATGCTCTTTGGATTAACGTTTTTGCCCAGGGCCCCATAATTAGTCTATGGTTTGTAGCTTAATGATTCTGAGCACAGTCAAGGCAAACTTCCTAACTGTAAATCAGGGGACTCAGGATGTGGGCACTGCCAGGGCAGTGGATCTTCCCAGGAAATGAGAATTTATCTCCCTGTTTATAGGCTGAGCATTCGGCTGCTCAGCACCCATGGGCTCACACCCCATCCTACTGCAACCAGGGTGCTGCTGAGGAATTGCAGTGAGCCCCAGCCCTGTCCTCAGCCTCTCCCAGGGTGTCTCCTGCTTTGTGGGGATCCCATGGGGTGTTACACCTCAGCCCTTCATCCCTTCAGCTTGGTACTGCTGCACAGCCCTCCTGCTTAGGGGGCAGAGAGCACCCCCCAGCTGCCCAGGGAAACGGGTTCCACTGCCTCCCTGGAAGTGTGCCCAGCTCTCTCTGAGGATCAGGTAATTTGGATAATGATGATCTCTCCTTTAGTTCCAGCTATTAGTTGCTTTAAGCATCTTTTCTTCCTTGATATCCAGTGGCCAGGGATGTCCATGCTGAAGCAGAGTGATTTGGCATGTGGGGCTGGAATTGGAGGTGGTGGAGCCCAGGTTTGGAAGGATGGGGCACCTTTACCATGGGGTTCATTGTTATTTTAAAGAATATTGATATTCTTGATATTTTAAATAAACCCATCATCCAAGGCACTGAACTCCTCAAAACCTGTGTGTCCACTCTCTCAGTTCTTGCTGAGGGGTGTGGATGGAGCCAGAGACCCCAGCTCATGCCTGGTATCTGCTGTCATCCTCCTGGTTTTTTATTTATTGCTCCTTGGGCCGGGGATGAGCTCAGAGCCACACGAGCTGCTGAGTGGGCAGGCTCCAGTCGGCTTGACTTGACAGATTGTTTGGGTCAAATCAGAAGCTCCCGGGAGAGTTTTGCAATTTCTTTTCCACTGGAAAATGTCATTAATTCGTTGCCAAATTGTTAACAGAATCAGGGTCTCTGGTTTTAACTGGAGGATATTCTCCTGATAAATGTCATGGCTTTCCTTGAGCGCAAGTCCAGGGAAGGGTAGAGAGTCAAAGCACATCCCTTGCAGCACTGGGTGTCTCATCACTCATGTCCAGTTTCCACAGAGAAATCTTTCCTTGGAGCCCCGGGCAGGCTGGGAGCAAGGCAGGAACTCCTGCCCGGGAAATATCTCTGCCCTGGGGCAGTCTAGGCCGATGGAGATGCTCCCGGACACCCCCAGTGAGCTCACAGCGATATTCCCAGAGATGTAAAAAGCACTTGGCACCTAAAGCCCCTCCACCCTGAGGGCACTCCAGCTGCAGGACGCAGTGCCAGTCCCTGGAGTGGCTGTGGGAATGCCCAGGGTGCTGGGCACACTGCTTTTCCCTGGGACAGACGAGCTGCCCTGAGTGCGTGGGGAGTGTGAAGGCTTCAGCAGGAGAATAAATCGCAGTGAGGTGCGTGTGAAGAGCAGCTATTGGATTTTGTGCCGAGGGGATTAAATTTTCATGCCGTTTTCGTAAGGCTGTCTTAAAAAACAAAGCATTCCATAACCCGGGGAAGGGATGCAGGGCGGGGAGAGGTGTCTGGCTTCACTGCCAAGTCCTAACCTCAGGGTTTTCCCTTTCATCTGCCAGGGAAGCTGGGCTTCCCAGTGCCTGGAGCTGGGCTGGGGTTAACTTGTGCCGGTGTCATCACAGCTCTGCCAGGACTGGGGCACCAGCACGGTGGTTTGGAAGCGGGATGGAGAATGAGCTCAGCCACAGCGAGCAGCCAGCCTGCGCAAGGGTGGGGGAAGAATTTCACACCATCAAACAAACAAACAAAAATAAATTAAAAAAAAAATTCCCCCATCTGGTCTGCAGCCTGGGAGCTGGCAGGGCGCTGGGAAGGGAGAGGTTCCCAGCTGCTGACCCTCGCAGCCCCATGCCCGGTGACTCCAAAAGGCACCGCGACCTCTGCCTGGCTGCAGCCCGCAGTGACCGGGGCGATTTTCTCCTCTGCATTTCGCCTCTGAGGGCTCGCACTGTGCTGAGCTCTGCTGTCTCTCGTTCCAGCGGTGACTGCATTTGAGGAAGCTAATGAAGTGCTGATTTTCCTTAATTGGCCTCTCGAATTTGCTGATCACTCGTAAAGATCTCAGGTTAAAGAGAAAGCCGGTGCCTGTTATTATCGGTGCTATTTTCCATGGCCGGGGCAGGCGGGGAGGAAGCTTTCCGTGCATGAGCTGCATTTTCTTGGGCTTGTTTGTGATTTACTGTTCCCGGGTGCTCACCAGGACAGTACAGAGTCCTTCAGCTGGCGAGACAAACATCCAGGGCCAGACTGAGCTGTGGAGGTGCCTTGGTTTTTAAGTGGGTTTCCTGTGGCGCAGCCTCCAGCGCAGCATCCCCAGCCCTGACAGAGCCCCGGGAGCAGCGGGGAGGTGAAAACCCAGCCCTGGCACAGCGGGCTGCGGGCGGGGAAGCTGCGGCCACCCGCACACGAGCTGGAGCAGAGCTGTCAGGGCATGGGGCAGCTCGGGAGGGACGGATCCCGCTTGAAAACAGCCAAGGCACAAACACTTCAGGGCAGCAGCGAGCTGAAGTGAGGTCCTGGGAGGAGGAGGAGAGGAGAGAGGTCCTGGGGCACAGCCCGGGGGAGGGTGACACCGGGTGTTTCAGGGTGACACCGAGTGTTTCAGGGTGACACTGAGTGTTTCAGGATGACACTGGGTGTTTCAGGATGACATCGGGTGTTTCAGGGTGACACTGGGTGTTTCAGGATGATGCCGGGTGTTTCGGGATGACGCCGGGTGTTTAAGGGTGACATTGGGTATTTAAGGGTGCCATTGGGTATTTAAGGGTGCCATTGGGTGTTTAAGGGTGACATTGGGTGTTTATGGGTGCCACTGGGTGTTTATGGGTGACATCGGGTGTTTATGGGTGACATCGGGTGTTCAAGGGTGACATTGGGTGTTCAAGGGTGACATTGGGTGTTTATGGGTGCCATTGGGTGTTCAAGGGTGACATTGGGTGTTTAAGGGTGACATTGGGTGTTTATGGGTGCCATTGGGTGTTTATGGGTGACATCGGGTGTTCAAGGGTGACATTGGGTGTTCAAGGGTGACACTGTGTGTCGGGACCCGCTGAGCTCCCGGCCCATCACTTCCAGTCGCTCCCAGTCCAGGTGGGGCAGGGGCGCAGTGACAGGCAGGGGACGTGCTCCGCAGTGGCACCGTGTCTGGGGACATGTGCTGCCACCAGCCTGCCCGGCAGCGGCAGGAAGGCATTTAGAGCCTTCCCCGAGCCGAGAGCCGTGCCCGTCGCTCCGGGAGGCAGCGCAGGGCGCAGCCCTTCACTGCTGAGCCGGGTAACGCGAGGAGAAGGGCGCTCAGGGTCGCAGGGACAGTGGCGGTGGCACCGCGGCGCTCCCAGCTTCACTGCAGCGTGAGAGGGGGAGACCCTGCCCTGTCCTCCCTAACTGCTGTCCCTGGCCTGTCACCTAGCCCCAGGCTGTAGCTCCTGCTCGGCTCCAGGGCGCACAGAATGGCAGGGGTTTGTTTGGGGTAGGATATCAGTGCGTCATTAGCATGGGAATTATTTCAAAGGAGGGCTGAGGTCAGATCCGTAGCCAACACCTTGGCATTGGCTTTGGAAGAGGTCTCTCTGCCCGGTGGTGCAGGGGTGGGTGGGGAAAAACACGGAGTTTAAGCAGCACGGAGCGGGGAATGTGATCCTCCCCCAGCTCAACCCATAGCAGCATCTTCGGGGAAGGGCAGGCTCGGGAGCGTTGCCTTCCAGTGGCGAGCTCCACGAAAAAAACCTGTTCATGCCACCACCACGGGGCGGCCCAACTGGCCGAGGAAAGGAATCCGAGTCCCAAATTTCATTCACAGTAACTGCCCATCCTGGGAAGTGAGTTTAGGGAGGAATCTGTGAGCATGGAGGAGCCCTGTGGGCAGCCAGGCAGCTGGAGCCCAGCCCAAGGCACAGCTGCGGGGAGTTAAGTTACTCGGCTTCCAAAATTACATTTTTCTGCGGTTCCCTCATTTGAATGAGGAATAATGTAGATATTGTGAGCAGAGCTTGTCTGGGAGCTCTTGGAAAACCAAGCCTATGGCGAGTGCACTTGTTCTGCTGGTGGCACTTTGCTGGTGGCAGTGGCACGGTGGGCACAGCGGGCAGGAGGGCATCCCAGCTGCGTGCCAGGCTCTGGGTGGAGGCAGGAATTCAGCTGGGCACTTTGCAGGGAATGGAGTCTGGGATTAGAAAGCCGGATGCCAGCTTTAAACACAGGGCCAAAACCAGAGCAAACCCCCAGAATGACCCCTGGGGGTGTCTGAGGTGTTTTGGTAAGAAGAGAAGTGTAGAAATCCGCAGTGCCAGGGGTAGTGCAACTGCAGAGGTGCCCCAGGCTGCAGTGAAAACAGCCTTCACACACAGCAAGGGGAACCAAGCCACGGTGTGACAGGGGCACCTCTGTGCACGAGTTGTCACCGTGCATGGGGAGGAGATGCTTTCACGAGGGCATCGGCGGCAGCGGGGGGGTTGGCTCAGAACAGAATTATTTTGAAGGTGGATTTATACAGCTTAATCCCCAAACTCCTGTGTAGTACATGCAGTAGCCCAGCTTTACCTCTGCCAGGCTGCCAGCCTCCGGGGCCCTGCGGGCTGGGTTCCTGTGCACAGAGCAGCCGAGCTAACAGGACATTCAGCATTTCTGCCATTCCAGAGATGCCTGCAAGGTTTCAGCCAGACCAAAGGCAGCCATGTCAGGGAAACCAGCACACAAATACTTCTCATTCCAGGCCCTGACCCAGGCTTATTTTAACTACTCTGTGCCCGTTTTTCTCTCAGCAGTGCAGAGCCCATGGGAGGGTCCTGTGGTGCACTCAGTGGCACTGAGCTGGGGGATGTCCCTGTCCTGCTGCTGCTGGTCATCTCCATGGATGGTTTCCACCCTCAAGGATTGGTTCTACCTTTTCAGTGAGGAGGAAATCCACATGTGGACACGAGTTGGGTGCCTTCCCCATCACTTTGGGGAGTGCCTGGTGGCTGCAGGAGCCAGGGACATGTCTGCACCCCATCACAGCTCAGGGTGTTGGGGCAAAACTCTGCAGCCAGCTCTGGTCATCATCTGGAGCTGCACATGGGGTGGAGGCTGGGCTTCCAAACACAGCAATCCCTTCTGCCACCTCCTGCCTTCCCAACCACTTCTTGTTTCACAGTGTGTTCCTGTCCTGCCTGGGCACCCAGCTGCTCCCCTGGGTGCAGTTCCTGTGTTCCCCAAATATCTGTGCTTTACCCTGGGCTGTAGCAGATACAGGCCCTTGGTAATAAAGAATCACAACCAGATGGATTAATTTGAGCTCAGTTTTGCCTGGACCAACCTGCTGGCTGTGCCCAAACTGGCATCAAGAGGGAAAGGCAGAGGCACTGAGGCTGGATGTAGATGCTCCAGAGAAGCATGGCTCTTGAAAGCAAACACAACAGCACAAATGTCCACCACGGGCACAGAGCTGTGAGGCGAGGAGGAGGCTCTGGTTCCTATGCAGAGTGAGTGCTACCACTTCAAAATTAAATGCAGTTGCCATAGAAATATTAATTGGGAACAAAATCTGAAGATGACACTTAAGCAGAAGATGGAGCGTTACGGAGAGATGAGGACAGCGATGAAAATAGAACAGTTAAAAGGAGAATTCTTCAAAGGAAGTATCATGTAGGTGAATATTTAATGCACAATCAGCGGGCCTCCACGTCAGTGGTGCTTTTAAAGTTGTAGGGCAAAGGATGGGAAGTGCTTGCTGGAGGACAGAGCACCCTCCTCACCAGCAAAGGTCATCAGCACTGGAGGGGCAGTGTGAGGATGGATCCTGCAGGGGTGCAGCAGGGTTCTGCTCTGGAGTGCAGCAGGGTTCTGCTCTGGAGTGCAGCAGGATTGCTCTGGAGTGCAGCAGGACTGGATTCAGGGCAGGGCTCTGGTGACAGCAGCTCTGTGCTGCTCATTGTGCTCCCTGGCTGGTTTGCAATCAACCCCCGAGGCACATGATGGGCACCTCCTGCAGTCTGGATTCTCTGCCCCTGGGCAGACACTGGCAGGAGGTTCCCAGGCAGTGCATGGCTGGGTTTGAGCCTCCTCCTCCTCCTCCTGGAGCATTTGCCTGGAGAGCAGGGCAGAGCTCCCAGCCCTGCCAGGCAATGCAGGGGAACAGGCTCTCTCAAAAGAGCTCCCAACCCCTTGCTTGGCCTGGGTTGGTTGGGGATGTGGCAGGAACACCCACCAGCAGGGAGGTGTTTTGAGGTGAAGCAGGGCAGAGTGGGGACACAGTGTCCCACTGAGCAGAAGTCCTGCTGGGACCCTTCTACAAAGAGTGCCCAGAGCTCTCCAGGGAAGGATGACTGCCAGGCCACCTCTTCTTGCAGCAGTAGTGTCACTGGTGGGGAAGAAAAGAAGGGCATTGCTACAGAAAAATCATGATTTTTTTTTTTTGCATTAAAATAAAGGTAGATTTTGGTAACAGCCAGCTCCTCTTTCAGGCAGCCCAGTGAGAGGAGAGTAGCTCCGTTCTGGCACCCCACTCCGTACTCACTCTGCCAACTCCAACCCAACAAGCACCAACTCCTGCTTTCCCCAGGAAGAAGCTTGCTCTTCCAGGCTGTTTTCAGCCTCACATCCCTTTTTTCCCCTCTGCTCTGTCTCCTGGGAGCTGTGGTGTGGGATCTGCATTCAGGTAGGGATGGAGGTGAGGATGGAAATGGAGCATCTCAGCCAGGACCACAGTGGTGACAACACCCAACCAGGCAGAGCCCAGCCACTGTCACAGCAGCCTGCTGGGGCAGCAGGGCAGGGACCAGCGTGGGGCTGGCACCTGCCCTTGGCTCTCCCTGGTGCCAGGCAGCCCAGAGGGGACAGGGTGACTGCAGCCTGGCAGGGTGCATCCATCTCTGCTGATCTCTCCACTCAGAAGGAGGGAAGATTACAATGAAGTCGTACTTTTCCCATGAACCACCTCCCACTGTGTTATGCTCTGAAGTTAATTGCAAATGAGGAGATGGAAATAGCTTATTTTGACTTCCCTTAAACAGTACTTCAGTGAATTTTTTCCCTTATTTTTTTTTCTGTCTCGAGAGGCAGTCCTGTGTCTATTGGAAAATAGCAATTATTTCTGTAATTCCCTAGAATTAGTAGAATTAGTTGAATGGGTAATATTTGAAGTGAAATGCTGATTAGAAATACACTTGATGTGGAAGCACCATGAGCATCGTGGTGGAGCTTTGGGGGCTCCTCCTCCATCCCAGGGCATAAGAAAACTCAGGTTTCTTAGGGAAGAGTCAAGGATGTCTCAGTCATGGCCACCAGAGATGCTGGAGCTCCTCTCCTACGAGGACGGGCTGGGAGAGCTGGGGTTGTTCAGCTTGGAGAAGACTTCCTGGAGAACTTAAAGGCCCTTCCAGTGCCCAAAGAGGCTCCAAGAGAGCTGGAGAGGGACTTTGGAGTAGGACATGGAGCGACAGGACAAGGGGCAATGGCTTCAAACTGAAAGAGGGCAGGGTAGGATTAGACATCAGGAAGAAATTCTTTACTCTGAGGGTGGGAAGGCCCTGGCACAAGTTGTCCAGAGAAGCTGTGGCTGCCCCATCCCTGGAAACGTCCAAGGCCAGGCTGGATGGGGCCTGGAGGTTGGCATGGTCCATCTTGGGCCCCTCCTGCAGCATGCAGGGCACGGTGCAGGTCTTTGGAGACTCAGTGCTGCAAAAGATTTGGGGTTCGTGATACTTCATTAAAAAAAAAAAAATTATCCTGTGGTATTTTTAATAACCTGCTGGTTTAACTCAATTATGAGAGCATAATTAACTTGCTGAGATGAAGCAGGAGATAAACCTTTGATTTTTTTTTTTTTCTCTTGAAGGATGCTGCAGATAGATTTTGAACTTTGTATTCAATTACTTAAAGGAGAAAAAAATTAACAGGTTTCTGATGAGAAAAGCATACTACCTCCTTCATAAAGGGAGATTTATTAAGGATAGTGAACGAGTGTACCTCAGGGCTCAATCATCTACTGTTTTTTTTTTTTTCAAGGGGTGATTCAATTACTTTAAGATGTGTTGCCTAAAAGAACAAACCGGGCTCTGTTACTTGGCAAATTAATCAAGTTCCTTTAGTGGTTTCTCTGGGTTAATAATTTCATTTAGGCAGCCTTCTGTTTCATGGTTTCATCCCTACCAAGAAAACTCTCAAACGAGAGGGAGGGGGAGAAAAAAGTGCTATTTGCTTTCTGCACAAGGCAGCAAATGCCGCTGTGACAGGAAAAGTTTTCCCAAAATCAGCTCTCTCAGAGGTGCCTGTGAAAGCAGCAACTGGTTGGAAGAGATTTCAAAAAAAAGAAAAAACAAACCGAAAAAAAAAAAGTGTTAAGGCTAATATTTTCACTGTGCAAAAAGGCCATTTGGATTTGTTGTCATCTGTGAAGGGCTGAGGATTTTATTTGTAATTACTGTGAATGACGTTCCCTGGCTAGCGCCGAGCCAATCCTGAAAATGTCACCGATTTTTAACACGTTTGTCTCTTTGAATATTCATAGCTCTGCCATTCGATACAGATGGAGGAAGTGCCACAGGGGGAAGGAGGAGGTTGAGAAGCTGGGCTGTGCGTGCCCCGGTGGTTCTGGTGTTTCCCAAAGCCCTGCCCTGGGCACGGGGAGGTTGTGCTGGACAGATGCTGGCTGTGCCCACGGCATGGGCACAGCATCCCTGCACCACCACTCCCGTGAAAAACCACCATCAGCCAGGATTTTTGGAGTTATCATAGAGTGGCTTGGCTTAGAGGAGACCTTAAAGATCGTCTGTTTCCACCAACACCATTTCTCATAGCAGGGCTCTCTCAGGGGAAATTTCACAGCTCCCACTGCCTTTGCCTGGAGGGCAGAGGATGGGGATGCTCAGCAAATACAGGTCCTCTGGCACATCTGGGCTGTCCCAGGCTGGCTGTTCCCAAACTCCATCAGGGAGACTTTTGGGAAAAGCTTTAGGGCTACTTTCTTGCACCATAAAACATCTTTATGAAAGGCATGTGCAATCCAGTTTTGTTTTCCCGTTGGTTGGTTATAAACAGAAAAAAACCCCCAACTTGAACTGTGCCTGGGCTGTATCTGCTTAAAATGTGGATCTTTAGATGCCAAATTCTGCATCCAGCATTTTGGTTGAGGGGAGCAATGCTCAGTGTGACCTTTCTGAATAAAACCATGACTCCTACCAGCACCCAGGAGTGCTGAGGGTTTAGACATCACCCTGCTCTGGCAGAGACCAAATATCACCTGCAAAATGGGGGAAACAGGGAGTCCCATGGGCAGCAGGAGCCCAACCCCATTAGCCCTGGTGAGGTGTTTTATCAGGGACATGGGTGCTCGTGTCATGGCTGATTGCTTTTCCTTTGGGCAGCACTCTGGCCATGATCAAGTTAATGGAGGGACCAGAGCAGTTCCCAGCAAAAGAGGTCATCTGTTTCCTTTCAGGGGATTTGGCTCTGGTTTCAGCATTTCATCATTTGGAAGAACAGTGAGGCTCTTTTATCAGGAAGGGCTTTCGGGGAGGGGGCACGGCAGGCTGGTCTCTAGCTCCCTTTAGACCCCCACATAAAACCTGTGCTCTGTTTTATGGCTTGGGAAAGTGTTCCAACGGGGCAGAGCAGAGCCTGGGGACGCTCTGGAGCTGTTCTGACCCCAACCCTCAGGACCTGGCGACAGTGCAAGCACCAGCCACGCTCCACACACCTCACCACGCCTCCAGTGCCGTGGAGATGGCCCAGTTGTGCTGTTCCCCCTTTATTTTCCTTGTAATTGCTCTTTTCCAGGCCACAGCACCCGGTGCCACTCTTAGCCTCCACCTCCAAGCTGCATTTCTGGATACAAACGGGAGTGTCGGCGTGCTGAGGTGGGGTGGGTATTTTTAGAGCAGCTGGCAGACTCTGCAGAGCAATTATGCTGCAGGTTCCCAAATAGCCCTGAGCTCTGTCACTGGCTGAAAACACCCCCTGGTCCATTTGTCCAGGGCTGGGGTGGGTCAGGGAGCTTTGCAGGCAAACCTGAATGTTGGAATTAGGCACAGCTGGAGCTCTAGTGAGGCCAGAGCAGCCCCTCACCAGGCTGCCTGAGCACCTGGGAAAGGGAATGGCTCACAGATGTTGCATCTCTAGGGGGAAAAAATTTTAAAAAAATTTAAAAATCTCTTATCCTTGGGACTCCAGATCTTATCCTTGGGACTCCAGATATTAACTTTCCCTCCTTCCCAACCTCCACACCAACAGCAGGGTTGTGGTGCTGCTGGTGGAGCATCCTTGGATGGGGAACTTCTGTCTTGCCTGGGTAATGGTGGCTTTTTGTGCAAACAATTCTCGGGTTTTTTTAATGCCTTCACACTTAAATTTAATGTGCTCATCCTAGTGTGCCAGCAGCTGCTTTTATGCCAAGAAAAATTGGTACATTTTGAAGGTGTTGGATGCTCCTTTGCTGGGGACACTCTGAGGCGCTTGTGGGTGACAGAGCTCCCGTTCTTTTCCAGGACAGTAATTCCCCCCTGCTGTCCTCTGGATGGAGGCACAAGAGAGCAGTCACAAGCTTTCTGTGATCCCTTTTTGGCAGCTCTCCAGAAGCATCACTGCAAATTGGACCTGTGATGCCCAGCAGACAGCTCTGCTCCTGGCAGTGCCCAGGAGGGTTTTTCATCCTGCACAGGAGGAAATTTCAGGGGTTTGCAGGGAGGTAGGGCAGGGATGCATTGATCCCACAGCATTATCCATCCCTGGCTCTGTCTTTTCTCCCTCCAGTTTCCTACAAGAGCTGATTTTCCCACTTGAGGAAGGGAAGCAGCATTCTTGCTTTAATTATCACTGTCCTTCTGAGCAGAGGATTCCTGAATCTGAGATGGCACTGTACCAATATTGGCTCCACCTCTGTAATCCCTGTTTGGAGCACTGGCTGCTCCTGGCCCCAGGTCTTTCCAGCTGCCCTCTGCCCATCCAGAACACACCATGGCACTGCTGTGGAGCTCCAAGGTTTTTAGGACATCCAGGAGGGCTGGGTGTCCCACCCCTGCCTCATTCTCCCTTGGCTGTGCTCTGCCTGCCAGGCTCTGGTTCCTGCAGTCTGCTGGAGGATTTATTGCTGGGGAAATGCAGTGCTCTGACTTATGAAAGTAGGACATTCGCTTGGCAGCTCGAAAAATAATGGGAAATCCATTTAATTATTCCCCAGAAACGCTCAGATTGTGCAGATGCTGAACTTAGGTTTAATATAATTTAGATAACTTATGTCTGTAAACATGTCTGGGACTGAATGTGATGTTCAAGCCGTGGATCTGAGCCTGGGGGTTTCCTCCTTGATTTCAGTTGGAGTCTCAGGTGTCCTACAAGAGCAGGCTGACCCCACTGGGTGCCACCAGGCCCCTTGGTTCAGGTCTGCAATGCTGAGGCAGGTGTTTTTCTCTGGTTTGCAAGAGTTTTTCACAAGGATGCTGTGGGCAGCTGGGCACTCAGGTCCTGTGCCGGGGCACAGTGCCAGCCTCAGCACTGGCGTTGAATGTTCCTAATGGAACAGGATAGAAAAGGGAGAGAAAGCACCTGGTAATATCAGTGCTCTGGGGTTGAAGTGAGCCCCTTCTTTAAGGGAAATCTCCCTTTCCTCTCTGGCACTTGGGAACAGCCAGGCCACCCTGCCCAGGTGAGCCCAGCTGAGCCCAAATCCTTCTCCTGGGAAGAGAGCTCAGGATCTCTTTGTAAGGTGAGAATCTCCCTGGCATGGCAAATACGGGCAGTTGTCAGGTACTAAATAGTTCAACTATCGCCTTGTTTTTCTCCACTTCTACCTCTTCCTGGGCTCTTTCCTCCCTCAGCCCAGCTTGTTCTTCCCTCCCGTGGTGTGCACTGCTCTTCACACCTTAAATGCCTCCTGTAAAACACTCCTGTAATGGCTCTTCAGCCCAAAATAGCCACTGGGATGCTTCTCACTGATGAACGCCTTGGCCGGGGATGTTGGAGGAGCCAGTGCTTAGAAAAAAAAAAACAACAAAGCACAAACCAGCATCCCCCCGGCACCGGGCGGTGCCAATCCCCATCAATCCAGGCTGTGACTCATCCTCTCATTTTTAACTTTGACTTTGCAATGCCATGCAGCAGCGAGGTAACCGTGCGAGTGACACACATCACTGCGGAGTAATTAGACCGAGCACACACACACACACACACAGAGGCACAGCAGTACTGATTTCTGCATTAGCATGATAATGAATGTTCTCACTAGAAGCTTGTAATTATGTTTCCTCTTTTTTTCCCCTCCCCCTGAAAGTATAATTAATTATGAATAGAGCCAGAGTTTGACGCTAACGCATATTTTTAATTTTTTTTTTAATCCCTTTTGGTTCTATTTCTGCCCTATTAAAAATTTATGAAGGAGCCAGAGGTAAAGTCATTTTCCCAGACAGTTACTCCTATAAATTCAATGGGAATAATAATATTAAAAAAAAAAGTAGTAATAGATGGCAGGAGGGGACTTTGCAGAGGGTTTTCTCCCCACTTTAGGCCATCACCCAAGCAAGATGCTGCATTTGCCTGTTGAAAGCCACAGTCCATCCAGGCCTTGCAATCTGGGGGAAGCTGCCAGTGGGCACGGATGTGCCTGTGGGTATCACGAGGTGACAAGCAGCCCCCAGAGCTGCCAACCCTGCAGGTCCCCTGCCTGAAGCTGCTGCAGCCACGAGAGATGGAGATCAGAACAGGGTGCTGATGTGCTCTGAGAGGAAAAATACTCTATCAGTTGAAAAGAGAAGAAAAATAACCTGCAAGCACTTTCAGTACCTTGGGAAAATTATTCAGGAATAGGAGATGCAGAGCCAAAAAACTTCCAAGGACGTGCTTGTGTTTTCCAGTTGGCTCACAAAGATAAACTCTCCCGGGATTCCCACCCCGGGGTGTCCCATGGTTTGGATGCAGGACGAACCTCAGGGTTTGCTCCCACAGCTGTGGTGGTGTGGCTGCTTCCAGCAGGGCAAGATGCTTCACCTTCAGCACGGCTTGTCCTTTCCCTAGAAATCCCGTGTTCAATCACACCATCCCCTGGGGACAGAAAGTGAGAAAATGGGTGAAACCAGCTCAGCGGTTTGGGGAGATCTGCGTAAAGATGTAACGATAGAGCCAGGGACTGAGGGTGAACTGTTCACAGGATCTCCACCCTTCCAGGCATCCCAGAAGAGCCCCTTGCAGTGCCACAGGCTTTGCCCCCTGCTGCTGAAGCCTGTTGTGCTTCTTCCTCCTCCTCTGCTGGTTGCCATTCATACCGCCAGCCTTCCCTTGCCGTAGGTGTGAACTGTTTTTCTTCTTAAATTGCATTTATTCTAACAAATGTCTCATGCAAACACAATTGCAGGTTTGCTAGAGGGAGATGCTATTTGCAGGCAGCCTTGCACAAAGGCAGATTTATTCTCCTTCCATTCATTTGAAGCTAAAGTAATAGCTCTAACTACATCTGACTTATAATAAGCGCATTCCTGGGAACAAACCTGTACTCTGCATGTATTTCCCTCTTTGTCAGCTCCACCTAGGCACTTTTTCTCCCTCTCTTTTTTATTTTTTTTTTTACAATAACAAAATCAGAGCCTTGTCAGTTGAAAGTTTATATGCCCTATTTATAGCACTCCGCTGTCTCCCAGCTTTTATGTTCCAGCATAAGTAGCTCTTTACCCTCTGCTCCCAAGGAGCCAAGCATGAGCCTGAACAGAGTCTGGATCTCCATAATAGCTCTTTTATCCTTCCCTGAGGAGGGGAGCATACCCTGCTCCCCAGGGACCCGCCTGCTTCAGCTCCAGCCTTGCTGGAGGGGAGCACCCATCCCCACAGGCCAGGGGACTTTGCCCTGTGTGTTCTGATAATTCTTCTCATCAGCAAATCCTTGAACTCGGGGGTGGTTTGCTGTGTGCAGCTGTTGAGCCTCACTGGTCCCATCTTCTGGCCTGTGGTGGCTGGGAAGGTGAAATTGCCTCCTCTTTGATGACTGTCATTAAGAAGGAGAATATGAATGGTTTTTCCAGGGAGCTGCAACAGTCACTTCAGGGATTTCTGTAGTTAAGCTGATACTTTAATGCAGTTTGTGCATATAAGAGATCTTCATAGGCAAGCATGGATTCAGAATCTCCCGTGGCTCCTTGACTTGCCATGGTTTGTTCCTGAGCTTTTCAGTTCCTCCTCTCATCCCAGGTGTTATTTTGGGACAGGGCCTGGCAGACACTGAGGGAGGGCTGGAGCAGCCCCCAGCATGGCACTGGCTGAGATGGAGAGCAGAGACAATGGTTTGAGGACAAGCCAGAGTCACCATAACCCTCAGCAGCTTTGCCACCCCCCCAGCCCAGGATTCCAGCTCTCCTGGGTGCTCCCAAACCTCCCAGCCCTTTGTGCTAGCCCTGGCCAGCAGAAAGATTCAAGGCCAGGATGGATGGGGCTTTCAGCAGCTCGATCTAGAGGGTGGCCCATGGTGGTGGGGTTGGAATTAGACCCCTTTAAGGGCCCTTCCAACCCAAAACATTCTGTGATTCTGTGCAGGAGCAGAGCTGGCTGGAGCCACTCAGTGTCCCCGTGCCAGCACTCACACACCCCTGTCCCCTCTCCCAGCAGAAGGCACAGTGTCTCCTCTGTTACTCTGTCCTCCTGGCACGTCATTGGGACTCAGGCAGGACTCTCCATCTGTTCCAGGCTGAAAGATTAGGATAAAAGGGGCTATTGTGCTCTTCTCCCTCCAACTAACTTTAATCCTGGTGAAGGGGAAAATCTATGTGCTAAAAAATCCTGGGTGAGAAGTCCTGCCTGGATGTGTACAGGGTAAACAACCGTGGCAACTTAAAATTGCAAAATAATAATAATAATTACAAAAAGAATGTTTCAGGCAGAAACACAAACAGAGAGCCTGGGCTAGGGGAAAACAGCTCTGCCACAGCCTGGCTCCTCTGCAGGGCTGTGCTTCTGAGGATTCATCCTGTCTGTTAAATATAGCTGATGAGCTGTTCTTGAGTCGCACCTAATTACATCTCCTCTGCTAGCACTTCCCAGCTCTTTGGAGCTACAAGGAGCTGGATGATTGCAGCTTGAACTCCTCAGGTGGAGCGAGACGCTCATTTGTCATCCCCTGTTTGGCTGTCTGGTACTTGGGAGGAGGGAGATGAAAAGTTGAATTCTCTGAGAAGGGAGGGGGAAAAAGAAAAAAAGGGGGAAAAAAAATCCTTTTGAACTCTTGGCTCATTAAGATGTCAAAAGGTTGGGTGCCCTGGCAACTGCTTCATCTCTCTAAGCAGGGCTTGAAATTCCTGCAGTCATCCTGCAGGGAATTTGCAGGCGCTTGCTGGCTCCTTGTTCATGGGAAGATGCCCATAGCTCAGCTACAGGATCCTCCTGAAAAGCTGCTCTAATTTAAACAAGCACAGGTTTCCTAGCTGGGAGCAGCTGCCCCTTGGGCACCTGTGTGTCCTTGTTCCATCCTGTGTCACCTCATCCACTTCTCTCTGTGCCTTTTCCACCCCTTTCCATCCCTGCTGAAAATACCAATTCAGGGCCACGAGGGTCATTCCTGAGGGCTTCACCCTGAAAAAGTCATTGCCTGAAAGGTATTTGGATTTCTTTTAGAGACTGACTTGCAGGCATCAGTTTTGTTTTGCTGAGTTTAGAGGTTTTTTTTTTCTAAGATTTTGCCAAATTTCAGCCAGCTGCTCTCCAGCCTCTCCATCCACATCCTGTCTGGCAAAATTTCTACCCCATTTTTTTCTGCTCCTCCTTGGGCTGCACATCCTATGTCTTTTGTTAAAAGATGCTTCTTCATCCCAGTGCAGGGCTCTCTCTGGAGTTTAAGTGACTACAAAAGAGGGAAACGTGTTTTTCCCAGTTCCAGAAAATACCAGATGTCTTAAAATGAAAAACCTCCAGAAACAAAATTTCCCAATTACTGCATATTGCAGCATATCCGAAGTAGGGAAGCAGTTCCTCAAGGGTGGCATTGGAGGAGTGAGAAGGGGATCTGACTTCAGCTCAGCTTTTTTAGCAAAGAAAACCCTGCTATCCCTGCAGGGCCAGAGGCTGGGAGCATGGAGAATCCTCCTTTGGGATCCTGCACCAATGAGTTGTCCCCTCCCTCGGGAGTTACTGCTCCAGAGCCACCTCAGCTCCCTAAAACCACCATGGGGAAAAGGGAAGAGGTGCAGAGTGATGCTGTGGGGTTGGAACACTGTTGCAGGGGTACCTGAGCTCCTCAGGAAGAGACTGTCCCATGTGGATGGGTGTCAGGGCATTGCCACCAGGCCAGGCAGAGTCTGTGTCCTCCTCTCTGCCACCAGGGAGGCTCCTGCACACCCAGCTGAGCTCAGCTGAGGAAGAGACAGAGCTGTCATTGCAAATACACTTCAGATCTCTTCCATGGAGGAGGGAAAGTGCCAACACGACCAAAAATATGCATAAGATCAACTCACTGGTTAGAAGTGGCCTGGCCAGCAGTTTCAGTCTCAGGGGTTCAGCTTTGCTGTGGGAAGCCCTCATCATTTTCTACTGTTTTACTCATAGCCAAAAACATGATGAAACCAGAAGTGAATGTTTTTTTATGTCTCATTACAGTAAGCATCATAAATTATTCACCCATGAGTGAATTCAACCACATTTCTTACTCAAAAGGAGCTTCCTTTCCTCTTCAGAGGCTTGGAACTCAGAGTCTCTTGGCTGGTGGTGGATTTCAGGGCTTTCCCACCCGCTGCTGCCTGAACTCTTGGGGACATCACTGCTGGCATTTGCATCATTGACATCCCCTTCCATCCTCACGGACACCCCCCAGCCCCTGAGCCCACGGCTTCCCTGCTGGGAGCAAACTTCACTTGGGGTGCGGGCAGAGACAGGGCAGGAGAAGGTTTTGGGACAGGTCTTGGCAGGCAGTGGGGATCCCCATCACACCACCCCCAAACCCCGAGCCCTGGTGCCAGATCCTTCTAGAAATGCCCGTCCTAGGACAATGTCAGTCTAATCAGCGCCCTCTTCGTTAGCAGAGTCCTATAATTAGAAGCAGCAGCCAGCCATCTGCTTTTATCTCGCCACATCACTCGGTGCCTCTCCGCTGTCCCTTATTACCGGCCGTCATTTGAGATCAGCGTTTCCCTCCACCCCCGACCGCGTCTGATCTCACTTTCATTATTGCTAATGACCCGCTGGCAGCGCTCGGCGGTGTGCAGCGACAGCGGGGCTGGCAGCGCTGCCCAAAGCCAGCTCCTCGTCCCTGCCCATCATCCCCTCCCACCGGCTATTCCTGGCGTTTCACGGTCTTGCCAGCGGACCTTCCCCGAATACTCTCTGCCTCACGCCAGGCGCGGGCACTGGGGCTGGGAATAAAGAAAGCCTTGGGGAGAATATTGCTGCTTTCAAATGTTCTGAGGGTTTTCAGCTTGTGAAGTGCTTTCCCAAGTTCCCCGTTGCGCCCTGCTCCCAGTGAGGATGGCGTCTCCCAGGACATCAAAAATGCCACCTTGTTCACACCCAGCAGCCGAGGGCTGCAGGGCAGTCAGACCTTGGAGGAAAGAAAGGGGAAAACCTCTTTTTATGTATCTTTAAATTCGGTGCCTAGACAAAAGCATAAGACATATAAATGGATTAACAGCCATGGTTTATTAGCGCTCCTTAATTCACTTCACAGGGCTGAGGGAAAAGTTATTAGCAGATGTATGGCCAGTAATAAGCTAATTATAACCCTGTCAGATCAGAGATTTGAAGAGGTGGGTAGTTTTGTGTGTGAGATAACTATAATTGTCTGTTAAAGATTATGAATTAATATTGATTTAATAAAGCTGTGGCCATTTATTTCTGTGGTAAAAACTGGTTAGTTATTCTGTGAGCTGCCCCAGCATGGTGGGAGGCAGCTGGAGATGTGTTTTGGGGAGGCCAAAATGCACGTGGGACTGTCACTGAGCCTGTGTCCTGCCTGTCACTGTCCCCATCGCTGGCTTTGATGGGGACAGCTTTGTCCCCTGGCTCAGAATTGACACCTGGTGCCTCTCTGCACCACAGCAGCTCAGCCCTGGGGTCACCCTGCACCTGTGGGTGGGGAGAAGGCATGCTTTTAGCTGGATTTAAAACCAATCCGCATTCATCTTCATTTAAAAGCTGGTCCCCTCAGGAGGGACATGACCCTTTTGGGGTCCTGTCTGTCCCCTGTGTTAAAATCTCAGGCAGCCCCTGGAGAGCTTGCGAGGAGCCGAGGCGAGTGTGCTGGTCTGTGACTGGGGAGGCAGATGGAGCGTGACCCACTGCTGGCCCTGGCACAGGGTGTCCAAACACAGCCCCAGCCCACCGTGGGAGGGAATGGGACAGCTGCTCAGGACCACTCAGCCCTGCCCCATTTGGGAGAAGGAGCCAAGGAAACGGCTGGAGAAGGAGGCCAAGCCTTTTGGCCAGGCTCAGGACTGGCCAGGAAAGCAGAAGTTCATTGCCATTGCAGAGTGTCAGGGGGCTGAGGGGGTCCCTCTCCCCTGTTGGGGCTGATGCACAGGGTGGGATCACCCTTGCACCTTTGGCCATGAAGGCAACCTGGTGGTGCTTGCATCATTTCCCAATTTACAGCCACCATCCAGGATCACTTCATTTTCCCCCTCTCTGCACGTAGCTGAGTGCCACTGACTTTGGGATCTTTCACATTACATAATTTGTTTCTGTAAATCATTTCCAGCTTGAAGGAGAACACAGAAAAAGGCAGGAGTGTGGTGTGGGGAGTGGGTGTGAGACCCCACGACACCAGCTGCATCCTCGGGTTTTGCCTTTCCCCTTTCTGCAGGGAAGCATGCAGAGATCTTTAGTTTGGTTGTTTTTTATTTTCCTGAGACAGATCCACTTCCCTAAGGTGAGCTCCATCCCTTCACTCCGCCTGAGTCCCGCCGAATTCCTCTCATGCCTGCAGCAAGTAAAGGCAGGTCACCAGGGCGGTGGGAAGGTGCTTTGGAGGGAGCTGTGTTGCATCATGCAGGGCAGGGCTGCAAACCTCCTGCTGCCTCCACCCTCTGCCAGACCCACCCCCCAGTCCCTCCCTGAGACCAGGAGGTCCAAGGCCCCTCATCCCTGTGCCGGGATGCGTGTGGTTGTGGAGGGTAAACCCCTGCCAAAGTTTTCACTCACAGTGGTCCTAGTGGGCTGATGCTCCGGTAAAGTCAATTACAGGCTGGCTGAGGCGAAAGGCTGCAGCTTGCTTTAGATGTAATCACTTTCCCCTGAAGCTTTCTACTGGAGGGTGGTTTCAAAGGGAGGGTGGCTCCTGTTTTGCATCTCACTTCTTTTCCTGGAGGAGTTTGGGTCAACCTAAGCAAGAAAACACCCCAGTTTTCTTGCATTTGTGCCGGGCATGGGGCAAGTTTGATGTAGACCATCTCAAATATCTGAGGCAGGACTTCAGCTTTCCGCTGAGAGCTGAAATCCCCATCTCTGCTGCTGGACGGCTCGCATTACCATTTTATCTGATGGAATAGCTATCAAAGCAGCTTCCAAGTGAAACGCCAAGGAAAATCTGTGTAAGCTATCTGCAGCCTGGCAGCGCAGATACAGCGTGATTACAGCGACAGCCAGGCTCTGTGTCCCGGGTTTAACGTGGGTGTGCGTGTCCAGCTGTGGCACAGCACCCATGCCAGCACTCCCTCTGCTCCGGGGTGCTCAAGGCAGGCTCACCGTGGGGTTTGCTCACATGAAGCCTCAGCTCCCAGAGCCTTGAGATGCTGCCATGATCTTATCTGTGATTTCTCCGGCGCAAGAAGCTTCCAGCTTCCACGAGCAAAGGCTTGGAAAAAAAGCTTCCAGGGAAAAAACTTGAAAACAGAAAGCCTCAAGGCTCCAAAAGCCAGAAATGCATAAGGAAATCATCACCACTGTTCCAAGAGTAATGCCACTGCAAAAAGCCCATATTCCCGCTGCAGCATCGGCCTGGTGATTCCCTTTGGCACCATGGCCTTCTGGACCGCAGGAACAGACAAAAAAATCCATCTGTGCTCTGGCAGGATATTCAGTGTTGCTGGAAAGTGTGTTCAACCCTAAGGGGTTTATTTAAATACATTTGATTCTAATGTTGTTCTAAGGTCACTGGGATATAAAAGCCTGGCTCCTGTAAAATTAATGTCCTGAGTTTTTTGCTGTGGTACAGGACTTGCCCTCCATTCATTAAGTGAAACATCACAGATATACATAAAAAAAAAAAGCTCAGAAAATGCCAAATGGCTGGAGCAGAGAAACCCCGCAATGCAACAGAGATAAATTCGGTCCTTTATCTATCTTCCAAGACAAACATGTTTTCAAGGGAAAGATCTGATCTGCTCCTTTGCTTTCACAAGACGCTCAGCCTGTGGATAAACCAAAGACCTGAACCAAGGGGCGCTGCCCTGAGCCAGCAGACACACAACTGCCACAGGCACGGGAGGGCAACTTTTCCTGCTTTTTCTGACGCGCCAGGCTCATTTCAGGCAATTTGCCTTGTGCTCCTGGTGTTTATGCTCACACCGTGGCGTGCGCCCGTGCTTACAAATCGAGTGGGGTGACTTAAGGAGACTGAGTCCAGGCCTGGGAAAGTCCCTCTGCCCTGCAGCAGCGCAGCCGTATTGGGGCAAGGAATGCCGTGAGCTGCCCGCTATCCTGCTCTTCCCTCCCGGGGAAATGCCACTCGCGCAGATGCGGGGAAAGAGAAGTGAACTGCAGGAGGCAGAGCGGCAGGGAACCCGTGCCTGCCTGCGTCTGCCTGCTGGAGAGGGGTGGGAGACACGGAGGTTTTTACAGCTGCTGGAGCAGTGGAGGTTTGCGAGATGCTTTTCCAGCTGTTGGGGTCATGCATCACTCGAGGCAGGGAGAGGGGGTGGACTCGCCTGGGGAGGGGGCACCCAGCGGTGGAGCAGGAACTGGCTGAGGAGATATGACCTTCCTCATCCCCCCCGGGAGGATGGAGGGGAAGAAAAAGTAGGAAAAAAAGCAAAATATTAGTTAAAATCTGTCAGTGACCTGGATTGCCTCAGTGCTGATTCCTGTGGGCATTTGCTTGTTAAATTGTTCAGATTTTCCCGCAAAGATCCCACCCTGAGAAGGTTTTGGTGCAATCAGGATCACAGTACGGACACTAACGCGGGGCTGGGAATGTGCATCGTGGGGTCTTCTCCTGAACCCCCCCACCTTCCTTTTGTGGGCAAACTGAAGTTTCTTAACTATGTTGCTGTGGGATGCTCTGGACATTTTCCCGGGGCTGAACCTTTGGCAGGGTTCAGAAAGCCAAGTGGTGCCCGACCCCTTCCAACTAAGTGTCCAAAATATCACCAGCACGTGGGGCTTGTCAGCCAGCTCACGCCACGAGTGAGAATCCCTGATTTGCACCAAAAACATTATCAATGACTCCCAGGGTCAAAAGAAAAAAGCTGGGAACACCGGCGGTGCAGCCGAGGTGGCACTGATAAACCATGGGCAGGGGTGCAGCCGATGGCAGCGGCACTGGCAGTGACGGGGACACAGCTGGTGACAGGGATACAGGGGGTGACAGGGATGAAACAGGTGACAGGGGTACAGCCGGTGACGAGGATACAGGGGGTGACAGGGGTACAGTGGGTGACAGGGATGAAACAGGTGACAGGGGTACAGCCGGTGACGAGGATACAGGGGGTGACAGGGGTACAGTGGGTGACAGGGATGAAACAGGTGACAGGGGTACAGCCGGTGACGAGGATACAGGGGGTGACAGGGGTACAGTGGGTGACAGGGATGAAACAGGTGACAGGGGTACAGCCGGTGACGAGGATACAGGGGGTGACAGGGGTACAGTGGGTGACAGGGATGAAACAGGTGACAGGGGTACAGCCGGTGACGAGGATACAGGGGGTGACAGGGGTACAGTGGGTGACAGGGATGAAACAGGTGACAGGGGTACAGCCGGTGACGNCAGCTGCCGGCGGGATTAGGTGAGTCGGGAGCGGGGGGCCCCGGGGAGCCCCCGCCGGTGCCGGGGTGCGGGCGGGGGCCGGGCTGGGGGGGCCGCTCCGCTCCCCGCAGGTGGGGGAAAGGCGGCCGCGTTACGTAAAAATGAAAATGTGCCACGGGAGCTGCTCGCCGGGGGGGAACGTTCTCTCT
>VXBQ01015439.1:93628-164412 GCA_013400175.1 Phainopepla nitens
TCCTTTTTTTTGGTTGGTTTTGCTGTTTTTGGCCTCAAGGGAACGCGCCGCCCGGCAGCGGCGGGGTTTGGGAGTGCGGGGGAGCCCCGCGCTTGGCAAACTGGCGGGGACACCCCTCTGCGGGGTGGGGGCACACAAGAAGCCTGGTTTTACCCCCCCTTCCTCCTGTTCCCCTCCCTTGCTTTCGATCCCGCTGTGTCTCGCGGCTCCTGCCCCCGCGCCCTGGAAGGCGGTGGGTTCGCGCTGACCGCAGCCGGAGCGATGAATGAGCATCCGAGGGGCGCCGAGCGCGGCCCGAGCCCCGCAGCCGTGTGCGGGGGCGCCGGGGGCACGGCCGGCTCCTGGCCGTGACGAGAGCTGCAGGGCTGGCTTCTCGGGCGGTGTGGTGTTCGCTGTGTAAATATTTACGGGAGGTAACTGAGCCGGCGTCTGCAGGCAACAAGTGCACGTTTCTCTGAACCCCAGCTGCGGTGTCTGGAGTGATCGCGTTTTTATTTTTTTATTTTTTTCCTCTGTTGATTCTTATAATTTCCTGTTCCCTCTTCTTCCTCGGCCCTTCCTCCTGCTCCCTTGCCCTGACAATGCACAAAGAGCAGGCTGCAGTGGGTGCAGGCAGCTGCCTGCCATGTGGGCTGCTGCCAACTCCACTGAAGCAGCAAAACCTGCAGGACTCGGGCTGGGGCTGCCTGGGGCGCGGGGCCGTGTTGACCCAACAAACCCATCCCCGCTTCCAGCGCTTTGAACCCTCTGGAAGCCCAGCATGCCTGCAGGCACTGCTGCCTGCGCTGGAGGCTGCGTCTGCTCCCTGAACTTTGTGTTTTGGGTCAGCTCAAGAATGTGCGGGAGAGGACAGTGCTGCTGGAGGTGATCTGTGCAGTGGGTGTTTCCTAACCCGTGGGTTCACAGGCATTTATGGTTTGAACTCTTTTGGCGACCTCTCCCTCAGTATTCCTGTGAAGCAATGGTTGGTGCTCTGGGTACCTGAAAACGTCGGGGTTTTGCTGAATCTGGTAATTTTAATCAGTTTGGTGGATGTGATACTGTTCCACTGGTATTCCTTGGTTGTGTGGGGTGAGAGTTTTTCCATTTAGTATAGAGTTTTTATCAACAAGGTTAAGTTTGCCATGAGCTTTACTGATAAAAGACTTGGTACTACTACTGATTCATAAAGGGAGCCAGCGTGAGTTGGGACAGCTGGGTATTCTGGAAGTGGTGACAAAACTCTTCAATGGCTCTAGTGAAGCCGTGTATTCCTGGAGGGTTTTAATGAAATCGTACTTAATTCTCTGAGTTTCAGTGCTGACTCGCTGGGTGACTTTGGGATTTAGTTCAAGCCTCTCCTGTGTGCTTGGGTCTGCCAGCTCTGTGCAGGACCTGTGCCTTGGGTGAGGATTTTGGTGAGCATGGCTCGCAGAGTGTGTTGGGGTTGAGTCCCACCATGCCGTGGGAGGGAAGTTTTGCATGTGACAAATATTTTATAACTTTAGTTGAGTAAGTTTCTCTGTGAGAGACACTCTTGCAAAACGTGTTTAGTTTATTGAAAGCAAATGCACTCAAAACTCGGTTTGTTGTTGCCAAAAGGGAAAAAGTAGAAGCTATTTTTGGTGTGAGAGAGGAGATGGGGCACGCACATGTCTGGGGCAGGAAAACACTGGTACTTTGTTCTTCTGGCTTCATGTGGGTGGTGGTTTCTGTTACTTAGCTGTGTGTTTCTGCCAAGTTGCAAAACATACCTGGTTCTGAAACCCCTGCGGAGGTCAGGGCTGGCCCTGCCGAGCTGGTCCTGGGCCCGTATGGGAACGCCTCCCACGTCAGCATCTCCAGCCCTGGAGAAGTGGGTGGGTGCCGGATGATGAGGACCTTTGGGCTCCAGGGAGGTGACTGGCATTTTTCTGCGACAGGATCTGCACTGAAACCATAAACTTGTCTCATGCAAGCCACCAACCAGCTGCTGCTTGGCAATACCTTTCACTTGCTAATGGCTGTGGTTGGATTTGAACCAAGCTGCCTCCAGTGGAGGTTGTACTAATCCCTGGAGCCATCCTGCGCTAAATCCAAAGAGGGGTTGGTTCAGGCTGTGTTCACATCTTGTAATTAGGAGATCCAGTCTGGTAAAGGCAGTTGTGTTATGATTGGCAGCGATGGTGTGCATGCAGCTGTGCTGGTAGCTGCACGTGTTGAGAGCTCCCCGTCTCATCTCCACGGCAGCTCTGGACTGCGCTAGCTGGAATTGGGTCATAGGAGAGATCTTCATCTTCCGTGACATGGCTGTGAATTATTTGTCCCCCTTGATGGCTCCCAGTGTTCCTCCCACTGCTGGTTCTGGGTTTTAGTGGCCTCTGCTGCAATACAGTCCTTTTTGCAATCCGGTTGTCCTTGGAGAAACCTGTTTGAAACCAACTATGATTTATGTGCCTGGGATGCTGTCATCTTCATGGCCCTGTGGAGGGGAGGAAAGTTATGATCTTGTCAGTTTCTAGAAGAGTGCGTACAAAATGAGGATTAAATTGGTAAATTTCCAGAGGTTTTGGGTGGCTGGTTTGAGCAGCTGTGAAGGGGAATGGGTCCGAGAGGGCCTTTGGGGTGTGGTACTCCCCATCCCTGACCCAGTGTCTCGTTCTGACCACATCACTTCACAAGTCAGAAAACTGAGGCTGGTGGGGTTATGTGAAGTTCAATGTGTCAGAGCAAGTCTGCTGCAGAGCTGGTGAAGAGTCTTTCTCCATGAGTGCTTTGCTTGTTCAGTGTGAGGGCTTGTTGCTCCCAGTGGCAAAGCGCTGGTTCCCCCTGGGTTCTGTGCCTGTGAGCGGCGGTCCCCAAATGCAGACCATGGCCTTAGCTGCAGGGGTGCACAGCCATGGAAATCCAGGCCGGTGTGTCCTTAAGGGGACTGTTATTTTTGTGCAGCTGCATTTGTAGGAGCTGTGGCTCGCTTTAGTCTTCGCTGAGAGTTTTCAGCAGAGAGCGGGGTCAGCTCTAATGGAGCTGGAAATGAGGGATAGCAGCACCCGGTTGCCTCTCTGATTAGTGACTGAGGCTTTTGCAGCTGCTTAAGGATTTGGGCATCGTGAGGTCATGGATTCTCATCTAGGCTGCTGTGGCACAGGCTCCTGCACGGCTTTGAAGGGCCCTTGCTGTGTATCAACATAGGAAAGCAGTGGAGAATTGCTATTTATGGCTGGGCTTGTGCTGGCACACACAGGTGTTGAGGTCTCTGATTTGCCCTGTAATGTCAAGGGATAGATCTTCGCATTGCAGCAGAAAATGGAAATGTGTATCATTTAATGAGCATGGCTAGAGCAGAGATGCTTCCCAAAAAGAAGATTGAAGAGGGAGCTGGAGCTCCAGCACAGAGGGCATGGAAATGCCTGTAAAAGCTTGGTCAGAGTGAGGGATGGATGTGGCAGGAAGGGAAGGAGGACAGAAGAGCAGAAGGAAATGAGTGATTAGTCAGTTTTGGGAAGTGATCCGTGACCTGAGCACGAGGCAGCAGCGGGACTATACTGGGAATTGAGAAATCTGGGCTGCACCCCCAGTTCTGCTGCCCACCCTACTTGTCACTTCCCTTCTCCAGGCCACCAGTTCTCTGTTCCTGCCAACCTGCGTTGGGTAGCTGGAGTCTCTGGGGTGGGGACTGCTCCTTATTACAGCAGGGTGCCCCAGGAGGGGACGTGCTCACACCGTAGCAGCTCCCCTGCCTCCTTCACTCTCTGGAGCTGAGAAATGTGACCTGGCTGAGGGTGGGCAGGCGAGCAGAGGCACGGATTGCTGCAGACCCTGCTGCCAGCAGTGTGTGCTCGGCTGCTGACCCAAACCTGGCTTGGAGAGGCCCAGAGAGGAGCCCTGCCTGCAGGGCAGGGGTGACTGGCACTGGAAGAAAAGCAGTAAAGATGGAGGTAGGTGACCATGACTGTGATTGTTCCCACAGTGCCAGGGCTGGGGGCACGAGGAGGGGACAGGGAGAGCACAGCAGTGGTTATGTGCCTGCTGGGTGCGTGGAGGATGCTGATAATGGTTAGTGCTCTCTTTATAGCTGCGGAGCACTGAGCAAACATTAATGAATGTAAAGGATAGCAGCTCTGTCTAGTTACAGAGAAGGGAAGTTACTCCAAATTAACTTTATGATCCGTGAAACTGAAGGTTATTTAAAAAAATAATAACGTAAATGGAAATGCTGAAGTTTTTCAGAGTCGCTGAGTACGCTGCTTGTTGTTTAATGCCTTCCATTTTTTCACTCCCAGTCTGTGTTTTTGGCTGGGGAACAAATTACAAGCAATATCAGCTTACGCTTGGATTTGAACCCACATTGCTCTTAGTCAGCTGAAATATTTCCCCTTATCGCTGCTCCCATAATGTTTATTTTAGACCGGATAGCATCATGGCTTTTCTGCTCGCTGTAGGGAAGAATCCAGTCTTTGAAATAGCCCAGCACCTTGGAAAGGAATGATCTCAAAGCCAGTTTGGTTTCTGAATGAGGTACAGCTAATTTTCCACCAAGAGGTTTATACAAGGCTGTATCCCAGAACGTTTTGCGGCATTAAAAACCCAGGAGGTGGCAGATGGATGAATTGCTGACAGATTTAAAACCGTACGACAAACATAAAGCATTCAGACGTGAGGCCAAGGCGGGAGGAAGGTTGCAGGGAGAAATGGAGGCAAGAAAGGTCGAATAAGTTATTCTGGGCAGAAGAAGATGTGCAAGCAAAGGCAGGCTCCAGTGGGCTCAGCCTGTGAGGGAAGGGAAGGCCTTCAAGAGGAGGGGTGTGTCGGGGAGCGTGCTCCCATCACAGCACAGGGAGCCAGCCCTTCGTGTGCTGGACCCGTGGTGAGAGGAGGATGATGAGGAGGAGGAAGGAGGCCAAGCTGAGTGTTGGCAGCAGTGATGAGGCTGGGGTTGCCCTGGGAGGAGACTGTGTGGTGGGGTCCAAATAGTTTCCTCCTGTGGGAAGCCGTGGCAGGGAGAGTGCTGGCAGGCGGGGATGGCGTGGGTATTGTCCCTGCAGGCTGCAGGCCTGGCTGTGGCGCTCTGGGTGGGTGGTGCGTGTGTCAGGGAGGGAGGCAGAGCCGGCAGGATTTCCTCTCTGCGGCGCTGGCTCCTGGCTTAATAGCTAACCAGGCAGTCTAGGTTTATCCTTTCATTGTGGAAGAGAATTATTTACATAATACTGCTCCACGTAATCTTTATTTAGCATTGTTTCCCTGGCGTAACACTGGACGGAGTGGCTGTGCCCAGAAATGCAGTTCTGGCCCAAACGTGTGGGAAGTTAACTCTTCCAGCTGGGTGTGCTTCTCTCTGCCTGCTCAGGGAGCTGGCTGTAAACTGAATAAATACTTCAGTGGCATGACCATCTATCATGTGGTTTTTGGGACTTTTAAGTCTTCTAAACTCTGTTTTCTGCAGGCGCTGGCTGGTGCTCCGTGCTGGTACCTGAGTGTTGTCTCCCAGCTTCCTAAGCAGCACAGTTTGGGTTTGTCCTGTGCATGTTAGGGCAGGAGAGTAGTTTGCAGTGTGCTCTTCCTTGTCTCTGTGTTGAAGAAGGCAGAAGGAAAGAAATGTGTCAGCCCGTGGGTGGAGGATGACAGGATTTGGGAAGGTTCCTGGTGCAGATCATCCCATCGTCTGTGATCAGTCCCTGAGGACTTGCTGTCTCCCAGGTGGGCAGGTTTCATCCTCCTCAGGGAGTGTTTAATTGCAAGGTCTGGAGGCTTAGGTGGTTGTGTAAAGAGCTGGGGCCTGATTATTGCAACACAGCATGGTGAAGGACAGAACCCTGCGCTTGGGTGTCAGTGGGATGTGGTGGGAGAATTGAATTGCTGAGTAGGATGACAGGCAAAGTCAGGCTTTCTGAAAATCTGCCTGTGCCTCCAGCCGTGCAGTGCTGGCTGCAGAGGGCGGAGGGTGTCTTTTCCTCTACACTGCGGGATGTGTGGGCTTCTGACAAGCTGTGGCAAACAATGGAAAGTTGGCTTTCTTCTGAAATTATTTTAAAACCTTATAAAATTACTCCAGCGGCGACATTTTTTTATAAGACCAGATCTCATCTGCGTGGTGCTCGATCACTTCATAAATAGCTCAGTCTTTGGCCCCTGCAAACGTCTCGAAGCCGTACCTGCAGTGCTGCAGGAACCCTGGTGAGCACCTGGTGTGTCGGTGGCAGCACCTGGCTCTTGCAGCAGAAGCGTTCTGTGGAATTGTTTACTGCCGAGGCCGCATGATCTCCTTGGTCTGATGTTGCAAGGAGCTGGTTTTGGAAGGCTGTGAGTCCCCAGTGATTTCAGCTGGGTTACCTGATGGTGCACACAGAGTCCGGGCTGGCTGTTGGCTCATGATGGATGTTGGATGAAGGCCTCTGGTGTCAGCCAGGTGCAGATCCTGTGTCAGTTGGTGCTGGTGATGTGGCCATTACTCGCTCAAGCCTGAAACTTGCTGGAACAAAGGTAGCTTGTTAACACCCTCTTTGAGCCAGTGACACCTGGCAGGGTGAGTTTGCACTGGATCAGTGCTGAGAGTGTGACTGTGGCCCTACAGCTTTGTCTGCTGCCTCCTCAAGCCCATGCCATTGCCATCATGCGGTTTGTGACATCACCTGGTGTGTAAATCTTGGGTGTGTATCAGAACAGTGCTGGCTGGTACCAGAACTGTGCTCAAGAAGTTTCCCCAGTGGTTCAGTAGGGGTGTTTTTACAGCATCTGAACCTTAAATAACTACGTCTCCTCTCTGGCATAAGGGTTTCTTGTGTTTAGCAAAGGGGATGACTCTTAACTATTGGGAAAAACTTTCTTGATCAAGTCCTTCCTTTTTTTTTTTNGGGGGGGTACCACATAATATAATTCCATTAATAAACTTTTCAAGCTCCATCTTGAAAGCAGTTACAGCTTTTTTTTTTTCCCCTTTGCTGCAGAGTTTCAAGCTCATGCCAGAGTGTCAGCTTCATTTCTAGGTCACCGGTCTGCCCTTTCATTTCCCCCTCACGCTCAAGTTGGCCGGCTTGTTTTGATTTGGTAATATGTGAGGTGGTGTCCACGGACAAAACCAGGCAGGCCAGTGCAATTCATGTTTCCCTGCAGCCTTGTTCCTGTTCTGTGTGTGAATAATAATTTCCAAATGCTAGACCAGAGGTGATTAAAAACTGTCAAAGAAAGAAAATGCAGCAAAGTCCGCATTACAGGAATCTGTGTGTTGTGTTTTGGGAAAACTCTCTGAACTGGCAGTGGAAGATGCCTTCAGAATTCTTATTGAAGGGTTTCTAGTTTTATATGTTGGTTATTTGAGAGGTGCTGATGAGGTAGCCTGAGCATATCCAGCCTCTGCAGGAGATTGGTGCTGCTGTCTGGGGGGACCTGGAGCCAGTAGCTCTTGCTCTGCGGAGTTATTTGGGATCCAGAGCTACAGTTGAGATACTTTTGCATGCTGTGGGCACAGGCACCTGGGCAGCCAGCTCAGCTGCAGCCTTGTGGCTGGAGCTGCTGAGTGTGATTGGCAAAGGGTGAAGGGTAAAAGGCTTCTCTGCAGCCTGAGTGGATGCTTGAGTGGAAATGAAGAGCTGAAAATCTCTCTCAGGAGCGGCACACGGTGCGTGTTGCTTGCTCTGAGTGAGTACGAGTGCTTGTTTTTTACTGAGCTGCAAGGCAATGGGTGTTCAGAGGTTTTTATGCAACTTCGGTGTTGGGACCGTGAAGCAGTTGTCATGTCATCAGTTAAGATGTGTTGAGCATCCTTATTTTTGGAGCAAGTGATCCTGCTGACAGCATGTATAGGAGGTGTCAGCCAGCCCTTTTTTTTCTTCTTCCTCTCTATTTTTTTGCTTCATTTGTAGGTTTTAGTTTTGGCTTTACTTTGATATCTTGACAGGGTTGCTGCTAAAAAATTGTTGGGGTGGGTTTTTTCTCTTTTTGGTTTTTGATGTCTATGTGTCTTGAGATGCCATGATTAGAGATGCACATAAAGAGCTGCTGTGGTTTTGGTCCAGAACCCAGCCAGCTGCCAGCAGCATTCCTGAGGGCTGTGTGGTGTTGGAGTGAGAAACACTGCAGGGTTTTGGGTTTTCTCCAGCATTATGAAACAGAAGTAAAGAGAGAAGTCAGCATGTACCTTAAGGGTTGTGTTTTTATTTTAACTCTCTCACTGTGGAGAGCTGAGGTTTGCATCTTCTCCGCTGAGACCGGTGCTAGTGAAATCTAACGCACTTCTGTGAATGTCCTTAAACTCTGCCAGCAGCTGAGAAATGGGGAGTTTGCTTTGCCCTGAAGTGGAGGAGGCGTGCTGCAGAGGCAGACACAAGCACCCTGGTTGCTCCTGTTTCCCCTGCCAAAGGCAGAGCGAGTTTTGGTCTGGTTCAATGAGACAGGAGCTTTAAGCTCCATCTGCGTCTTATTTTTATTTTCCCTGCATTTTGTTCGGTTGTGCTTTTTAAGTATCTGTGGATTTCTTCTCAGCGGGAGGTTTCAGTCCCCACACAATGTATTATTGTGTTTGCCTCAGTCTAGTTCCTTGTTGGATGCGGAAACACCTTGAACCTTTGGCTGAGTTGGAAGATGGGTGCAGAGTCAGGCCCGTGGCTGCAGGCGTGGGGCTGCTCCGGGAAGAACGTGTCCGTGCACGGCTCCTCAGCCTTGCCTTACCCGGCTCTGAATGTGTTTGGCTAGCACAGGCACTCCCCTGCCTTCTGATCAGCCACTCTGCACACACTCAGTTCTGTTTTAGAGGCTGATCCCTAGGGTAAGAAGGCTGCAGCCAGGGGTGGGTGAGTGTTCACCCTTGCCTTAACGAACTTCTTGAGTGTTTTGCCAATTAATTCTTAAGTAACTGAAGCTAAAATATCTGTTGTAAAGGACACAGCCAGGAATGCTGCTGTCCCTGCCATTCTTCACTCATTCCAGTTTATGTGAGACTTGATAAATGTCCTCTGTGCTGTCTTGGCCATTTGCAACCTGCTTTACAAAGCCTCTTAACCAGCAGAAAAAAAACCTGTGTAAATAAATATAACAGCTTCGCCTTGCAGCCTTGCCAAGTCAATTTGGTGTGTGTTGAGGGGGCAGAACAATTAGTTGCAGAAGCAAATGGTCTTCTCCATGTTCTGTGGTCCATCTCCCAGTTTTTTTGTAAGTGTAACAGAGAAATCTGTATCAAGGAGCTATTTAGGGCCTGTGCAGAGAAGGTGGGGGAAGCTAACAGCTGAACATTAACCTACAGAGAGAGGTGGAGCTGAATTGTAGCTCTGGTAGGGTTGGGGCTGTCCAACAAGGGTGATTCCTGCTCCCACTTTCCACAGTGTCTGGCTTGCTTTGTTTAAGCTGTGTTTCTGAAATCGGGGGACTTCGGCTGTAGCGCTGCTTGAAGGAGTTTGCCACCTCACTGCCTCTCAGCATGTTCCTATCACAGTGCTTCTCTCTCCTGTTCTTTTTGACCTGAGCAGCTGAATGAATGTCTTCACCAAGCATGGTTTTGTCGAAGTCAGCGCTGCTTTGTTGAAGGTATGGGTGCTGCAAGGACGGCTGTGGAGCCAGGGAGCACAGGGCCTGAAGTCAGGGAAGAGAGGCTGTAGTTTGCACAACCTGCTTGTGTTTCAAGCCTTTCTTTTGCAGGAGTAAATTTCACAGGACTGAAATTCCCTTCTAAGGGGGAGATATTCCCCCCAAACTTCTGCACAGACCTGCTTGCAGACATGTCACGTGTCTCTCTCAAGCCTGGGACACACCAGCCAATTTTGCAACAGCTGACACAGACCTCAGGTAGGGTTCTGTTGGTGTTCCTGCAGCAGTTTCAGCTTGGAGTCAAACTCTGGCAGTGTTGTAGCAGTTCAGTCATTTCTGCCATGGTCTGGGCACCTGGGAAGGTCTGTGGCACTTGCTCCTATTCTTTGAGCTGGAAATGAAGTGCTTGGTTGGGGGTGGTGACTGGGAATGTTCCTCTGCAGCAGGGCTTGGGTTTTTCCCATTGTTGCTGCTTTGTTGCCTGCTGCAGCACCTTTGTTCCTTGAGTCTTGCTTGTAGATCCCAGGAGGCTCAAGGGGTCTGTGCTGCCTATCCACAGCAAGCTGATGAAGAGCAAAATTGGGCAGAATCCATCCTCTGTGCTGTGCAGCTGCTGCAGGCATCAGTCCTGGCTCACTGAGGCACCTGGTGAGCAGAGAGTGAGAGGAGGGTCCTTGTCTCAAGGGAGTTTAAAACCGCCCTGCCACAGAAGCCTTCCTGAATTACAAATTGCTTTTTCTCTCCCACTCTCTTCTAAATCTGCTGCTGTTCCTGAAGTTGCAGTAGATTTTACTCATGTGTGTGTTTGCTGCGGAGTAGAGTTGTAAGCAACTGATATGTTGATCATAATGTAACTAATGACACTTAATGTTTGTTTGTAATATACTGTGGTCTCATTTCAAGCTCTAAAATTGACAGACAAGTTTCAGCTGTATTTGGCATGGTGTTTGGAGAGATGGACAGCTTTCTGTCACTTCTTTGACAGATAGGCTTTGAATTTTTAAGAGAAAACAGAGCAGCTTTTTGATTTTCCTCCCCACTCAAAACCAGCCGACCAAAAACCAGGTGAAGGATAGATCTGGCATGCATTCTGTTTATTTCTACGTGCAAATGCATCTTCTTGGTGTGTTATTAACCAGGTTGAGCTCGGGTGCTATTTTTAGCAGCCTTCTGGACAAGGAGCAGTTCCAGTAAGCGTTTGTGAGCAGCCCAGCCCAGGGCCCTGGCACACAGCCCAGGGTGGCAGGTTCCTTCCTCCCCGCCCGCCCCGGGGGCCTGGAGGGGCTGCAGGAGCTCCCCTGTCCCAGTCCCACACAAGGAAATCTGTGTAAAGCATTGCTCTTCAGTTCCTGTGGCCATGGTAACCGATTTGGATACATCAAACTTGACTAATTAATCTAATGGAGAGTCGTTTCCAGGCTGAGTCTCTCCCCTCGGATTTCTGAGCTGAACTTGTGTTGTCTGTTCTGCCAGCAACCTCCACAGCCAGTGCAGACTTTTTTTGGTGTTAGTTCTTTAACAGGTTTCTTTCACAGGTTAATTTGAATTGGGGAGCATGGCTCCAACCACTCTGATGTCTTGGGTGCATCTCTGCAATTCCCCTCTCTTGGTAATCTCTCATTTCCCATGGAAGGAAGGTCCCAAACTCAGATGGGAAAAGCTTGTTCTGATTTCTTCCTCGGACTGGGTGAGGTGGAAGTGGATACTTCCCTGCATCTTTCCTCTCTTCCAGAGATCTGCAGGATCTCTGCCACCCTGACTTCCTGTTTAAAAACCTCTGAAATCCTCAGGCTTGAAACCAAACAGCACATCCTGGAGATGTCTGCACACATCTTCAGGTTCCCTCATCTTCATGTGCTAGTTAAAGGCGTTGCTGCTTTGCACTGTTTCTCCTGGGTTTAATTATTATTTCAGTGATTGGAGCTGCAGACTGCAGCAGGGACTTAAGAGTTCAGCCTCAATTAAAAACCACCCTGTGCCAGGCAGATAGCAGCAGGCAGCTCTGCTATTCTCAAGTGTCTCCAGCAGTCCATCGAAACACCATGTGATCGGCTCAGTTGAGAAATCTGAGTAGGCAGAAAGCAGTTTCTGGGATAAACCTTGTGAGTGCTTCTCAAAATAGCCTGAAAGCAAGGTTTTGCTTTCCACAGCCACTCTTGGTCCTTGAGGCTGGTCAGAATTTTTTGTGGATTACTAAATACTGCGAAGGTCTGATCTTCAAAAACCATAAGATCCTTTTTCTTTTTTTTTCTTCTCCTTTTTGATACTGCCCTCTGGTATGTTTAAACTTAGAGGATTTGCATTTTCATGTCTTTTTAGCCTTAATTGTAAGTACTGGGACCTTCCTTACTTGCAGTTCCAGCTTTTTATATTTTTCAGCAAAGCTGATGACCTCGGGTTTGACCCTTGGAAACCTCTTGGGCAGCCCAGCAAACAAATGTGGTGTGAGAAGAGCACATGATAGTAGCCTGAGCTATTACACTGGTCAGTCATTGACCAGGACTCTTGTGGGTTTTTTTTGTTTTTTTTTTTTTTTTCCTTTGAAGATCTGCTTAATCATTGGCATTGCAACCCCTGCTGCGCTGGGCACCTGGAGGGGTTTGGTGGCTGCTCCCCATGATGTCTGGGGTGACAAGGGAAGTGGCAGGGGGGTTTTGGAGAATCCAGCGCTGTAATCAGGTTTTACTGGGGAAGAGATTGTCACTGATATCCCTGGGATTTGGCATCTATATAAATACACGAGCCAAGCTGTGTTTAAGTGTGCAGGTTCATGTCAGTTCATTTGTCTGGGAATGGGGCCGGGAGCATCTCACGACCATGGTCCTCCTGTGTGATTTCTCTTCCCAGGATAACCCAAATCTGGTGAGGTGGGGCTTGCTGAGGGTAAATCCCTGTAAATGCTGGTGCAGCTGGAAGTGACTGCTTCAGACATGGCTGATTTCAGGACCAGTTGGGAGATGGGGATAAAAACTACCTGGCTAAAAAGTGATGGGAACCAATACCCGTGGGCCAGGGTGCTGCATGAATGACTGAAAGCTTGTGAAGCAGCTCTGAGATCTCCGAGCTGGGAGTTGTTTTTCCACCCTTATTTACTGTAATACCTCTGGGTGACATGGAGTGTTCAGGAAACACTGCTAAACTGAATTCTCCAGCTGAGTTCACACAGGAGAAATGAGAATTGCTTCTTTTTGTTGGGGAAAAAATAAATCTGCTTTTATCACATCCTTGTTATCCTTACAGCTTGTGGCTTGGAAAATGAGAGAAAATTAATAGTGAGGGCTGAGTGACATGAGGAGAGAGGTAAGATCCTGGCTTTCTGTGGATCTCATTTCGTGAACTTTCTTGTCCTTCGTGTGTTTGCTGATGTGTCAGTGGAACTGAATTTCGTTGGCAAAAATGTGGTTTGGGTGGATATCTTAGATTAACTCTCAATTGCCTGCCTAAGGGTGATTTTAAGCGAGGCTTCCAGCAGCATCCCTGCTCTTGTTGTGTCTTTGGCAGTTGCTCCCCTCTCCCAGACTGGCTGCCTGATGAGGGGCTTCTCTGCAGAGAGCAGCCCGTGTCCTGTGCCCACGTACTGTGCAGGAGCCATGAAAAATGTTGTTCAGATGACAGTGATTTGGGGTAGCTCCAGAAAATAATTTTCTGCTGGTGGATAGTACCAAACTATTTCCTTTCACCCACTCCCTCCCTTCCCCAAAACAAAAGAAGAGATGAAAGGATTCATTAGGAATTATTCACTCAGCTCTGCCGCCTGTCTGAGATCTGGCTGTCTGCGTTCATCCCCCAGCTCAGGGGAGGTCAGAGGGCATCTCCCTGGGGAGGATTTGCTGTTGACTGAATTGCACTCTGTCATTATCCTGCTGGATAACGAATGCAGTGGCCTCATTGGCACTGGCTTCAGAAAAAAGCACGGTCATCTGCATGTGGCCTTGAGGCGAGAGGCGAAAACCTGAGGAGAGCGGGGTGGAAAACCTCATGTTGTGGGAAAGATCTGGGACAGACCCAGGCAGTTTGGCACGGTGGTTTCCTTGCTGCGTGATGCTGAGCAGGTCTGTAGCTGCTCTGGATCTCTGCATTATCTTGTTGGAGGTGGGGGAACACAGCCAGGAGGGTTTAAAGGACAAAATTCCGTCTGATGAGGTGAAACTAGTTAAAGCTGCTCCTGTTCTCTTCAGTAGAAAATGTGGCTTGTGACACGGTTTGAGATATTTTAATGAGATTTAAACAATTTTTTTTCCTCTTTGTTTTGTTTTCAAATAGGTTTCGTGAAAGAAAAACATACAAATCCCCCTGAGCTAATTGGTGTGTGATTTGAATTCAGCTGCTACCTTGGAAGAGCTTTTCCAGCAGCTGATCTGAAAACAGCCTTTCCCACAACATTGTGGGTTGTCAGTCAGTGCTGAAGGATCTTGAAGTTGCTAGTGGGAAGGAGAGAGATGTGTTTTGTTTGATATGCTGCATCTTTTAGTCCGAGTGTCATAAAATACTGAGAGATGTGTGAAAGACCCTAATGGAGAGAAGCTATCAGAGGGATGAAAGTCACGGTAGCTGGAAATGTGTAAGAAACAATTGTGGGTGCTGAGCCTGTTGGGCTGGCTGAGGAAGTAGATAGACCTGAAGGAAATTTGCATTTTTAAGCACTGATTTCAGATGCCACCACTGCCTGGTGCCTTGATCTTCTGGCAGCCACGGGCTTAGAAGGGCTTAATTCTGTGCCCTTGCAGCGTGTGGTTGCATGCTGAGGATGGCCAGATGCAGCTTTACTGTGAAGTAAAGTATTAATACTTCAAATGTTGGCCTTCATTGCCTTCAGGCTAAGTCGGTTCCCTGGAAGATGCTGTGATAAAATTGCTGGTGCAGGTAATTTGTGTCCTGATGATGAGCAGCAGAGAGGGGGGCAAGAGTTTGTGTGCCTGCTTATTGCTGTCATCTGTCTTGCAATCAGATATTTATGAAATGGCCTTTTGTGTTGCAGTGCGGGGTGTGTGAGTGCATATTTAAGTGGTTAGTAAATATAGTCAGTTGCTAGATGGGATCAAATCATCCTCTTAACAAATATAGACAGTGATGTTTCGCATCTGGGTGTTTTGACAGTGAAGTACAGGAGGAGGTGGTCTTAGTGAGTTTAACATCTTGTACTCAAAGCAGGGCAATAATTGCTTAAAATCACTGTAATTCTATTACCAGCATTAAAGGATATAAAATTATCCTGTGCTGTAATAAATAAAAAAATACAGCTGCCTGGAGAAGTCTTGTTGCTCTAATCCAGGACAGAGTGTGTGTGACTGGTTGTGAAACAGTTGAATTTTATTCTGGGGTCTGACCCTCTGGATTCCTGTCGCTGCAAGAAATGCTCCTTGGAAGGCAATCATCTCCAGGCTGGTGCTCAGCTGAGTGATGCATGACCAAGTAGTAGCTTGTAGCATTTATGAACTGGGGCAGAAGTAGATCCCTTATTCAGACAGAGCTGTATAAGCCTCCAGTGCTCTATACTAGGCCCCAAATTTGCCTACGTTATAAATAAGTCTGTGGCTCTGTGCTTGTGTGTTTCTTTTTTTAAGCTGAAGGCAACCCCTTAAGCTCTTTTCTGCAGGTCTGTTCAAGCTGGGGCATGGGGAATTCCTAAGAGGATTATCATGGTTTACTTGATACAGAACTTGAACTTGAGCAATGGCTTATCTTATCAGTGATAAAAGACATGGAAATGAAGTTTACGTAACCAAAGAGGCCTTGAACTGTGGCTTTTTTTTTTTTCCTCTTCTGGAAACTGGAATGACAGATCTCCTGAGTTCTCTTCACAACTGCAGTGTTTGTTATCTTGTGTGTACTGTCTGCTTACTCCTGGCATTTATTTCCAATGCTGTGTTTGGAGCTGTCCTCTGTAAAAAAGACGAGAAGAGGGGTTGAGGCAGAGGCTCAGCAAGGGGAGTCGTGGGCATTTTCTGCTTTTGCAGGACAGCTTGGTGTCCTTGCTGGAGAGACTGGTGCCACATGGCTTGGTTGCAAGCCCCTATGTTACACCGAGCTCAGCAGGTGATTTGAAGAGCAGCAGAGAGCAGATCCACTTCACCAGTGGGCTGTGAGTGAGCACGGGGCTGGAAAGGCTTAAAAGTTGTGAGTAAACTTCACCCTGAGAACCAGAAAATGCCTGGGAGTAGATGAAGATGCCTTATCTATTCCCACTGGAAAGAGTAAATGAGTGGGGAGGGCTGGGATAATCCCTCTGGTGGCAGCTAGAAAATGAATGCAGACAAATGTGTTCTGCTGTGCTCTGGCTCTGCTGACAGATCACTCTGGCACAGGGTGGATGCAGTGCCCAGCCCTCTGTGAGGGTGAGGGGGTGGTGCAGCACCCCAGCTGCTGCTGGAGGAGGAGGAGGAGAGTGGCCTGAGCATCAGGGCTCTGCTCTCGCCCTCCGCCGATCCCGCCAGACACGCCTGCGTGGTCTGGGCTGGGCAGCTGGTGCACAGCAGGGCTGCAGGGCAGGACAGGCTGGGCCACCTGCTCACCTGCACAGGGCTGGCTCCTTCCATCAGCCTCTGCCACCTCCCCTCTGCCACCTCCCCTCTGCCACCGGAGCCCCACGATGCTCAGCAAGCAGCTCTGTGACCAGGCTTTAGGAGGAAGAGAGGAGCCTTTCCACTCTGCTACATGACAGTGGGTTTGCCTGCCCTGGTGTCCTACACCTGCTTTGTCTGTGCTGCGTGGGAGGAATTTTATTTTTTGAGCTCTTGCTGTCACAGATTGTGACAATGCCACAGAGGTCTGGGCCACGCCGTGCTTCCCACAGAAGGACTCAGCAGAGAGTTGAAGGCTGGCAAGCTGACAGCACTTATTAGAGGTAACCTTCAGGAAATGCCACACACAGCCCTCGCTGAGCTTTCTGGCTCCAGGCACATACAGTATTTACACCACGCTTCTTGAGTTTCCCTGAAGGCTCCCTGCCTGCAGCTGCCTTTCTGTGCTCTGCCACCTGCCCTGTGTCCTCACACTGCAGTGCCTGGGGTGGGTTCTGCCTGCTGGGCTCCTCTGGCAGCAACCCACCGTGCTGGGGGGGCTGGTGACACCAGCTCTTCCTCTGTCCTTTGGGCTCCTGAAAGGTGCTTGTCATAATCCAGTTCTGGAGCCTGGGGTAAAGCCAGCACCAGGTTTTCACACTTGTGTGTGCTGGGAATGAGCTGTGCAGAAGTGCAGCCCTTGCACAGCAGCTCTTTGTTAAAATGCAAGGGAATTACATGGGATCAGCTCTTTTGACTGAGCAGGTGACTTGCTTGAGTGGCTGTGTGTGGAGTTAAAAGCCAAACCCTAAGCACTAAGGTTTGAAAAATTTTTCTCAGGTTGTCTTGATGGTGTTTTTTCATCCTACGTGGGGTGGGAGGAAGGAAATATGATATTATCTGGTTCTAGTAAATGACAGTGCTGAACAGCACCTAAATACTTCGTGGTTCCAGAGCCTGGACTGGGTAGGTGTGGGGAGAGGCAGTGTTGTGCACCCCATTGGGACGTTTGCCCCAAAAGCAGGACAAGTATTTCTTCTGCTTCCTGGCTGAGAGATTGGGGAATGTATATCTGAAAGGTGGGCTTACAGGATGTGCTCAAGCTTAGCCTTGCTCTGCTGCCCCTAGAGTTGGTGGCTCATGTGTCTTCTACAGACCAAGGAGTGACTTTTTTCCAGCAGCAGGTGGCTGGGGTTTGATCCACCCACTCTCATCCTGCTGCTTGTGGCGTGCACAAGTTGCTTGATGCCCTTCTCCCTTCAGTGAAAGGTCAGCTGTGATCCTTCATGGGTGGATCTGCTGTATGAAAGGCAGAAGATGCTGTCCTGCTGGATGTGACCCTGTTTGGGGAGATGGGAACTCTCCCTGGTGCTTTGCCCTGGTGGAGTTGTCCTCTGGCATACTCCAGAGCCTGTTTTGGCACATGCACTTAGAGAGATAGAAGTCTTTCCTCCCTGCTACCTTGTGAGAACTGTCAGAGGGGAACCCATGGAGTGGCATTGAAATCCCACTTGATTGTTAATTTCCCCTAATACTGGGGCTTGGAGTGCCTGGCTGCTTGGCCTTGCTCAGTGGGGAGGAGTGGGCCAGACTGCCTCAAGCTGAGGTCCCTTGGCTGTGTTGGCTCTGAATCCTCTGCTCCTCTGGTGTGGATTTAATTTCCACGGTGCTGCAAATGCTTCCCCAGTGCCCAGCTATCAATTGAAAAGCAGTGGGGGGGTCTGCGGGGGGGTGGTGATGGTGGGGAATGACTTGTGGTCTCCATGGCAACCTGCAGACGATAAATGGATCAATGTGCTGTTCTGCACCATCTGAAACTCAGGCGGCTCTGGCTAAATCTGGGGGCTGCCTTTGCCTGCCAGATCCTGCTGTGGGGTCATTAGTGTGAGACAGCTCAGCACGACAGCCTGCCCATCAGTGTGCCTCCAGGATCTCGCTGGGTTTGCCACAGAGTGTGCAGGGTTTGTGCTGGAAACCCACGCTTGGCACACTTGGGGATTTGGGTCTTTGGACCTGCACCATTGCCTTGGGCCCAGGTGCTGTTGTGGGCAGCTGGCCCACATCCAAGTCCCTGGCTTTGCAAAGGGAAGCCAGCCATTTGTCTTTACCCTTCCAGCACTTTTTAAAACCTCCAGCTCTTTCTGCACAAGCACAGGGAGATTTATGGGTTTTTTTCTGTGAGTTAAAGGCTCCGAATCCTGGAGTATGTTTGTTGGGGTGGTGGGTAAGGACAGCTGCCTTTGTTCTCACTTCTGCTTCTAGTGGTGTGGATAAACAGAAAATCTGTCTTCTGAGCTGCTGCTCCAGTGTTTCCAATGACCACATTTACCTCCAAAAAAATATATTGATCTTCCCCCACTAGATTTCATAAAAGCTTACCTTGGACTGAAGTTTCTGATCCTCTGCTTTTTAAACAAGAGTCTTTCCAGTGCTGAGGTCTTTTTAGGTGCTCTGGAGTCATACCTGGCTTAGGTTCAAGCAGAGACTCCCCAGTTCTCAGCCAGGAGCAGGGACTGGTGTGACTGGAGCCAGTGGAAGGCAGTGGCTGTGTGCTGCTGGCTGGCTCAGCAGCACTTCTGCCTTTTCTGGCTGTGTGAAGGGATAATCCCAGGTATCTCCAGTGCTTTGAGTGCTGCAAATCTAAGGGACCACTTTCTTTCAGTGTCAGAGGTCGGCTGTGGTGATGAGGATCTGTGCAGACGAGCTCAAGATCTGAGGCACTGCCTGGCCTTGGCTGCTCTGGCATCTGGGGCCATGAGTGCTTTTCCCTTGCAGCAGGAGGAAGACTGTTGCCTTCTATTTTGCAAAGAGGCCTGGAGAGATGAGTTGCCAGAGGCTGCACCTGAGGCTTGTGATGAAGCTGAGAGTACCTCACAGTGCTCTTGAGCTTGAGTTTCCTGCCCAGACTTACATGTGAGATAAATACTGGTGTCTCTAGTGCTCTTCACACCTTGATTTCCAAGTGCCTTTTGGGATGATTGGAGGGACTTTAATTCCTTAGCCAAGTCTGTTTGGGCAGGGGTATGGGTGCATTTCACTCCTAATTCGTGGTGTTATGTTTGTAATTTTGTTAATGCAGACAGGGAGACCTGCTGTCTGCAGTGGGGTGGAAAATCCCCAAAGTATGCTCTGAAACCACTTTCTGTTGTGGTTCTGTCTGGCCAGCTCTGCCTGTAGCCCCTGGCATGTCCTTCAAGCTGCTAGCTAACAGGGCAGTTGCCTGTCACAAGTCCAGAGGCCCCTTCTGGAGATCACTGTTGCTGTTTATAAAGGCTCAGTTGTGGGACAGTCTGGCCAAATGATCTGAGCTCGTAATTCTGTGTGGTGTGGCGCTGAAATGTCCAAGAAATCTGCCATCTCTGTTGCCTTGTGAATAATTTATGGATCTCTTGACTCCAAGCTCATAAAAATCGATAACTCTTTGTGGAATTTTTTTTTTCTTTCCAGCAGCAGCTTGGTTAAACTCTCCCATTCTTTTGAGTTGCTGATATTGAAAGGCTGTGGCTTGTTCGCTTACCCTGAGCCATGTTTTCTTTTTCGCAGCAGAATTGATCTGGACTTTTCCACAGAGCTGTCGCTGTTCTTCACCAGGATGTTTGGCTCAGGTTACTGAAGGAGACAACCTCCCTGCACCTTTTCCATGGTTTATTGTGAGTGTTTGTGCTGTTAAAACTCCTGTTCTGGGGCAAAGCTGCAGAGCTTGGAGAGGTTGAGGTGTTTGAGTGTTGTGCACTGGCTAGGAAGAGGTTTCAGCAGCTGCTGGGAGTAACTGGCAGCACCAGGCCGGTTCCTGCCCCTAGAACTTGCAGCTCCCTTATCCCAATAACTCAGATATGGATATGTTAATTTATTCCTCTAATTGCTAGGCCTGTCTCTGAACACTGAAGCGCTCCGATGATCTTTGCTCCCTGTCAGGCTTGGAAACGAAGCCCGAAGTGTACCAGTAACAGCTGTGCCCTCTGTGTTGGGTTATTATCCTTTCAGAATTTAATAATGTGACACCCCTTTTTACTGGATAGCTTGTCCTTCCCTCTAGGAACAGATCGATAACAGACTTGTATCTGCTATTTGGATGTAATTGCTAGTGTCAGCTGATGTCTGGTGCTGTTTCTCCAAACAGCCCTTGGAAGCTCAATAGGCTGTGAGGATTTCTTTTCCAGACTGGTGTTGCACCACATCCAAGAAACCTGAAATAAAGAGGTGGTGTTGCAGAGAAGTTTCCCCGCTCCTTTCTCTTCCTGCTTGTATTTGGTGATATGTGGGCTGTGGGCTGGGGAGGGGGAGAGGAGAAATGGAGCCTCCAAAGGTGGTGGTGGATGACTGTGTCTGAGCCACAGTGTTTGGAGGGCTCCAAGGAAATGAAAGCTGACTGCTTAGCAATGGTCTCGGTCTGCAGAGCATACAGATTTCATAGGTTGGCTGTAGATGATGGAGGAAGGGTTTGGCTTTGAGGGGGGAGAAGGCAAGAGGGTTCTCCATTGCAAACAATTCTTGCTGAGTCTTTAGGGTAATTGAAGAGGGTAATTGCTGTTCTTTTATGCATCTAATCCATGGGATGCCTTGGGAAGAAGGAGGAAATGATTCAAGTGTAGGAAATAGGGGAGGTTTGCTCCAAGGCTACCCACTCCCTCCCTGGTCCTCCCTCTTCCTATTTCCAGTTTTCTCCCTGGTTGTAGGGAACCTTTGCTGGGGTAATTGATGGCTTTGTTAGCTGTTGGGAAAGAGACAAGGTGAGTTGTGGGTAATCTGAGGACTGTTTTTCAAGGGAGCAGTACTTTTTTTAATGAGTGGGTTTGAGGTGAGGATTATGTGCATGGAAATATAGTAGGCAGAAAACAGAGGACTATAGTAACTATAAAAAAAGTCTGCAGTATCTAGAACTAAAAAAAGACTTTATAAATACTTCCTAGCCATGGGGTTGGCCTGTGCAATCCTACAAGGGAAGAGAAGCTGAGTGATTGATGGTTGGCTCCATCCTGCTTTATCCCTAGATACAGAGTAGTGTATTAAATATGGTTGCCTCTTGGTATCACACACGTAACAAGAGGCATAATATTAAGTTACAGCCTGTGTAGCTGTCTGGGGGAGGTCCATGGGATGGCATTCCTGCCTCCTTTCAATCTGTGACAAAACTCCCATAGATGGAGTCAAGGCTGGGCTCTTGCTCTGTGTATTTGTTTAATCACCCTGTCTCCAGAGAATGCAGAACTGCTGGGAATTGCAAAACCATTTCATTAAGAATCCTTGATGCCCATTTTACTAGCTGAAAGCTGCGTGCCAGCCTGGGCATATTTTTGTTTATTTATAACACCTGCATTTACAGCGCTGTGCAAATTATCTGGAGAATGGGATGAGTACTTAAACCCCCGGGGGGAGGGAGGTATTTGGAAATATAAAACCTGCCCTGCACAGCTGCATGTGCTTCCACTGACCAGAGCTGTGACCTGTAGTTGGCCTGTGCTATGTACTGCACTTCCCTCTCTTTTCTTTCTTTTTTTTTCTTTTTTTTTTTTGGGTATATTTTCATTGTTATTTCTATTTTTGTATCCAACTGAACTGAGAGGTGGAGGGGTGGGAGAGCGGAACAAGACAGACGGATATAATGGGGCTAAATCCTGCCCAGCTGTTTTCTCAGCAGCCATCTCCCTTACAATCCCAAGGAAATAAATGCTCCTCTTGAGGGTCCTGTTGGTTAATGATGATTTGAAGAGTGCACACAAACATCTCTGCAGATGCAGCCTGCCTGTGAGATTCCGGTCATGCAGCGAGCCCAGGGACCCCGCTCCTCTCGCATTCAGTGCGATGATAAATCATTCATAGGCTCAGCAAATGCAATTCTCTTCCTTGCTCTGCACATAAACAGTCCAGGACCCTGAAGAAAGCCTGTGTTTGTAGTCCTTGGAGGATGAGGCAAGTGCTGTGACAGCTGGGAGGATCTGAAATTAAAGTTATGGGAAAGGCTCTGAGTGCATGAGTGTAAAAGCAATTTGGTACGGGTGGGTGTTTTGTAGCTGTTCTAGGGTGATGAAGGGAAAACAGGGATGTGCTTGTGTCCTGGCAAATCAAAAGTATTGCTGTGCTTATATCCCTTGTTTTGTAGGGATCTGATTGCAAACGTTGACCGTGATGTGTTGTACGCGGTTCTGGTGTTCAGGTTAAGGGGAGAGGTAAAGAGGTGCTGGAGTGGAGAAGTGGAGGAGTTCTTATTGTAGTTGAGTGAATTGCAGGTTGGTGAAGGTCTCTGGGTTTTGTTTGTTGCGGCCTGAAGCGTGCAGCAGGTTGGCTGGGTGGAGCCAGCTGCAGCGTGGAGAGGCAGCCTTGTGTAACATCCCAGGCAGGGAGGAGCGGCGGCTGTGTCCACAGGAGCTCCGTGTGCTCAAGCTGGAAAGGGAGAGCGTGAGGGAGGGATGGGACCCTGTGTGGGCTCCAGAACCCCAGTGTGTCTGGATTCAGGTCTGGTTTGAACAGCCCTGCTCTCCCCCGAGCTCAGCTCATGGCCAGCAGGGCGCTGGTCCCGTTAACATCCGTGCTTGCCTCCCCCTTTGCGGGCAGCGTGTGGTGTTGGTGTTTCAGCCCTGGTCCCCTGGAAACCCCGGGCAGGGGGAATGCCCTTGGCCATAACAGCTGGCAGCTCTGGCCAGAGTGTGGAGAGGAGGGGCACTGGCCTGGATAGCTCCATCTCTTGCTGTTCCAAGCAGAGACTCAGCCCTTAAACTTTGGTCCTGTCTAATTTGGGTTTCTGGTAATGAGTGTTGCACAGCGAGCCGCTGCAGGGAAAGGGAAAACACACACGCACCTACACGCGCTCTGGAAATTTGTCAGAATTGGGCTTGCTGAGAAGCTCAAGCCCAAGCATGACCTACTTTGAGACTGTTGTAATCTCTAGGGGAATGCCCTCTGGATTAGATCACTGTGATCCTATCAGTTTGTGCTTCAGGCTGGAGGAAGCAGTGACAAAGTTGCTTATTTTCCCTTTTTGTGCAGAAAGTTTGTTTTCTTTTTTTTTTTTCCCCTTCTAGCACTGAGACTTGAGACCAGCTGAAGTGTGTTTAACAAGTACAACAGCCTTGGGCTCTGCTCTTCCATTATGGGTCTGTGCTGAGCACCTTCTTTCTAGAAGGCTTCTTTCTATACCGTGGAACAGCAAAGTCCACCCTTGTCTGTGTCTCAGTGATGTCTGGTAGAGGCTCTGGTCCTGCCCATGGAGAGATGCTGCAGCTGATCCCTCCAGTACCATTTTAATATTCAGCTGTTTCAATCTGTTTGTTTGGGTTTGTTCCTTTTGTCTGATCTGCTGCACTGAGAGATGCTTTAATAAAATGTGAGAAATTTTCCAACCCTCGTCTTTCCTCTCGTCACCAGCCATTGTTTATGTAAGAGCTTGGAATCTTTATTTTTTCCCCAGCTAAAAAATTGCTTCCAGAGCTCAGCAAGGATGTGCATATCCACAGCAAGAAGGAAATAAACAGGGAGGCTGCATTTAATTTCAGAGTCTTCCAGAAAGTGGGAAGCCAGCACTTGCCAAGGAAAGATTTTTGGAATAGAGGTGTACCACACTTAATTTTCCAGGAGACTTTCTGAAAATAAAGAAGCTGGAATGGAAATAAAGCTTGCTGTGATGAAGAGAAATCGCTGCCCTGTTGGCTGGGAGTTTGGCATTTGATTGCAGAGGTAGCTGTGCCTCGGGTGGCTCTGGGGGGCTTTCAAAGAGGCTTTTCTCCCATCTGCAGTACCTGGCACAGCGAGAGGAAACAGGAGTGAGGGGTGTTTGGCCCACTGGTGTGAATTGTTCTGCCAGACTTCAAAGAGAAGTGGAAATACCTAATCTGTCGCTTTCAAAGGGAGAAATAAAATATTCTGATAGATTCTAAATGGAATCAAATCAGCAGTGCCTCTTGCACCTTTGCCTTTGAGCTGCTCACTGATCTTTCTGATTGGGGTAATGCAGTGAGGAGGATACAGTATTCCCTTGAGGGGAGCAGCTTGTGAACATTACTGTTCAGTCAGCCTGAAAAGCTCTATTACAGACAGATTTAGACCCGTCTTTGTGCGCTGAGAGGCACAGCCTGGCTTCCGGGAGCAGGCTTTGTCTGGAGGACAGGTGCACATTGGGCTGAATTATATTTACCCTTTTTATCTGCTGCCTGCACCGCTTTCACCTGCCGTCTCAGGGAGGGGGCTGCTGAAAGGGGCAGAGAGGCTGTGGTTATCAGTCTGTGAGGATCTGTCCTGCAGGACTGCAGCAGCATCGCCTGCTCAGGCCCATCTGGGTTTGGCAGCTCTCCAGACACCTAATGAGTTGTCCTCTGTGAGACCGGGAAGGTGAGGGTAGAAACAGATTTGCAAACAACCCAACCGGTATTGATTTTCTTCATTTCCCACATGTCCTGCCAGGTTTCTGTGCAGTAGCGTGGCAGCTGGGAGTTGTGCTCGTTGCCAGCGAGCCTGGAGCGAGCTCACAGCGTCTGTGGGGTGAGGTGGGGGCTGCCTTGCCATGGCCATGGGGTTTCCCTGGGCATGTGGTCCAGCTCAGTTGGTTGCCATGTACAAAACTGGGTGAGACGTGCCTGATACTAGCTGCTGCTTTTGCTGTCGTATGTATTTCCGTGCCTCAGTACTTGAATTTCAATCCTGAGAGCCTGGTCTTGCAGTGAAAAGCACTTTTTCTGCACATGGGAAAAGTCCCAGAAGGTCTCTGTGTGTTACTGAGAGCTGCTGAAGACAAGCGGGGGAGATTAAAGTCAGGTGGATAAACCATCAGCCTCGTTAAATCTGCTGCGAGAGTGTCTTCAAGGTTTTGTCTGTGTTTCCAGCGTTCTGTAATAGCTTGCATTGAGCTTGAGGAGATGTCATGTAGGAGTTTTTGGATCAATATGAATATGGAAAAGGGAGAGGATTTCCTGAAAGCACAGTACAGACTGTTCTCTGTGTCTTGCAGCCGCACTGGTGCGGTGGAGAACATACCTTTTATCTCTGTCGTTGTGCTCTTTGTGTCCATCCCTTGAGGAGTTTCTGCAGGACAGATGAGATTGTTCAGCCTTCACAGAGATGCAGCTCTTCCATGCTTCCCTGTAGTGGGCTCGTCCCTGATGCTCTTTGAGTGTTGAGCCTCCCACATGTCCTGGAAAGACCACAGGCTTCCCTGTCCTGCTCGGCAGAAGCAGCACAGCTGGAAACAGCAGAGTGAGTGCCAGCTGCTCCCTGACACGCTGTGGGATTGGGCTGCATCAGGGATTTTTAAGAGAAGCAGGCTGCACTGGAAACTGAGGGGGAGGCATTCCTTGGATAGCCGCAGAAATGTGTCGCAGGGCGGTTTTGCTGCCCTGGCTGCTGTGAGAGGAGCAGGACTGTTTCCCCTCATGCCTTGGAGCCTGTCTCCTCTCAGCAGGAGGGAGTGCACATGGTGGTGTGTGGGGTCACAGCCTCTCCCATGGCCGTGCTTCTGGATCGTGTCCAGCGGGGTGGGAGAGTGCCTTAGAGGCAGCTGCAGCAGAGCAGCCCTGTTCACAGCAGCAGGAGCAGCTCGTGGAGAGGTCCCAGCTCTGGCATGTTGCTGTCCCAAGGCATGGCCAGGGTCAGCCCCACAGAGCAGTTTGCCAGAGCTGGCTTAGCGCGGCCACAGCTGCTGGTTTGGGTGCCAGAGGAGATGATGCAGAAGGGGAGGGAGGAAGGAAAAGTTCCCTTCGAGAAATGGCAGGGACAGCAGGGGAGCTGCGAGGGTGAGGCCTGTTGATTACACGCTCTTCTCAGTTTCTTTTGTGCCTCTCTTCGAAGGCACAACTGTGTGGACAAAGAAACCTGCGCAGGTGTCTGAGGAGGATGGTGGTGGAGCAGGGTCTGGTGCGGCCTCTGGGAACCAAACCTGCAGAGTCTGATCCGTTTGGCCTTTAACCAAACTCTGCCAGCAATCCTGACTTCCTGGAGCCAGCAGGATGTCCCTGGTGAGACAGGCTTCCTGGAAGAGTTTTGGTCTTGAGATGGGGTCAGAGCGTTCTGGTGAAGGCAGCTAGCGTGTGGGCTTACTGAGCAGCTCTGAAATGTTGAAGATGTCTTTGTGCGTCACTGCAGGAATCCATAAAAGTCCTATTCATGCAGTTGGCATTATAAAGTTTAAAGAACCATTTATGCAGGGAACTAGTCTTGCCCCTAGAAAGAGATAGCTGGCTCAGCAGCTGCGTGCAGCTCAGTTGTCGCCACATGGTCTAGGATTCATTCTGCTTGTAAAATGCTGCATTTAAAGAATGCTTCCCCCAAAGCCACTTGTGCCACATTCTTTGTATCTGAGTTTATTCCCTTATCTTTCAGCTCCCTACTTTCCAAGTACAATACAGATTAGCTGTGGAAAATATCCAGTCCCTCTGGAGGTGGGCAGTGGTGACTGAGCCATATTCTGAATTGGGAAGCTGAAAAGAGGCATCAGAATGGTTTACCTGTTTGGAAACTGGGAGACCTGTTATGTCTTCCTAATTCACACTGACATGCCTGGTTATCTGGTTCAGTGTGTTTGGGTGCCTGTTCCTGCATCAGAGGCCCTTCAGTGTGAGGATAGTTTTGCTCCTCAAAATTACACCTTCCCTAAGTCTGGCAGGGAGTGCTGCATTCTCTTGTACTTGAGCCAGAAGGTGAGACCTGCAGGGCTTAGCATTTGCAGGGCATGTCTGTCATCCAGGAGCTGTGCAGAAGATCTTACAGCAGTCCCTTCCTCATATTATTCTGTGGCTGCTCATTTTATGTGAGAACTAGGGGCAGCCTGGTCCTGGGAAATGTCCCATTTTTTAGGAAGGAGTGAAGAGCCAGCATGAACAGGAGAAAAAGGCTGGTACCACCTTGGCAGCTGTCCTTGAATAGGTTCTTTGGCTGGAGAACCAGGGTGTGGAGAAGGACAGTTCTGGGTGGATGTAATGAGTGTGACCAGCTGATGGGAGCAGATTGCCTTTCACTCTGTGCACCTCATGCTAAAAATACCAGGGTGTCATGGGAAGGGAAGGGTGTAGGTTGGAAAGGCTGTGTGTGGGCTGAGGGATGGTAGCAGCCTGTTCTTGGGAAATGCTGAGGGAACCCAGCACCGTTGGAGCAAGGACCCAGCTCATGGGGAGCCAGGCATTGCCTGGCAGCCTCTCACGAGGGGCATGGTCTCCTGGAGGAGAATGGATGTTCCTCATGGTGTTTGAGAGTGAAATGTGGTGGGTGCTGCAGCTCCTTTCCCAGGTTTCTTACAAATCTGGCTGTGTCCTCTGCATGTCACTGACCGAGTAACACACTTGTTTTGTTGATTTGGAGTGGGAAAACAGAGCTGGAGTGGGAGTGCACATGGCAGATGCTTGTGTTCTCTCAGAAAGCCTGGGGGTAGTAAAGACCTAATTAGCATTCTTGTGAAGACAAGTCATAGGGAGACTCCAAGATTTAGGTTTGCAAGGAGGGAATTGGCATCAGTGAAAACAACAGATTGCTGGAAATGTGCAAGCAAAGTACTTGATGCTCTGGTGGAGGAGAGAAGGCGGCATGGCAGGGGTGGTGGGAACAGTCAGGTACGTGGTACAAGGGCACAGACTTGCTTCAGCAGTGGTGGAAAGGTGGCCTGAGCCAGTGTCCTGTGTTAGTGCCTTGTACTTTCTGTTGAACCCCACTCTGCTGGTGCTGGGGTGGGAAGACCTGTCTCAGGATTTTGACTTGCTGAGGAAAAAGGTGAGCTGTGCAGTGGCAGAGGGTCACCAGGTGCCCGAGTGCCAGACTGTTGACTGTCAGGAGTTAAGTGGCAGATTGCTTTGTCTCTGCAGTCCCATTTCATTTGTTGTTTTGGAAGGTTTTCTTTGGAGATGATCCAGGAATAAAATCCTTGTGTGAGGCCAGTGATTTCCCAAAAGTTTGTGATTGTTTTTCCCTGTACCCTTTTGTCTCTGAAGGAGAACTGTACGTGTGCTTATGTTGGCCAGGAGTGATGCTCTTGGAGAAAGCAAATTAATGTTTGAGACGTTGAACCTCCGGTGTAGAGCTAATCATCATATTTCTGCATTTGCAGTATGTTTTCTGGCTTTCATTTATCATGGTGAAGTTTAGTTGAGCACAGCTCTCTTGCTGGTCTTCCAGTCCTCTGCCTGAGGCACATATGCTTCCATTAATTTTCTGCTATTATCCACTCGGGTGTCCTGTGTGATCCAACATGCTTAATTTCATTCTACCGAGCACCAGCTCTTCCGATCTGAAGTTAGCAGTGTGATTTGCAAGCACCATAAGGAAATGAATCTTTCTTTTCTGGAGATAACTGCTTCCTGAATTTCTGTTCTATTTGTAATGCACTAATAACCTCCATCCACCGAACCCTGCTCAACTGTTTGTGTCCCCTGGGTTTCTGCTGGGCTGGAGTGTTCCTTGTTGTATTATTGTTACATACAGAGCCTGCTGAGGACCCTTTGTGCTTGGTGCTGTTCCAGGTCGGAGCTGCTCAGTGTACTGGACATGTTACAGGCTCCTCAAGGAGCGGTGTCATGCAGAGCTGCAGCAAATGTTGAAGACGTGGGTGTCAGAGGCCTTTGGGAAAGGGAAAATCGCTACATCTCCATAGGCTGGGCACATGAATCCAGGGTACATGGACTGGTGATGAGTGTGGTGTAAAGCTCTGATGTAGAACAGAGTTGGTGGTATAAAAGCTGATTTTCAGCAGGCTGAGTTTCAGAGGTGGCCAGCCTACAGAGCATGACCAAGGGCAGAGTCTCTTTGGGAGTAGGTAGGCAGACGAGAGAGCAGAGAGAAGGCTGTGCCGTGGGTTTGCAGCTGCTTGATGTTTTTAAAGCTTGGCTTCAAGGATGCAGTGCTTTGGGTGTCTTTGTTCCTGGGTGCCCCGTGGCTCTGACACCCTGAGGTCCTCTGCAGCATCCCTGTCATCTGCTCTGCTCCTCAGATAAATGTGTGCAGAAGTGTCTCTGCTTCTAATGCGTCGCTTCTGAAGCCGTTCATAGCCTGGATTTCTCAGCTGGAAACGCTTGATGATCAGGGCCCAGAGCTGGACAAAAAATGCAGGAAACTTGTGCACTGAGCAAATACCTCTCATAGCAGACTGTTTGCACAGAGAAGTGAAGTTTAGAAGCAAAAGCAAACATGCACTGGCTAACGGAGAGGGCGAGGCAGGGGAAGAACACCGAGACACGTTTCTCTGTCTGCAGGTTCATTTCTCACTTGATTGCTCAAGGATTTAACGCTGACGATCCAGAACTTGACAAGGCAGTGTTTTGAAATATACTTGTTAAACCCCTCAGCCAGTGCAAGGCTTTGAAAGCCAAACAGTTTGAGACTTATTGCCTGTGCAGACACTTGTGGGACCTGGGGGGCTCTGCTTCCCTTGGGGGTCAGATGCTGCCTGCGGTGGGCAGGCAGGGAGGTTCCTGTGTTTTCTCATCACCTTGGGAGCAGGGCAGAAGTGTGGCTGAGCTCTTGCTCTTTGGGCTCTTGTGCTGCTCAGGGTTGTGCACAAGATAAATTTAATAAGGCTGCTAGCGTGGTTGAGTTCCCCTACCTAAGGGGAATTCTCTGTGTCCCAGAATCAAGTATGAGTGGGCACAGATGCCTGTGGAGGGAGGAAGAGCAGTGAGATTTTTCTTTTACAACTCCCTTTATAGTGCCCATGTCCTTGAAATGCCTGTGTGGATTCTCTCTTGGTGGTGCCAACCAAGAGAACAGCAGGCAGAAACTGCACAGAAGTTCCACCTAAATGTGAGGAAAGAACTTTACAGTGTGAGTGACCACGTGCTGGAACAGGTTGCCCAAAGAGATTGTGAAGTCTCTTTCACTGGAGATGTTCAGGAACTGTCTGGATGCAATCCTGTCCCATGGTCTTCAGAATCACCCTGCCTGAACAGGGAGGTTGGACCAGATGATTTGCTGTGGTCCCTTCCAGCTTGACCAATTTTGTAATTCATAGTCCGTGGGGGTCTGCAAGGCAGCAGGAGGTGTAGGGATGTGTAATGATGGACCAGAATATTTAATTAGCGAATGATGTTCTATAATTTAATTAAAAGTATCTTAGAATATCTAGGCAGCAGGAGAAGTGTGTCTTTGCCTCCCCTCAAGCCTACTGCTGATAAGTGTGTTAATCCATTTGCATTTGTTCTGTAAAGGCATGTTTCTCTCAGGTTTTCAGGAAAGTCTCTTTCCTTTTAAATGGAAAAAAGATAAGGCAAGACACTTGAGTCCTTTGTGGGTAGAGCCCATAATCCTCCACATGAGGGAAGTTCTGTTTGAGGCTTTGTCTAGCATTTCAGTGGTACAGTATGTTGCTGACTATTCTCAGCCTGCTTTGCATAGGTAATTAATTTGTCCCCTGCAGTCATTTCTCTGTAGTGATAATTCGGTAAATGCCAAACTTAGGTGGTTATGTGTGAGTACATGTGAAAGAACTAGTCATGGTGTAAATGACTGAGATGATGAGATGGGTGTGTATAAAATACCTGCATTGAGCATTAGCAACAGACTGCACTGTTTTCACCAGGTAATGCAAATAGTTCAGGCTCTGAACAATGCATAGTCTGAGCCCTGATAACAGTGAGTACAAAGAGTGCAGGGCACACCTGGAAAATCTTTTTTATGAGTGTTTTCCTTTTAGCCCTTGCACTGGCAAAGTTTTGTTGGTTTTTTTTGGGTTTTTTTTTGTTCTATTTTTTTTTGTACGAGATAGAGAAATTGAGGTTTGGAGACCTTAAGTGACATGTTCCCGGAAGATGTTATCAGAGCTGAGATTAGCCGTGGGGTGTTTTGTGGCTTTCCATCTTGCCCTTGTGCTGCTGAACATCCGTGCAGAGGGAGCGCAGGTCAGACACCCTGAGGCATGCCAGCTCTGTGTTCCCTTGGGCTGCATGGCAGAGTGCACAAATCCAGCTCTGCCTTCTTCCTTCAAGGGGCACAAGGGGCTGGTTGCCAGCAAAGAGAGCATTAAAGAGGCGGCCCTGTATGCAAAAGGCACTGTATATAATTGGGCTGAGCTGTGTGTCAGCTGTTTCCTGCTGTGTGGCATTTGATCTTCAGCAGAGATCGAGTCCTGGTGACGTCGCCCATTGAAGCTTGTGCTGTTGCTGTTTCAGGGGAAGCCTGGATTACTTATTCATGTGCTTTTTCAGAAGTTGTCCCGCAAGAATACGTTTGAGGGTCATCTTGTTTTTGTTTATCCTTCTTCAAATGCTCTCAGTCTATTAGACACCCTCTTTGTCAGTCATTTCTTCAGAGGCAAACGTTTCTGGCATTCTTGGTAGTTTCTGTTTAAAGGAAAAAAGCTGAAAATCAGCGAGGGCTTCTGTTGTGCGTGCATCTATTTCTTTGCGTGCAGGGTCTTTCAGTGCTCAATTCTAAACGGTTGAATTATTAAACTTGAAAAGCATCTGCTCTTTAGAAAGCATTCACATGTCTTGTAAACATGATGGATAAGGCAGAGCCTAATGCAATTGACAGAGCTTTGTTCATGTTTGGAATATGGGTTTATGTGAACTGTTATTTTAAAGCCGTGGGGTTTATGATTTACTGCTGGGGTAGCTGGTGCCTGATCTTCTGAAGTCAGCTCCCTTATTCTGCAGGGTTGAGCATGCTGTGTGGAGCTGGGTTTTCCTGGGCCAGCATGGTGACAGCTCAGAGATGGCTCATGGGTGGAGGTGAAAGGCTGGTCCAGGCTCATTTCACTTGGAAAAGTCAAAGCTCCCCAGCCCAGGGATGTTTGCACAGGTGCTTTTTCGGATGTCACTGTCTTCCCCAGAGAAACAGCAGCCACCCATCATGACCTTCAGGGAGGCTTTGGGGACTGATGGATTTGCACTGAGACATTCCCGGCTCCAGGGCTGGCTTTCCTGTATGCTTTTTCCTTAGTGCCTCTGGAGCTCATTTTTTAAGCTTATGGATGTGCAGAATAATCAATTCTGTCAGCAGCTGCCTGGACAGCACAGGAGGCCTGTGCACTCCTACCTGCTGTGTCTGAACCTCTGCTCCAAGGGACATTTTCCCCCCTCCTCCTACCCCACCCTGCTGTGAATAACTAACCAGGGCAGAACCGATGGTGGTTGGGAGGCCAAACTGGACTTGAAAACTTTCCCACATAAAACGCACTGGCAGTGCCAGCAGAGATGAGGGCGAGAGGAGACGGCTCTGCTGTGCCAAAGCTCTCTTTCATCTCCTTTCAGCTCTCCCCATGAGGGGTCCTGGCTCACAGCACACAGATGCCTTGTGCAGATGTCTTGGCTGGGAAATAAGTGGCCCCTTTTCCCTCCCAAGCAGAGCAGAGAGATATAAGAAAGCTATTGATCTGCCTGTAGCCAAAGTGAGCTGAGCCAGGCTCCGCAGCGCTTTATTGAGCTGGGTTAAGGCTTTGTTACTTACCAGAATTAAAACAAAAAAGAAAAACGACCAACAACAACAACAAAAAAGAAGTAAAGAAATAAAAGCTGAAAGGTGAGGGTTTCCTTTGTTGGTAAACAGATGCTGGGGGTCGTTTACCTGCTGGTTATTTCCCAAGCAAATGAGAGGAAGGAGCAGACATTGAACAAAGGCTGTGCTTTCTCATCCTGCTCTGGGAGGAAGCAGCCAGCCATGGGATCTGCCAGGCTCGGGTCTGGACAGGCTGGCACTGGGCAGCCAGAGCTGTCTGATGGCACGGGGTGGCACAGGGTGGCAGGAGTCCAGTTGTTGATGGGCAGGTGCTTCTCCTGCTGGTGGGAATCACAGTGGCCTTGTCAGCAGTGGTGAGAAAGGCGCCAAGGAGAGGCTGGGATGGGAAGCTGAGCTCCACTGTGGCCCATCCTGTCGGTCGCTTGCCCCTCAGTGGTGTGCAGGAAATCTGCCTGGCCAGGATTCACAGCTCTATTTCACTTCTGCTGGAGGAAAAAAACAGAGCAAGTGGTCTCTGGGGTTCTTAATCCAGTCTTTTTCCTGAGCACTAAATTCAGCCTTGAAGTCTTTCCCCTCTGGTAAGCAAGTATTTTTGAGGAAAAACGGATTGTGGAAACAGTGTAATTTATTTCCTTGGTACTCTCCTGGAAAAGTCATCAGTCTTGGCTATGCATTCCCTTCTCTGCTGTTGAGAAATGATGCTGTGGTGCCACGCTGCTGGCACTGCCTGTCTCAGCCTGGGCAGCTTGGTGAGCACAGGGAGCCACGGCTGTGATGGTGCCAGCACGGATGAAGAGCACTCTGGATCACATTCAGTGTCGGGAGGTTGGCCAGCTCTGCAAGCAGGAGGAATTGGAGTTGACACTCTGTGTCTGGGTGTGTTAAAATTTCACTGTCTCTGTAATTTAACCTTACTTGTGTGGTGGGGTGTAAGCGTTGGATCCTACCAAATTCTCCCTTGGTCTCGCAGGCTCGAAGCTCTGCTTTGTGCACGTGCTGCAGCTGGTTTTGCTTTACTCAGTGGAGCAGGAGGTTGGCCAGGAGCAGTGCCTACTGCTTGTCTGAGCTGCCCTGCCAAAGTCACGTTGTCTCGTTCCATTTTGAGGAAATAGGGTTGATTTGTGGTATCATGTGAGCTGCAGCTGAAATGTTCCCCGCTTGGTGCCTGTGCAGTAGTTGGTGTCACCTCCTCCTCCTCACTTTGCTCGCATGCAATGCAAGAAATGCTCCTTGGAGTTGGGAGAGGAAAGGGCCTTTTCTGCGTGCTTTCAGTTGCTAGAGAGCCGTGGTGATCTTTAATCCTAAGGTGCAAATTGCCATTGCAGCGTTTTCCAGGGGAAAAGCAGCCTTGAGAGGAAATGGAGCTATAAATGAGCCTGGCTGGGCTCCTGGCTGAGTGTTTTGAATCAGTTTGTGCTCTCCCTTTTGGCTCCAGGCCAGGCTTTCAGAGGCAGCTTGGCAGAGCTGTGCTTCGTGCTCAGGTACCCCCTAACCCTCGCCTGCTGATGTTCTGATAAGCAAGTGTGTGCATGCTGTGTTGGGGCTGATGACATGCACACTCAGTCCTGCAAGCCAGTGCTGTGCTTTGAAGGCTGTTAGAGTGTGCTGGCATCATGCAGTTCACCCACAGACTTTGAGAATCTAACCTTGTAATTTTAGCAGCTGGCTCAGCACTGCCTCTGAGCAGATAGGCTGGTTAAAACAAATAAATAAATATACAGACCGGTTTCCTGTGCCTGTCAATATTGGAATAATTTTAAATGGTGTGTTTTCTCCTGGTCACTGACCTATAGTTTATTCCATTATCGACTGCTGGGTTACTGGCTCTTTGTATTCTGTGGTTAAGTGAACTGTAAGGCTGAAATCACTTGGCTGCGATGGTGTTGCTGGGCAGGAACTCGTCTCTGGCTGACTCAGATTGGGGTGAAAGTGTACCCTCTGGCAACTCAAATACTCATTTATCTCCACCTCCCCCCCAATAAACGGGTTAAACAACATAGTGGAGTATTGATCCTGCTTTCATCTGGCAGCCCTAGGCTGTAGCAGTTACCTTTGTGCCACATTCCTGCTGCTTTCCCAACAATGCCTCACATTTTCTGCAGAGCTCCCGCCCTCCCCTTGGTGACCTTCTCGTGGTTTGGCTGTGATGGGCTTTGCTGAGGACGCCTCCACTGCTGTGAAGCCTGTACAGCACCAGTGTGGGCAGAGCTTGGCAGCCTCTCTTGTTGAAGGCGTGCTCAGTTGGTGTTGTGATGCTGTGAACACTGGAAAGTGGAGTTTTGCGGCTTGGTAATGTGATTTTGTTCCTCTGGCTCTGCTCTAGGAAGTGCTGCCCTTAGGTAGGGTCCTAGAGTGACCACACAGTTCTTTCAGGGTGTTACAGATGGACTGAGGGCTGGTTGAGGACTGTGCACCTCTGGGCTTTGGTGCTGCCACAGTTACTGGTGGATGTTCAGTGGTTGCTGCCGCTGTGTCCTGGTCTTAGGGCAGTCGTGGACCTTTACCAATGCAGTGGCTTATTTAAAACTCTGATGAAGACTCCTGCAGTGGCCAGTATTGCTGCTCTTAGCCAGGCACTTCCTTCTGAGAAATGCCTGTAGCTTGCTGGCATCCAGGCTGCTGGTGGGGGATCTGAGCACAGCCCGATGTGAGCCCCCAGACTGTCTTGGCTGTGTTGTGTAAAGGCTCTGCAGACTTGGGTGTAGGCTGTGCTGACACCCATCATCCCTTTCCATGCTGACAGCCTGGGGCAGGTTACACAGGCCTGAGGAGCTCCAGCCTCTGTGCTGAGCTGCACGTGTTTATTTACAGGGGAGGAGGGTGGCTCACTATTTCTTTCCCTGTTGATGTGAACATTTTGCTCTGAGCCTGCACGTCCTGCCTGGGACTGCCTTAGGCTCTCTGGGTTTTTTGGCTGCTGTAGAAAAGTGGCTTTAGTACACAGATACTCAGAAATGCTGTTCTGTATGATCTGTTCATATTTCAGGTCTTATGAGGACTTGATCTTTGGTAGTGGCTGCTTTGCGTGTCTTACTTGTGGGCTGTGGGGGTGTTAAAAAGGCCTGTTTGTGTGCTGCTCAGCTTCCCACCAGATGCATCCATCATCTTCAAAAGAAGCAAGGCAGAAAGATGGCTTATGTATTTTTTTTTTCTTGAGCCATTGGAATTTGGCATCAAAATAAACAGGTGTTCTGGCATGGAAGCAGAGGAGTGTTTGTCTCTGAGCTCCTGTCTCTTGTCACGTGAGGATCTGCAGGGAGTCTCTAGCGAAGAGCTGACTTTAGAAATGATGTAAGTTTTTTCAGCTAAGGAATTGATGAATAACTGGGTTCCTGGTGTTTGTGGCAGGGTAGGCTGGTGGAGGAGGTAAGTGTCTCTGGAGTGCAGCCCAAAAATACCTTGGGTAGAATTAAATTCTCAAAGTAACTAACGTCACTGGAACCTCTGGCCTTACGAGGCAAATATTTGGGACTGTGAGTCCCCACATTATGTGCTGTGTTCAAACAAGGTCATGTCTGCTGTTTCTGGTAGACAGTGCTGGGAGTAACCCTTGAACCTCTGAGAAACCCAAATCTAAAAAGTTTTAGAGACTTGATTTTGGCGCTTAGGCCTATGAGATTAAATGTGCATCAGCATTTTGCGTGCAGTTTTCCCCACAGTCTGTTGTCTTGCCTCTGGGGTTTGACTCCTAAGTCTGGCCATGTTGGTTGCTTGATGTGGAGAAGTCCACATGGATGGTTGAAAAAGCTTTCTAATACCAGAGCCCTGCCAGGGGTGTGTGCAGGAGAGAGGCTGGGCCTCAGAAAGGCAAAGACAGCAAACCTCTGATCCATGTTAACTTTGTTCCTTGGCTTCCAGGCAGTGCCAATTTCAAGATAAGGCAAACACTGCAGTGACCTTATCCAGGGACCTGGCTGACGTCAGCGTGTGCCTGTCCATTAACCTCGCTGGACTTTGGGTCAGGTTTCTTTGAAGGCTGGCTGTGGAAAGCAAAGAGTGAAAGGCTAGCTGGGGTCACCCCAGTCTTTGCTGGGGTAAGCGGAGCCAAGGCGAGGGGCAGGCTGTGTGAGGGAGGCTGTTGGGAGAGTCAGCCCCCGTGTGATTGAAGGCAGGGGGCTTTCCCGTGGCTCTCTGTCTTGAGTTCTTAGGCCAAACATCTCTTACAGACCTGCTGCTGGGCCTCTGGACACGCATTTCCCTTTAAATGTTTGTTTATGTGTGTGTCCTTGGGGCACTTTGAAGATCTCTGGAGATGCATGGAGGGGTTGAGGCACCCAAGTGTCTGTGCCCAGGATCATCACGACACGCTTGGTTTTATTTTGTCCTTAAAACAGCCCAGCCTCTGAGCAGATGGAGACATTAGCATGAGCACTGTGTGGCTTTGTGTTTTAATGCTGTCTCCCAGAGCAGCGAGAGAGATGCATTACAAAGTTCTTGCTTTAAAAGGACCTCAAATGGCAGCAGCCGAGCAGAGGCAGCCTTGGAGAGGACTTGTAAGGCACTTTTTTGGGTCTTTGTGTTGTGGAGTGCTGTGTGCCTCAGGGGTTGCCTGTGAAACTCTCCTGTGTTATAGAAAAGTCCAGGTGCAAGCCTAGGTTGGTAAGTTCTACGTGAATGACATTAGCTGGGCAGGAAATGTTCCTGCTTGGCTTTAGAGCTCTACATAGCAAACAAAGGAACAGAAATAACAAACATTGGGTTTATTTAGGAGAAGTGTGACTTTGCTTTTTATTGTTAGCCAAGGGAGAGCAGCAACTTTCACATGGTGTGATTTTCTTCTGAACCCACAGCATCTCTGCCTGCAGGCACACTTGAGGACGTCTGCTCCTCAAGTTGCCTACTGTGCTCATCATGTTGATACCTGAAGTGTTTTGGTACCTTACTGATTCTTCTGCTGCTCCTTTCCTCCCCCATGCCTGTGCTGCTTGCTCAAGGCATTTTGGCACCAAGGAGAAGGCAGAAGTAGCATTTAAAACATAAAGGATTCCAGATGTGAGCTTGTCTTGGACACTGCTAGTGGAGGAAAAATGCGTAATCCACACAGTTGTTCACATTATGGTGTGGCCACATGGTTCGTGTGATAAATAGCCCAGATAAAGCTGATTGTTTTTGTAAGTTAGTTTCCTCTCTCCTTTTTTAAACTATAAATTGAAATCCACACTCTGGGAGCCTGCAACTGTATACCTGCTAGCTGCATTCCCTGCTGCAGTGTCAGCTTGATGGCTGAAGCTTCACATTCTTAAATGTCAGCGATTAGGTGTTGGAAGTTCCCCTCTTCCTGCTGGAGGAGGTTGGAGGAGGCCCCTGAGAACTGTTTGCTGTAGGAAATGAGAATTGCCAGGATCCTCTATTTCAATGGAGCCCATGTGATCCCTTCCCCTTGTGGAGGCTGAAATAATGCTGGTATTGCCACTTCAGCCTCAGCAGATAGCAAAGCCTGGGCCTTCTTCTGATGTAACAATTCACCTCTGCCACCATTCTCTCCAAGGACAGGCCAGCAGAGATGGCTTTGGGACTGTCAGTCCCCTTCCCCACTGATGGGAGCTGTAATGCTTACACTTCTCCTAAGGCTGTGCAAATTGTTTTGCAGTTTTATTTTCACAAGGAACAGGCAAATGGCCCGTGCTGCACTTGCATGCTAATGAAACCAAATATTAGATTGCCTTGGTGGGAGGTTTCATTTTGAACGTCTTGTAGACAAGATCAGAGGGGGGTTGTGAGCTAGATGGTCACATTTTTATGGGAGGTAGCTGGAAAACTCATCACTTCTGATGCTGGTTCTTCTTGAAGGTTTTGTACTTTTTGTACCTTCTTGAAGGTTTTGGAGTGACTGAGGTATTACTGCTGTTGACTACGTGTTGGTTTCGTGACAGAACTGTTGATCTTCGTTGAGATGATTTTAGTCCTTTTGTTTACCAGGTAACCTCAAAATAAAAAAACCACTATCACTGGGTCTGTATCTTTTCCATTGATGTAGCAGATTGCAAAATGCCAAGTGAGGACTAGTCTGCTCATAAGGGTGCTCTTCTAAACTTCTGATGCTTCATACAGGCCTTATGCACTGATTGGAGCAAATTACATTGAACTCCTGAGCTCTTAAATTATTTTTGGGTCTGGAGTTGATTTGGAGAGTGAAAAATGGATGTCACAAGTGTCTTGAAGACACTGCCCAAGGTAATGACGCTCGTTGCAGGCTGTGCAGGTGCTGTAGTGAGCAGCACCTCCCTGCTAACAGGGCTATTGCATAAGGAATGAATGGCTGTCCTGGGATGTTCCTGGCTTTGTGCTGCTCTCCAGCTTTTTGTTCACTTTTTTTTTTTAATGGATGGTCAGAATTCTCAGAGCAGTTTGATTTAAAGAAGAAGTGTTGAGCTGCAGGAATTAAAAAAAACCCAATCCAAAGACAACAGAGGATTGCCTAATTTGAGGCTGGTGTCTGTACCATGTCACACTCTTACTCCTGTCAGTCAGGGATCTTTTTAAATGCATATGAATTTTCTGAGACAGACCTTGCAGCCTAAGGCTGAGGTATCTTCATACTTCAGGCTGTTTCAGGAATCTGCTTGAGGTGCTGTTCCCTCTTTCCCATTTCACAGCTGTGCTGCTGCCTCCCTTCTGATCGGGCAGGGAATTGAGGCTTTGGACTCGGTCCTGCGAGGGGACTCAGACTCCTGAAGTTGTCTGGGGAAATCCTGCTGTGTCTGAGCAGCAGGCAGAGCTGCCAGATGAGGAGGGAGGGCTGTGCTGTCTGAAGCAGTGGGAAGGAGGATGCACACACTGACCAGCAAGGCTTTGGGGAGCTGGATCCTCCGTTGCTGGCTTTGATCTGGTGTGAAAGCTTTGGCTCCAGGCTCTGGCCTCCCCGGCCCAGCAGCGTGGCACGAGCAGTTGCTTGCGTGAGACCTTTCTTGATTCCTGTCCTGACCTGGTGTGTCATGTTCTGGAGACCATGGTTTTGTAAAGATGCTCTTGGGTGGTGAGGGAAGTGCTCTGATATATATTCCCCCAAGCCCCGTGGAGTCTTGTTTTTCTGTACTTCTTAGGTGATAAAGAAGAATCTGGCAACTGTGTAGGAGGCTGTTGCTTTGACTGGTGTACACAAGCATTAAAAATGATAAATCTGGAGGTTTTACCTGGGATTTTTTTTCTATTTTTTTAACTCTTTGAGCTCTTCTAGATTTCTTTGCTATGCAGGTAGAAAAATAAAACCTAAGACGTGGTCGATGCTTTTGTCCCAGGAGAAATGCTGAGTGTCAGGGGAGCGTGGGCTTAGGGCTACAGCATTCCCAGTTGTGGCTTGGGGCTACAGCATTCCCAAATGTGTCCTCTTGTGCATGAGGGCCCAGAGCAGTTATCTGAAACAGTAGTAATGTAAATTGAATGAGCAGTCCAGTTAAATAAGTAATGAAGTTAGCAGGGTGCCTAATTAAATTAAATTCAAAATTATGTATGGATGATGCCTTTCTAATAATTGCTGTAGGTTTGTCATTGAGGAACTCCACACTGCCCTCTTGGCTGAAGCTTCTCCTTTCCCAGGTGAATGTTGGCACCACAGAGGGATGTATTTTACACTTCACTTTGCTCTGGCTCCTTCCTGATGCTCTTATGACCACTGCAGTGTTGCAATTTTGTGTTTTGCTGAGATGTGTGGAGGGAGTTTGGGTGAGAACAGTCTCTGCTGCTTATGTGATGGTTTTTTACATTCCTGCAGAGGGTTTCTGATTTGCTCCTAGACCAGCCTTAGTGCTGTTCCCTTGGCCCCACTGAGCTCCTCGTTGGGACTGTCCCCTGTGCTTCCCATCCCTGTGGTGCCTGGCAAGTTGCTCCTGTTTCCACAAAACAGGATGGCATGTCTGGTAGCTGTGGGCACAATGATTTAGCCCATTTCTTTATTTGACAATAATGTCCTAATTTCCATCCTTCTGGGCTTCTTTCAAACAGCAGTGCTTTGAAGGTGTGTGTCAGTTTGGGGATGAACATTAAGCTGAGGCAGAAGAAAAATTTTGAAGTGAGGGAAAGCTGCTGAAATTAAAGACACTTGAGAAGATGCAGCCATCACAGCCACCACAGGGAGTTCTCCTCTCTCCAGACAGCACGTTGAGGGCAGTCTCTCCCTGTCCTGGGCATGATCAGGCACTCAGTGCATTTTGAAGATGGGTTGTCAAGGCAGAGCTGGCTCTGGCTGGCAATTACTGACCTTTGAGGTAATGTGTCTTTAATAGAAGGATGTGAGTACATCAGAGGAAGAATTGTCATTGTCATTATCATCTTTTCACCTCCTTTTGAGAAGGGCAGCTCTATTAAAGGGCCTCTGCTCCAGCAGAGCTGGTCCTGCCCCTCCAGGAGATGACTCCTGACTTTTCTGAAGACGAGAGTAGCTGTGGGGAGGAGAGGGACCCCAAATGACCAGAGCTCTGTTGCTGCTTTTTGAATTCCCCCCCTGCCCTGCTGCTCATTTTGCACCAGGGTTTATGTGCTAAGTCCCAGAGGGTGTCTCCAGTGTAGTAGCCAAGCTTGCCTGATGCAGGGGCTCTGCTCCTGGGGACCCACTGGCAGGGTGTTTTGAGCAGGGAGCAATAAATGCTCTGCAGGGATGCCTGGGACAGCAGCTACAGGTGATGAATGGCTGAAGATTTTTGTCACGTTCAGGGCAGTCTGATTCTTCTTGACCTTGGGAAAACTTGCAGGTGGTGAACAGGAGGATCATGCAACCACTTTTTCTCCAGGAGCAGTGAGTGCTTCCTCTGTGCTGTTTCATCAGAGAATCTGGAGGTCTTTTGCAAACCTTTAATTAGTCCTTGACTGGCCTTGGCACCTCCATGCCCAGCACCCCTGTGACAGAGCAGCAAGATGGGGGGCTTACAAGGGTCTCCAGTCTCCCACTCTGGGGGTGTGGAAGTGGAAGGATCTTGGCTGGAGTCCTTTTGGAGCCAGAGAAGTTTAGCAAACCCCAGGGTGTAGTGAGGAATATAACGAAGTGATTTGCATGGGTGCAGTGACCTGAGCAGGGCTCTGCACATTTCATGCACAGTTGCGTTAAAGGGATGCTGATCATTTTCAGCATGACCTGCTAATTATCAGAGCAGATGAAAGCCTTTTTTTTTTTTTTCTCCTCTTTGAATCCTCCTCCCCCTGCATGCTCTCTTCTTCTCCCTGCTCCTTCCCCAAGCCCTTATCTAAGCTAATCAACATGACACAAACAGCCAAAAAAGCAGTATTCTTACAGCAGCTATTAAGTAGAAAAGAGACAGCGGGCGCCTGCAGCCCCTCGTGTAACCCATTGCTTTTAACAGCTAGGGTGAGACTGCAGAGTCACAACAGAAAAGCTTTAAGCTTCTTAATCTTGAGGTCCTAATACGCAGTGACCTGTATGCTACGATGTAGATTTTTAAGGAGACTCAAGTGTGGAATTTGAGTGGTGATGAGCGTCTTCCCAGATACCTGATACATCCCTGATTAAATATAAATTAATATCAATAGCTATATATATTGTTGGGTATGTTTTCGAAAGTTGGAGACATATGGCTATGTCCTTCAAGGAGAGTCTTTCCATCCCAAATATCCATTTATTGTTGATAAAGCAGCAGAACACACAGCTAGGGGAGGGTTATGTTAATCTGGTGAAGTAGTTTCTGTGATTGCATCAAGCTGGACACAAGTTTGTTTTCTCCCATATTTCAAGCATTTGTTTTATCTAGAGCTGTGGGAGGGATTTTCCATTGTCCTCTGCTCCGTGCTAGATGAGTACTTAAAAGTTGTGCTTGTGGTGATAACGGGGTGGGCTGAGACAGAGGACAGACGTGGCTTAGGGATTTCAGCTGCGGTGCTGCGCTGGAGGGAGGCTGAGCAAACGGACACCATGTTTGAATAGTGTGTCCTGAATTGCGTTAATTTGGTTCTTATTTTGTAAGCCGTTGGCTGGGTTTTCTGTCCTTTCAGAAATCAGCAGCTTCTTATGAAATATGGAGCTGTTTAAAAACAGACAGCAGCTGCTCCATCCTTGCGTCAGCACGGACTCGGCAGAAGGAAGGGGAATGGTAGACGGTTGTTTAGCTGTGATATTCTTCCCTTCATTGCTGTTGTCATATTGTGTTAACAGAAGGTCTGATCAAATATACACCAGGAAAGTAAGACTTAATGTTTCTTTGTTCTCCTGGAATGGTGTTGGGAGGGGAGTGGGGGAATGTTTGAATGAGACTTTTATTTACGTGGTTCAGATAGCTCAGCATCGCCTGTGTCGGTAGATATGTTGTTCTGCTCTTATTTCTTGGGCTGCTTGTTGTATTTTTAGCTGGGAAAAGTCTTTACTTTGTTTGTACAAAACCTCTGCTACGTGGTACAGAAACTTTGAGGGGGGGTGGTGGTGTAAGTATTTACCAGGGAGAGTATGATCTATTCACAGTGACTTCCTAACTTGTTTTAAACTCTTCTCTTAAAAAAAAAAAATCTCAGCCAGATTCTTTAAAAAATAAAATGAAAAATGAGGAACATTGTTGCACAAGAACTGGAAAGAACCCAAATAGTTTGCTTACTGTTAAAATTGCGACATGACTGGAAACATTTGGTAAAGAAAAATTAATTGCGTGGTGTATTTGTGGTTTCCTGTTGAATCTCAATTTCTAGAGGAGGTTGAAAATCCCATGGATGTTTCCTCAGATTACTAGATAGCATTATACCTTGTGTGCATGATGAAAGACCTTCAGTAAAGCGTGCCAGATATCCATGGCTTGCTATAAAAAGTCTCTCCCTTCTGGAACATGACTGTTTTCTCCTTTTTAGTAGGATGATTTGAGCAGAGATAAACATGCAGTGAAATTTAGCCTGATCCAGTCTTACTCCACTACCAATATGGATTTCCTTGCAGTCTGGGAGTGACCTGAAGAAGGATGCTCAGATAGACCTTTTAATGAGCTTTGAGGCCACGGGCAGGGATGGCTGGGAAGGGAGGAGGGGAGGGCCAAGCAGTTGTTGTTCAGCAGAGAATGGGCTTGAGTGTGGTTGAAGATCTGCGCTGGGTCATCTCCCATCACTCCTGGGTAATGATCCTGTGCATGCTGAGCTGCAAAGCCAGATCTTGGGGGAATCAGATGGGAGAACTGCCAGGGCTGTTTGGAGTCCTCCTTCAGCTGCCCTTGGAGTGGTCACAAAACCACTTCCATGCAGAGCTGGAGCTCCTTTGGAGGAGCACCTGGCTGTGAACACAGTCACACGTAGGAGGGGCTGGATGGACAGGTAGGGGGGTGAATGCTGGGGCAGACTGCTGAAGAACGTGGTGATTTCCCCTGTCTGGAGGCTTGGGGAGAGTCTGAGAGCTGTGGGTGAAACCTTGGGCTGGAGACATCTGGCCAGGGGTCAGATTAGAGCATCACACTGGCCCACAGCCCCTGCTCTGCCTCCCTGTTTGATCACACAGAAGATGTTTGTGTATGCAAAAGTATAACTCATGATGACACAGGGCTTAAGGTTGTGAAATCTCTGAGGCTCTTCTGGGTATTCCTGTGGGAAGGGAAGAGTTATCCCTCAGATAATTTCCATGGGGAAACGGTTAATCTCATAAACACCAGAGGTTGTTTTCTAAAGAGCAGGCAGGGCTGTGGGGGAGCGTGGTTAACCATGTAGAGTGAAGACAGGCTCAAACTCATAAAGGAAAAATGTATGTAGGAGTTTATAGATGTATATGAGTGTATTAGAACTTCAGTTTGAGATCACTGGCTGAGATTAAAACGAGCTGCTGTGGAGCTACACCACTTACAGAGAGCTGAGAGCAACTTTCTGAGATGGATGGTGGCCCCACAGCTCGATGACTGAGAACATGCACAGTTGTTTAAAGTCTGCTTCTTTAAAGTGTTGGGTTTTTTTGGTGTAGTTTGAAATAATGAAAAACTTATTTTAGGATTAATGCTCATCCAACTTCCTGAAAATTCCCATCCAGTTTTGAATGTCTATGTTCACTCTTGGGCTGTTGGGAGTTAAATTTTCCTTTGACTCAGTTGTGGAAACGGTCTTCATTTATCGTTTCCCAGTTTAGCTCCCGTATTAAAATTATAACAGGGCTGGGATTTATTTTTGTCTTGTGTACATTTATCTCCTGTGTATCCTTGTGTCTATTATTAGAATCCTGCTCCATTGCTAAATGGATTGGCCGAGTTCTTGGGGACAAAATATTGAAGCATATGACTAGCCTGCAATACCCCTCAGCCACTTGGCCCTGCTGTATTCATAGTGCCTGGGTTTACCCAGTGCTTGTCACAGCTTATTTTAAATGCTGAGGATGCAGTGGGCAGAGCCAGCAGATAGGAGATCTTAAATGGCATATCAATTTGTAAGTGAAAGGAGGGAGGAGGTGGATGTGGAGGGGAAGCTCCAGCTGAGAATAAACAGCCACCAGTGGTGTGTGTTTGGGAAGCAGCTGAGTTGCATGGCCTGGGTACAGCCCTCTTGTTTACATCTTTTTATTTGGACTTTTTTTTTTTCCCCTTGACAGGATATTTCTGTTTCAGACTGAAAATCAGGAAATGTCAAATCCTTTGGAAGAGGGCTGGTTTGGTGGTTGAATGGCCATGAGCTTACCCTTTCCTGAGTTAGAAAACAAGATTTACATAGGTTCCAGCCACCTTTCTCAGCCCCTTTGACTTCTGCCAGTCGGTGGCTGAACACTTGTCCTCCAATTTCTGCCTGACTTCTTGGCTTGCACAAGAGTGATTTGTGTTTCTGCTGATCTTTCCTCCTGGTTCCACATCCAGCATGAGCTAGCTGATTTTTTTTTGGTCTTCCAGGGATTTGCTCTGTTTTATAACTTAGCTGTTGAGTATCTTCACCATGTTCTTGCTTTGCTTCCAGGATCTGTTTGTCCATGTGGCCTCCTACATGTCTGCAGCTCTCTCCCAAGTGTTAGGAAGATCCTCAAGGCTCTGCACACTGTATTGTTCTACCTTTCAGAGGTCTAGTTTTTGATGCTTTTAAATTATTTTCTTTGATTGCCTAGGCAGTGCTTTGCAAGGACATGGTCCAGAACTCACAGAAACAGAGAAGACTTACTTTGCTTTTTATTCCCTTCCAGTTTGTTTCACTAAAAGATGTGCTGAGCTACTTCCCTGCTCTGATTTGTTGGCTACTTTCTCTGCTGTCTATGAGATATACTCTGCTACTGGACTGCTTGATCCAGTAGGAGAGGCATTGCCTGGTCATGCCAGCTTTTGCACAGATCCTTGAATGAGTCGTCTTTTTCCACCTCCTCCCTTCTTTGTGTTCCTCATCCAACATCCTTTGGTTCCTACGTACGTGCCACATGCTTCCTTTGTTTTGCCTGTGTTAACAGAATTTTCTGACGTTGGAGCCTGTTCTGAAGGATGTGGCTTGGCCCTCGCAAGGCTTTTTCTCTGCTGCAGGCTCCTGTGCTAGAGGCAGGTGTGCCCAGTGTGCAGTTGTACCTGGGCTGGGTGTGTTTTTTGGAGGCTCTGGCTTGTGGAGCAGGGGATGGTTTAGCCCTGACCATGGAGCTGTGGGTGTAGGAGACTTGGAGCTGCAGCGTAGGATCAGCACACAGGACTGAGCTGCCTGAAGGATTTTTTACTGTGGCCACAGAATTGCTTGGCAGGTGGAGGAGAGTTGATCAAACAGACCTGCTTCCACCAATTGTCCAGCTTTTGTATTTCTTTTTTTTTGTTTGTTTTTCAAATTTCATGGACTTTAAAGCATGCGTGATTGAACAGTTTAATTAACTGTGGGAACTGCTGGAGAGAACTCAGTGGGATTTTCTGCAAACCTTGCTGCCCTTTTCATGTTTTTGGCACGGCAGAGTTGCTGTGAGCAAGCAGGCAGGAGTGCCCAAGAATGTGGCCCAGGTAAGATGTTATCACCTGAAGAGAGATCAGAGTGCCTCTGCAGTTCACTCTGGTGTGATTGCTGGTGGGAGCCAGTCCCTGCTCTGGTACCCCTACCTGGGCAGGCTGCTCCTGGAGCCAAGGTGCACCTTGGGCACATCTCTAATCTTTGGGTCATCTACTCTTCCACCTGACACCTCAAACCATTTCAGAGGCTGTGAAACTGGTCACAGGAGGAATGTCAGCAGTGTTGTTCAAGTTTTAGGAGTTTTATGGAAACCTGGAGGTTTGTCATGGCCTGCCAGCAGGTTTTCAGAGGTTGCTAGCAGGTGATATTTCAGCCTGTAATCCTGCTCTCCTGCAGTGAGTGGGTGAATAGAGGTTCCCCATGGCTTTGCAGAGGCTGGCATTCAGCCCAGGATTTTCTCCTGGCCCTGTCAGGAAAGTCATCATGTCAGGATCCCTTGGCATGGCTGAACATGAGCTTTCAGACCAGGGAACCACCTGAGGGGTGCTACAGGAGCTCTAAGTGGCTGCAAGTGGCTCCTTCTCCAGGGAGAGCAGGAGAAGTGAAGACCCACCTTGGAATAATGGAGGTTATAACAACAAGGTTCTGGCTTGTGTTTCCAGCTTTATTAGCAGTGATCAAAATTGATTTTCTAATGTGTTTTTCTTGTGCTCCCAGTGATTTTCTGTGGTCAGATCTGCCTTCGTGTTTTGTCCCTGTGCATGAATGGATTGTGTTTGGAGCTGGCTTGCAAGCTGCACAATCTGCTTGATCCTGACATCCAGCACTGCGTGCCCTGGCCGTGCAGTCTGTCCAGAGGCTGTACCTGATTAAACACACACTTAGTCTGGAATTGTTAAAGGCCAAGGATATTATTGCAGAAGGTTCATTTGAAAAAAAAGAAAACAAAACCAAACAACATTCTGTAAGAGGTGCTGGTGGTTATTTCCTCTAAATCCTTAGATTTGGGGCTTGAGGGGAAAAATTATTAAATGATGTCTTAAAGCAGAATAAAGAAGTCGGTATTGAATGTTCTAATGTCTTACAGATGCTGTGGGGTTCTGGGGTTTTATTTTAAATCTAACAATGGGAGTTGGAGTGGCTCCGGCACCATGAAGAATAGTCTGTTTAATTAAGGGTTTAAGCTGGGAGAGTGTGTGTAGTGTGATGCCATTTTAAAGTTTCAGCGGGGTTTTGTAGTTGTTATTCCTCATCTTGCATCATCCATCCGTGTGTCTGGGGTCATGGTGGGGCTGGGGTTCCTTACCCTGAGAACAGAAGTTGGTCTGTGTAAGAGTAGTAAGGTTTCTCCAGATGTTTTAGCCCTAATTTTACTATTTTCTCTTTCTTGTGACTCCTGGTGCCCACCTTAAGGTGCTGTTTTTGCAGGCACATGCACGTGGTGTGTTACACACAGGAGGAAATACCTGCTTCGGTTTTCCCTAATAGTTTGGGCTTTTTCTTCAGGCTGGGGAGAGGCTGTTTTGTAGTCATGTTCTAAGATGTCATCTTGGTAACAGCAAATTGGGCTGGAGGTTTTGAGGGAAGGGGCAGGAGACTGGGATCAAACACAGCCTGCTCAGGAAGGAATCCTGAGGCACACTGAGGTTCCTCTGGAATAGGGGAGCATGAGATAGAGCTGTGTCTGTGCCATTCAGGACAGCAGGGCTAAGTGCCATCAACATGGAAGTTCTTGGGGTTCTCTGTGGCTTGTGCACCTGTAACTTACTGGCGTGAAACACAGAAAATTCACCATTAGAAAGAGACTAAATTATTATTCTCACCTAGAAAACACAAGTGTTCCAGTCATGTGACTGAGTCCTCATTGGAAAATAACGACATTAAGAGATTTGAAGTTGGCGCCTCTTAACTTCAGCCCATTCTAAGCTCATGGGATTCAGGTAGATGCTCCATGACAGGTCTGGTTTTCTCCCCCCTCATGTGTGGCTCTGCTTGGCTCTGTGGTAGCACAATGTGTATTTAATTATCAGCAGCAACAGCTGCTGCTCTTGGCCATCTTGCACACTTTGGAATAGGAACCAGCATCTGCCAGGGTGTGCTGCATCCTGGTTTGTGCTAAGATGATTGCTTGATTTTTTTTTGGTTGTTTTTTTTTTTTTACTGTGGGAATTAGGCTCTCCTGTGGCATCAGGAATTGTAGCCTTGTATCAAAGGCTGAGCAGCTGTGAGCCTGACATGTTCCAAGGAACCTTTATGGTTTGCATTTAGTCTCTCCTGGTATGTTTATTCCCATAAAATAATTAATTGAACGAGAGCTCCAAGCAGTGTTATCACCTCTACGCATTAGAAAATCATAATCATGCTCTGCAACTTAATGAGATTTAGAAAGAAATGTTCTTTTTTTGGTTTGCCTTCTGGTTTTGAGTGTTAAAGGCTCCCAGGGGTCGTGCATTCTAGCCTTTCCTGGAGATCACGGGGGCAGTGGGCTGCTGTGTGCAGAGGGCTGGCCATGGAGAGCCACCAGTGCAGAGCAGGAGCCTTTGCCTTTCCCCGCTTTCCTGCCAGAAATGGAGCTGGACCGTGAGCACTGGCAACACTGGAGAGCTGAGCATTGAGAATGGAGCTAACTGTGTTTTTTGTGGTGGCCTTGGCTCTGCTGTTTTTCAGTTTTCCCTTTAATTTCTATTGTTTTCTTTGCTTATTTGCTAACTTGCAAAATCCAGCAATTTGCAGAGGATCTCCCGGCCCTTGGGGTGAGTTTTCCTCGGGGCTGCAGCGAGCCAGCACACGGCAGTGGCACTCACTGAGCTCGTGCTCAGAGCTATAAATGCAGCTGGGACCTGCTGGCCTTCAGGGGGTCAAGGTCTGTGCCAGGGTGTGGAGATGGTGGGGTCATCCTGGACAGAGTGTGTGTTTAGTCAGGGTAAAAATTAACTTCACATGATCTCGGGGGCTGCTGTGTGTGTGTGTGTTAGCTGCTCATTTTGGTAGGGTTTGGTTGAAACACAATCATGAGGCTCCTTAACTTCATCAGTCTTCCTACACTGCTGACATTAATGATGGCTTGAGTGTCTTTTCCTCTTCTGTTTGAGTTTAGCTGCATGTTTCTCAGTCTTGCTGGGATGTGTTACTGCTTTTAACTCATTCAGCTTCAGAATAGGCCCCAACTGTGTGGGGAGGTTGCCCTACACTGCCACAGGAGCACAGGGCATCCTGAGTGTGCAGCCAGTTCTCCAGGCCATCCTGCAGTGCTGTCCCGAAAGGACGCAGGAATTCTCCCAGCATTTGATGAGAGAGGATTTGTCAAGCATCTTGCTTCGCTGCAGCTCTGCAGATCACACCCAGAGCCCCAGCAGCCTGCTCCCAGCTCGCCCCGGAGGGCAGTGACACAACCACATGCACAGAGTGTTATTTTGTGGTCTGTTTTCTCTCAGGCCAGGCGAGCTGGGGGAGAACCTCGCACGCAGCTCGCTGGAGCCAACGAGCAGAGCAAATGTACCTGCTGAGTAACAGACTGAAACAAACCCGGAAAAGCCCAGATGGGGTTGTGGCACTTACTGCAGATGCTGTGTCTGTGACAAATCAACAAATCCAGTAGATGGGAAAGGGTTCCTGCGTGCTGTCCCTGGGAAGAGGAGCATCCCCTGCTCCACCGCCCGGTGTTCCTGCACCGTTCATCTGGGAATGCCTGCTGGCGGTGCAGGAAGGAAACGGTTAAAGGAGGAGAGGTTGTCAAGTTGGGTTAGCCATCAGATAGCTAATATTTTAGAGGTTTTTCAGAGCTAAGCTATAAAAAGGCCGTAGCAGTATTTCAACTCGCCCATTGTCTGCTGGAAGCCAGCCAGCGTTGCCATGCCGACGAGGAATTATTACTTGCTGCCAGAGCTGGAGGAAAAGCTCATACTTTTGGCTTCAAAACAGGAGGGGTGGACTTATGTAATCCACTGTGTTTATAGGCTGAGACTGGCAGGAGCATTGAGAAATAATTACAGGCTTTCCATTTCATTTCCAGATTGGTTTTAAGGCTGTGTGGCCTCGCTTTATTTATTTATTTTGAAGTTAAGAGGGTGGCTGCTAAAGATGCAGGAGGTGATGTGGGGATGCTGCTAGGTAAGTACCCCCCACTTCCCTCCCCCGGCTGGCTGGGCGGCTTTTGTTTTGGTGGTGTTTTGTGTGGAGAACTAAACTAGGCCACAGCAGAAAGAAGTTGCTTTCAAAAACTGGGACTTGGCCCGGCGACACAGAAACAGTGTTTAGTGCCGGAGGCTGAGCACACACTCCTGCGGTTGCCCGGCTGCTTGCCCGTGGAGGTGAAGTGCGAGGTTTTGTGAGCCCCTGCTGCTTTCTGAGGTGATTTCATCCCTCCAGCCCTCCTTGGTGGGGAGTGTGTAATTTTAAGGGGGAGGGTAGCAACAAGGGAAAAAGGAGAGAAAAAGTTTGGGAATTTTTTTTTTCCCCCGGACGTCTCGGTCTCACGCATTGCTCCGCCGGTTGGAGAGGGGATTTGTCAGTGGGATCAAAGCAGTTTTGCTGATGTTTCATGCTTTTGAGAGGTGAATTGTGAAGTTTAGCATGTAATTAATGTGGGTTTGTTGGTCCCGGGAGCAGTCAGCAGATGATGCTGTAATTTGGGTTTGCCTGAAAAGCAGCGCTCGGTGTGTTTTGACTTCGCTCAGGCCGGTGGGAGTTTGCAGCTGCTGTTCTGGTGCTGGCTGTCACATACAGCGAGTTACTGCTGCTCAACTCTCCTGCAGAACTTTGAGAATGGCTGGTTTTGCTGGTTCTGAGGGTCCTGCAGTCCTGGGGAAGACGCTTGTGGTGTGGTGGGGATTCCAGGAGAGGTGGTGGGATGGGGCTGTAGCTGGGCTGGAAAGCGGGGACGGGGATGCTGGGGTGGGACAGGAGGGCTGTGCTGGGGCACTCAGAGCTGGGCTGAGCTCTGCTGCTCCTCATCGTGCTCAGCTCTCCTTCAGTAATGAGAATCTTGCAACTGTGACTTTTTAAATCTCTTTAGCATGGGGTGTAAAGCTCCAATGAACAAAGCCTGGTTTTGGAGGGGATGAAGAAGAATGGTTTGATATGCTGCAGACTTGCTCCTGAGGTTACGAAGTGTGCTGTGTTTTTGGTTTTGTTTTTTTTTTTTTTAGTTTTATTTCATGGCACAGCATCCTGCTAAGGAGTTACCTTCTCAGTCCATGCTAATCTGCCTTCTTGCCACTGTTGTATGGTGTGTACAGATGAAATATCCCTTCTGCTGTGCCAGGTTGCTCTCAAGAGTGTACTCCAGTGTTGTCCAGCGCTTGTGACTCAGAGATCCTGCACTTCTCAGGGACAGCTGCAGTCCCATATGAACATATTTGAGCCCTGTCTTGAAACTCAGGGGTGCCTCAGTGGGGCTGATGTACACAGCAGCTTGTTGAATGCACACTGCAGAAATAAACTGCTTTTTCCACAGTTTCCCACAGTTATGGGCAAAAACTTGAGAGAGTGGTGGCACGCTTTCAGAGGGGAAATGTCCCTTGAAACAGCAGGTTTGCCTGGTGTTATCAGAGACACATGGGTGTGTTACACAAAATAATTCAATCATTTAATGATCCATAATACTGCTCCAACTCCTACCACAGATGCTGTTGGATTCAATGCAAGTTGGATTTGTTACTGCAGGGGTTTTTGGTTTTTTTTTTTTCCTTTTCTCCGGGATTCATGCCAAGATGAACTGTATGTTCTGTTCGTAAGAGCTATGAGTAATGCATGTGTGAATCTATAACACAAGTAATACGAGTATATAAAATGTGTGAGTGTGCAGGATCTGTGTATCCTGTGTCTGCCGAGCGCCGCACACACGCTCCGTGTGCGTTCTGAAACGGGGTGTGATACATGTCTGGGCAAAATTAATGACATGCCTTGGAGTTCCTGCTCGCTGCAGAGCCCTGTCTGATGGCCTCATCACAGAGAGCTGAGCTGAAATCCCAGTCACAGCTACAGTTTGGCTGCTTAATTGCCCTTTTGGAGGAGTTACAAATTAGAGAGAGCTGGAAGTCCCTCCGTGTGCCTTAACGGAGATGGGAGGGATGCTTGCACCGTAGCTGGGTGAGTTCTGTGGGGTTGGGGGATCACTGAGGTGTCTGGGGTTTGTTCCCTGGAGCAGGGGGTACAGGGAGTGCTGGAGTCCCACTCTGCATCACTGCAGATGGGTGCTGCTCCAGAAGCTGCTGTACCAGTGACGCACTCCAAGGCAGGCCTGCTGCTTTTAGTAGAATTTTTCTTTTTTCTTTTTCTTTTTTTTCCAGATGAATAAAATGGGCTTTCACTCATAAATTATTTTTCTTAGGTGAAAAATGAGAAGGTGGCAAGTAGCCAATTTCCCCGCCTCCCTCTTCCCAGCTCCGATGAGGTCATTGCCTCTTAAAGTTTATACCACGCACTGTGAGACATGGCTGGAGGAGCAAGGAGGCAACAAATGACTCTCTCGGAGCGGGTGGGAGTGCTGGCCGCCCGTCCCTGAGATGTTAGTCACCCGTAAGTGATACCTGGGCAGGCACAGAGGGGAGGGGGCCTGCTGCAGGTCTCTGGGAAGCCCCCACAGGATCAGATCCGTGTGGGAGGGGAGCGCCCTGGTCACTTCCCCGCCGTACAAGACACGGCAGGATGGATCTGGGTTCTTCGGATGCTGCTCCACGGGGTGGTCCTGCTGTTTGTTTGGTGGGCTGCCAGGTGGAAGGAGACTTTGGTGGGCATTTGCTTCGGTGAGATGGGATCAGCAGCAGTCCTGGCGTTCCTTGTCTGAGCTTGCTCTTGTGTCCATTTACTTTTCCTCGGGAATTTCCTCAGCGCTGTTTGTGCAATGGGGTTGCGAAAGTTCGTGACCCAATGAAGGATCTCTCCAAGACCTTTGTGTCCCTGGCTGAGTGGCTGCCTGGAGAAGCTGTTTTTCTTTTCCCTTGAACTCCATGCTGAGCTGTGTGTGGATTCCTGAGCTATTGTTTTCTTCTTGTCTGTTCCCCCCGCCATCCCACGGTGGAAGTGATACGGAAACAGGACTGCCCAGACCGTGAGGTGGTCCCTGGGGCTTTCCTACACACTGCAGCCCAGGAGGGTGGATCTGGAGAGCTGCCCCCTCCTCCCCACAGCTTCCATTGGGCTACCTGGGGACAGTGGCCTGCATTGTCTGTGGTTTTCAGGTGCAGCGTTGGCCTGAAACCACTATTTCATAGCTGCTGTAATTGGTTATTAAAATGTCAGAGCTCATTTACTGCCTGGTGCCTTTGCTGTGGCTCTGGTTTTAGCTGGAGTTGGCTGTATGTTCTGGAATGGTCAGGGACAGGACTCCTGATGTGTCTCTCACTGTTCCACACCCCATCACTGCTCTCTGGAGGTGTGATGGCCTGAAGAAATATAGATGGAAGTTAGTGAGGGCGGAGTCCTACATGTCACTGTCCTTTTAGGCACAAACTTAATAAAACCCAGCCTATATTAAAATTGCTCTTCCATTGTAACTTTTCTTTTCCCTGGAGGTCATTGAGGCATCCTGTTACTTCCAGCTGCTCTTGTGCTGCTGCACCCCAGTGATATCTTCTGTTCACCAATTCTTTGTCTTTTCGCTTCTCCTCAGCAGCCTCGTGGATTCTTTTTTCCCCTGTCGACACAATACAATCACTCCTTGTTAGCCTATCTTGCTCTTTCCTTTTTCAAGGAAGGGAAGGAGCAGGGGAACCAGATCTGATAATTCCAGTGAGTAGAACTGTTCCCCTGAGCCCTTTATAAAGAAATAAAAAGGCTCTCCTTCTCTCTGCTTCTCTTTGAGTACAAGCACTTTACCCTCTTGGATTCCCTGCAGGCTCCTCATACTGCTAAAATTGAAACATCAAGATGTCTGAGGCAGCAGGAATTACCATCAGTGTTTTGACACCTGGAGGTACAATTTCTATTAGCTTTTATATAAAAAACAACACCAGTTTTGCCAACAGAGTTCTTGTTAAATAATGCATGAAGACCCCACTCCTGACAGTAGGTATTTTTCTTTCACTTTCCTGGACTCTTGGATAATGGCTTAATTTTTGTGACCATTGGGGAAAACGATACCCACTCTCACACATGGAAATATATATGTGGACACACAGGTGCTTAACTCCCAGGCAGAGAGTCAATTACCCCATTTGCTAATTAATGTGGGGAGATAGGGGTAAACAATACGAGGTTGGTCTGTTGAGCAGGCTTGGATCGTAGATTTCTTTTTGTGGAAGCAGCAGAACACAGTCCTCCTGAGAGCTTTGATGGCAAGTAAGACTGTGTGTGATCTGAGAGGCCCTGGGAGGGTCTGTGTGCTCCCAGACAGGGATGAGCACAAGGGTCATCAGGAACAGAAACGGGAAACTTGTGGTTTTGCCTGGATGATGCTTGGCATGGAGCATATGCTCTGTGCTCACTTTTGGGGGAAATGAAGTGAAACAGAAGGGCACAGCATGTGGATGTGACTGCTAATAGTGAGAATCAAAGTACAGTTTTGACATTTCTAACCTAATAAGTGGTGCTGTGTGTGAGAGCCTGCTTATTTTCCTTTTTCACCATGAGATGCTTTGACAGAGGAGTAAAGTCCCATTTTGACATTTCTGTCATTTTAACTAAAGAGAGAGATTACAGTAAATTGGATTAAGTGAAAATCTTCTTCAGATGTTTGTGGTTTGGGTTGATTTATGGATAGATGTCATTTGAACGTCATTCTGCATTTTTTAAGCATCTGCTTGATGGTTGCTTTAATGCTGTTTCTGCAAATAGTCCACGCAGAGGAGGGAAGGCTGAGCAAGCAGCAGCACCCTGTGACAGAGCTAATGCTGGTGTGTGGCATGGGGACAGCAGAACACTGTCCTTCTCACGCTCCTGGGCTCACAGTGCCAGATTCTGCAACGGCTGCTCGCTTCTCACTTGAGTTCCTGTTATTAAACTTCGTTGTCTTCTGCTGAAAAGTCATTTAAATAGGCTTCAAAAAGTATTTTTCCCACCCTGGAGAGGGATGGTTCAGCACACACATTCCTTGTCTTGCTCTTGGCAAATCTGGGGTTGCTGTTGCCCCACGATGGGCGGTGACGCTCTTCTGGTTGTGCTCATGCAGAGTCCTTCACTCTCCACGCTTGTGACTTTTCCAGGAACCAAAATATTCTCCTAAGCATGTGCTGGCTCACTGACATGAGCAACAGCATGTGAAAATACTTTGTCCGTGCACAGATATTTCCGAAAGATAGCGTTGAAAGTTCTTCCATTAAACTCACAACCTGAGACTTCTGAAATTTATACGTCCTTCGTGGCTTCCTCCACCTAAGCTATTTAGGAGCTGCTGGTGCCATTTGGAAAGCTGCATAATCTCTTGAGGGTGATGATGTAATCAGCACTGTAATCAAATCTGCCAATGATGTCATTGCTGGAGTAGTCCAGCGTTCCCTGGTGCTGTGATCAGTGGGATGGGAGTGAAGTGTCAGTGCAGTTGGTGATGGAAAGTGGGATGTTCCCACCCTGGCAGAGATGTGGGGCAGTTGTTGGCCAGCACTGATCCTGGAGCTGCCTCTGCTCCACACAGAATGAAGGCAGCACGTGACTGGGGCTGGGAGTGAGACTCTAAAAATTGCCTTAATTCTCTCAAGGGACGTCTTAGATTGTGTCTGCATTTATTCTTACTGTCCTGGGGCAGGCAGGCACTGCCCAGATGTAAGTTACAGAAAGGTGCCATATCAAATCCCAGCTTCTTGGGGTGAGTTGGCTGGTGGTGCTTCACCTCTTCCCTCCCAGCTGAGCCCCCCTGGTTTGATTTGCAGGCTCTCAGCACTGGCAGAGTTTTCTTGTGCTGGTGTTGACACCAGGGCTGTGGTGTTTTGTTTTCTGCCTCTGTGCCCACCTCAGTGCTTTGCAGCATCCTTGCAGTTAAAAGACAAGATTTTGCCTTTTGCCATGCGGTGCCTTTTTGCCATTTTGTGCCTTGCTAGTGACTCAAAGGGCAATTCTTTAAACATTTCTATGTTATTTTTCGTGATACGATTATTAGTAGAAGATCACACTACCGAGGGAAGATAAATTTGTAATCCTGCTTAATGGCTGATCTTATCCAGCTGAGTAACTCTCATTGCATAAGGGACAGTGACCTGAAATCTTTTTAAACCATGGGACATGATACCTTCCCCTTCTCTGCTTAGCACACATGGGATACAGACTTTAAATGGTTTCAAGTTGAACTGTTTTGCCTTGAGATTTGAATACCTGCTGATAACTAACCTTTGGGTTGGTGTGCCAGAGAGAACAGTGGTGCTGCAGGGTGTGAGTGACTCTAATGTATCAGTCTACGTGTTAAACTGCATCTCTTGCTCTTTGGGATTGCTAGACAGCATTTACAAAGGTTACCTGGCATGAGTTACAGGAGGATCAAACAGAAGAGCTTGATCACAGCCCTTCTCAGGCAAGTTCATGAGAGAGGCGGGGGTGGGAGCTCTGAGGGATGCTGTGGCACTGGGGGAGAGCTCTGCTCCATCCCTCTCCATCACCCTGCCCCTGCTGGATGCCCACAGAGAGGGGAGGTGCTGGAAGAGGTGCTCCTTCATTTGCCAAAGGTGATGTCCTGGTGATGGGCACTGGGGAAGGAAGAGGGCTTTTTTCTCTCTGATGTGGGTGAATCAGTGCTGTCTGTGATGGATTCTCGCTGTGACAGGCTCTAAATGGGAACTCCCAGGGGAAATTAGCCTGCAGCTTTTGCCTTTATTAAATATTCTCCAGTGCCATCCCAAAGGACCACTTTTTAGTACTCTGCAATGTTTCATCTGTATTTTTAACATCACCTACATGGAATGTGGCAATATATGATCCATATTTACATTAAAGCCTATGCACAAATAGTTAAGAAATGATAAGTAGCATGTTCTGTTCTTCAGGTCTGTAACATGATTAGGTCCTGTATGTAGGTGTGGGAATCTCAGCTGGAGATATTGCAGATTACTTGGAGTTAGGGCTTACAATGATTGATTTAGCCATTTATTCAAACACCTCTTTAATGATTGATTAAGCCTTTATAAACTATTTGCAACTTTTAAAATGGGACCTGATGTATTGTAGCTCCATTAGCATCTAGCTAATAAAACAGGCTGTGGACCTGTAACGCCGATTTAGTTGACAGAAATTATATTTCATGTGTTGAAATATTAAGTACGTTGTTACAGGTAGTTCTTGGTGTGTTTAAGGCACAGAAGTACAATCTGCTGCCTTGCTTCTGTCCTTCCAGCAGCTCTGACAGAGCTCTTTGGTGACTTGGAGCAGAGCCCTGGTGATGCTGGTGATTATTCACACACATCCCAGCTGACCTGGCTGGCTGCTGGAGCAAGAGGGGTCCTGTACTTTCCCCTATGTCCCTGTCTGATCTCAGCTGAGGGAACTGAAGGTTGTAAAGGGGAGAGCTTGGAGCCATGGGTGGCAAACTGGAATTTCATTGAAGAGGAAGGGTTGGAGTGGGAGAGCAGGAAGGTTGCTTTCAAAGAGAAGCGGTGCAGGCAAAGCTCTGCATCTTGTCCATGTCCAGAAGTGTGCTGCCTTCCTGAGTTTTACTAGAATCTTAGAATGGCTGGGGTTTGAAAGGACCTTAAAGATCATCTAGTTCCAGCCCCCCACCCCCATACCTTCCACTAGATCAGATTGCTTAACCTCCCCTCCCATCCAACCTGTTCTTGCCTTTATTTAACCAAGTACCAGAACCTAGAGGTAAATTCCGTACACAGGGTTATAGAAGATGAACTTTTTAAAATCTGACTTCTTTGTCTGTGTATAAAAGCCTTTTTTTCCATGAACTGCTCAACTTTCCATTTGCTTAAGCTGTACAGAGCTGGCAGCTGGGATGAGCTGTGTAATGGGATATGTGAATCGCAGCAGGAAACCAGCTCCAGTTTAAGCAGACCTGATTTAAAAGCAAATTCGGTCAAACCAGTACAAACTCCTGCTCTGAGAAATTAAAACTGCTTCATGTCTGACTGGTGGCCCTTCTGCTCGGGTCAGTAACTGCTGCTGAGGGATCCTCAAGTGGACAGTGAGTAGAACCTCTCAAGTGCAGGTTGAGCAAGGCACATCCCTGATGCTCTGCACTTCTCGTGGGGCTGTAGAAGTAGGTAAAATTTGGCAAGGGCTGACTTTTCCTCTGTCCCCACTCCCGTCTAATGTGACTTTCTGTTCACATGGTTAAATGATCTTGGTGAGTGGTGTATGTTTGAATGCTGTCCTTTTCCTTGGCAGCCTGAGCTTGTAGGACTTGGAAATATTGTGGCAAGGCTGATGATGTAAACGAGCACATGGGGACGTGGGAATGGTCCTCCCCTGTGGGTGGCTGATGTAAAAACAAAACTGGGAAGCCTTTTCCAGGCTTGGGCTGGGGAGCAGGGAGGTGGTTTTGTGGAAGGCTGCAATTAATATTTCTCTTTCCATGTTGTTAAACAGTTCAGCATTCGTTTCTTTACCTCTAGCATCTGTCTGCAAGATTCGTGTGTTTGTTTCTGGAGATTTCCTACTCCTCGGCAGGCAGCCATGCCTTAGGAAACGGAGGGAGAAGGGGTTGGCTCCAGTGGCCTGAGCCCATTGTTCAGCTCCCAGCCAGCTGTTCTGCAGCTGTCTGCAGTGCAGAGACCACAGAGGTTTGAACAGAGAGGGTTTCCCAGAGCTTGCCCCTTCGCTGGGCAGGAGGGGACAGATGAGGGTACCCTGTCTCTGCATGTGGCCTCCTCCAAGGGGATGTGTGTGGGTGTTCTGCAGAGTGCCAGGAGCTTCTCTGGGACATTGTGATAGCGTGAAGAAAACTAAGGTTTATTTACCCTGTCTAACTGCTCAAATATTTTCTTTCCTTGATTTTTCTCTCTCTCTGTAAAGTTTATCGCTTTAACCCAGGGATAAGAAATAAGCTGTGGGGGACACTAATGAATTGTGAGAGGGGAAACAGCAAATTCCCCTTTGGGTAAGAGTTTACTGTTCAAGCCTTGACCTTGTTAAAACTTGTTAACTCAATAAAAGTTCGAGTGTTTAAAAACAAGCGACTTCTTCCTGCCTTGAGGGGCATAATTAAGCCATTCCACACCCCTTAAAGCAGAACTGTGGGAGGAGGACTAGGGAGCTCCCTATCCTGCCTGCCTTAGTCAGTCAACAACCTTCCACCTGGGCCATCTCTGTCCTGCAGGGAAGCACCCCTGAGCTGTGTGGAGCTGCTGCTGGCAGAGTCTGGCAGTGATTGTGTGGGAAACCTGCTATTTCCCAACTGCTGGGAGGATGACATTGCTCCTTTTGAAAGGCAGGCAGTTCTTCCATTGGTTGAAATTGTGGTCAAGTGTTTTGTATTAAAGCAGGCTGAATTTCCTGGGTAAAGCATGAAACAGAGCTTCACGATGTGTGTGTGTCTGTGTGTGCTGTGTTCATCCGTAAAAATTCCTGTACAACCTAAAAGCTGGAGAGTTATCCCAAATACAGAAACTTGCTGTTTTTCCAGTTTGAAGTGGCATGTCTGTGCCTAGGAGCTGTAATCAGTACCCACTGGTGTGAATTCTTCTGGAATTGCAGCTCCAAAGATGGACAAATAAGGACTTTTCCCATGCCAGAGAGCCCCAGGAGCACACACACACTGCCCAGCTGTGCAGAGGAGTAACCCCTGATGTGACTGCTTTACACCTGGAGCGCTGTGATTGCCTCTTGGCTATTTAAAAAGCATTTGGCTTCATTTTTGGTTGGATTTGTGTTCCCTGGGTGGGCTGGGGGCCTTTGCAGGAGCAGTGGGAAGGGCTGTGCTGTGGAACAGAGCCCTCACAGGCACCACAGCTGTTTTCAGTGAAATCCACCATCACTGGCTACTCCCAATAAAGCACCAGGGCTGTTAAAGGCAGTTGTTTCGTGAGCAGCTCAACGTAGAAGTCATGGAGATTTGGGGATAATAATTGCCTTGTTTATCCCTGTGTAAGCTGCCCTGTTTCAGCTTGATACCACGGGAAACTCAGTGCCTCAGCAGAGCCAATTTTGGATGCCATGTCTTTCCTTGCTGTGCGTGACGAGCCTTCATCTTCATTTAAATCTGAGGCCTTCATCAAGGTTATTAGCTCAGTGCATGAAAGTACTGGGAAGCATCCTTAAGTACCTCCCAGATGGACTCTGGAAAGATTATTATGCCATAATTTGTTTCTATTGCTCCACAAAAGCAGTATTTGACCTTGAGACTATGGCTCTCCTATTTCCTCTGCTGGCATTCCCAGTGCTCTTGTCCAGACCAGCGTGGTCTGAGTTCAGTGACTCGGAGACAGAGCTGCTGTTTGCCCAGGAGCTGTGCTGCCCAGATGAGGAGGATCGCTTTGTGTCACACGTTTCCCTCGTGGTTTTGTTTCTGTTACGTGGCTGAAGGGTTGGAGGGTGAGCAGCCCTCTGAAACCTTGGCCCCAGGACAGGTGGAGTGGGACAGGAGGTACCTGCTTGTGCCTGCACAGTGGCAGCAGCAAATTGGGCCAGGGACTCATCTTAGGAGTAGCTTGACATTGGCAGCTCAGGGGGGTTTTAAAGTAGTTATTAATGATTATTACTGAATAGCTTTGAGTTCAGCAAACAGGATGCACTGATAGCCCAGGGACTGGGCATTTGGCCAGCAAACAAGGCAAAAGTCTCCCCTCCCTCTCATGTGACAGGGCAGGGTGACCAGTCTTCTGACCTCAGTGTTCATTGCTTCTCCCTGGAAGAGCAGACTCTTCATGATATCTCATCTATGTAGCAGGAATTGCAGTCACCTGTAAACTAGTCCTCAGGCTCACAGAAACGTGTAAATGACAGGCTGAAAACCATTGCCCCGAGCCCAGGAGAGGCAAATGACAAACGGTCCGACTGGGCTGCGGCTGGAGAAGTGTCCTGATCCACAAGGCAGGGCTCCTGCTCTGCTGGGGAGTGACTGACAGCTTTGGGCAGCTTGCTGTCAGCAGCACTGAGCTTGGCAGGGAAGCACTGAAATCCCGTTTGCCCACTTGCCTGAGTTCAGTTATTAAACACATCAGGAATCCCCATCTGTTTTGTAAGCCTGTCTCTAGAAACATAACCCGAAGCCTGGCTCCTGCAAAGTGCCGTTTGCCTTGGAGTGAAGCTGGAGGGAGCTGGAGCTGTGCAAGCCTTTCCTTCTTTTCAGAGTAAGACTCCTCTGTGGATTCAGAGCAGGTTTGCTGCAGTCCAGGCCTCTTGCTGCACTGGGCTGTGGTTTATGTACAGGGTGTTTGACAGGAGGGTGGAGGTGATGTTCTCCTGCTCCCCTTCCCTCGCAGCAGATTGTCCTCGTTGTATGCAAACACTGGAATTTTTTGGTGCCTCTAGAGAGACTTTGACTTTCTGTCTAGAAGCTATTAATTACCTAGACAAGAAAAGCAGAACATTGCCAATTAATGGCTGCTACTGCTTGGACCTGTCTGTCCAACTGTGAACTAATGAGCAGCTCCTTTCTCTGGGCCACCAGCGAGCCAGAACTTCTCATCAGTGTTCCTGGGGAGAAATGAAAGCAGCAGCAATGTGCAGGAGCAAATAGCTGGAATTCAGTTATTAACCTGGGCTGAAAATTGAGTCTATCTGCTAGTAATTACCTGGAGGATGTTAGGGGGAAGGCCTAGGGGAGGGTTCAGAGCTGGTATTTGACCATCACAAGTGACTGAGGTAGAGTTACCTCAGTTCCCATCCGGAGTCTGGGGTGCAGGGATGTGCTGGGTATGTGGAACAGCTGCAGTGAAAACCAGGAGTGAAATGGGTTAGTTTAAAACAGCTCTGCTCCCAAAAGACTCCCTCCTTTAGTGGTATTTTATGGCACAGTTGCATAGCATCTCATATATTTTTGAGTACCTTGGTTTACAGGTCATTTAATTTATTTGCAGGCTTCGTTTCGGTTCCCTAGGGTAATTGTGTTCCTTTGCACGTGTCTTCCTAGGGAGGCATTAAATTGTGCAGTTTGTCATAATAGTTCAGCTTTTATGCTGGCAGTTGGTGCTCTTCAAAGATCCTCGTGTGAAGTTTAGACTCCTGAATCATTAGAGGATCATGAAAGAAAAGGAATAATTTAGAAGGCAAAGATGTTTTGTCGCCTTTGAAAATTGGGAACGTGAGAAAGGAGAAAATGTTTAGTGGTACAATCTGCCTCAAAGAACTTATCTTAGGAACTCCAGAAAATGAATTTCCCTTCTTTATTCAGGATGTAAATAACTAAAAATGTCACTCCTGAGCTGAGTAATTTGTTCAACAAAAAGATCTGGAGGAGATGACTCCCCTCGCTTTCATGAACGTGCCCAAGACATCAGAGGACCTGTCTCTTTAGCAACACGAACTGAAGGGTTTGAAAATCAAATGAGCAGCGTGTTCTGTGCGAAATATAGAAATAAACCTCGCAGGTGCTTTGTAATCTGCCTTGCATTTTAAGAGCCTTGTTTGTCTGGGTAGCCTGGGCTTTAGGTTAGCTCCTGGGAGCAGCAAGTGGACGCAGTGGCGATGTGTTGTTACAGCCACGGTCGTTAATGTGCTGTTTAATGCACTTGGGAGCGTGGCTGAAATTCCCATATGCTTACAGTATCATTGTCAGCAAGGAATTGCGTGGGTTTTCTTTGATTTAAACTTGCTGGTGTGTGTTTATTCAACTGAGATTAGAACTGCATAACAGTTCCAGCGTTTAAGTCCGTGTTTAATGTAAGAGGGGGGTAGCTGAAGTGGGAAAGATGGTGTACAGTGTGAACAGGGAAGAGAGAGAAATGGGGTCTGGAAGTGGGGAGAGGAGGAGCTTTGCCCTGGAACAGGCTGTCTGCACTTGCACCATGGTTAAAATTGCCTGGATCCCGTCCCAGGTGGATGTGGCAGCACAGGGTGAATATTGCAGCACGCCAAGGCTGCCAGACAGGGGGTTGGGCAGAAGAGGAGGAGGATTTGGTTTGTTCCTTTGCACAGCCCATCTTGCCCCAGCAGATGTGTTTTTTACTTTCAACTCCTGCAGTTCTGTATCTGGAACTTTGGGATGGGCTTCCACCACAAAATGGGGCATTTTCAGCCGTTTTTCCATCCCTGGGGTTTTTACCAGTCAGTTCTGTTAGTCTGCTTCAGCTGTCCTGCACTGATTTTCTTATCTGTCTCCTTTTTGGCATCTGATTGTCACTCCTTTCCTTTTCTTCTTCAGTTCCCTGCCCTGTTTCCCTTTGCAGTCACAGTGCCCGGGTGGTTTCATGTTTGTTTTTTTTTTTTTAATTTCCTCTCCAGGCGTTTCCATTTGTCTTTGCAGATCATCTTCAACAAAGGCCTTGCATGGTCTAATTTGTTTTCTATTTCCAGCCCAGACTTAAAATAACTCCTTTGTTCCATGAATGGCCTGTGCATGGATCCAAATCCCACCTCTCCTTTTTTTCTTTTTTAAAATTTTTTTTTTTTTTAGTGTGGGTTTCTGTTTCACTGTTCCTTGTCCCTATCTTTAATTACTTGAAGTGTCCCTTTTGGGCATTTAGGCTGCAGTTGGTGGCTGTGGGTTGCGTGTGTGCTGGCTGTCCCCGCTTCCCTCAGAGCAGCTTGGGAATGGGTTTGCAGGGCTGTGGGTGCCCTGGCACGGGAGCAACCATGCTGTTGCATAACAGGAGCAGCTCTGCCCTCGTGTCCCTGCTGACAGGCTCACTGCTCAAAGGGCCATGCGTCCTCTGCATGGTTTTACCAGTCTCAGCTGCAAAATCGGGAGGTGCTTCTGGTTTTCAGAGTGATTTGAAAGGGGGAGTCCAACAATGGGAGTAGGGAGACTGAAGGAAAAGAAGCTCATTAGGAGTGGATTTGAAAAGCAAAGACTCAGCCTGGCCATGTTGATGCTGACCTGAGGCTGGAGCCACAGCCAGGCTGGCACTTGGTGTGTGGCTTGTGCATTTTAATAAGACAATGTCCCTGCAGCTGGGGAGTGATGGCCAAGTGCTCCTGCAGAGAGAAATGGGTCAGTCTTGTTCTTTTAAGCACATACATGTCCCTCTGGGAACCATCACAAGGTCACTTGCAGCCCCTCTGCTGAGGGCTGAGATGTATTTAAAGCGTGTGAAATCCCCTGCAAGTGCTCCCCTGACAGGGAGGAGTGCTGGGGCGAGCACACAGATGTCTCATCGGCTCATGGGGAATCAGATTCTCCTGCTGTGGGTTGGGGTCTGAGCAAGGGCTGTCAGGGACAGGAATCACAGTGCACAGTCAGCATGTCCTTTCCAGAAGCATCAGGCTGGGAGCAGCTGGCCTGGTAAACCTGCTTTTTGAAACGCTGCTGGGAATGGGGCTGGCAGAATCCAACGCTCTGACCTTGCTCCGTGCCGCTGCCGTGCCAAGATCTGTACACAAATGCTGGCAAAGGTTATCTTGGGGCAGAGCTAAACATGGGTCCCATGCCCAAAATAGCTTGGAAAGATTGAAAAGGAGAAATGCAAGTGGCAAATCCTGCTTTGCGGCTTTGGGCAGCGATAGGAGCAGGGCAGAGAAGTCGTCTTTCATCGGGGCTTGGAACCGGTTCTGTGTGGAGCCGTGGTTGGGAGAGCTGAGGCAGCCTGATTGCAGCTATGAGACAGCAAACCAGGAGGAGAGACTTCAGCTCCTGAGCTTCTGTCATCCCCTCCAGGCCCTTAGGGACCGGTTGCACCTTCTTAGAAGGGCAGCACCCTGCTCTGAGCAGCTCTGTCATGGTGCTGCAAGGTCCCTTCTTCCCCCAGATCTGCTGCTATAATTGCTGACCGTTGGTCAGGCAAGGAAAAAATCTGGTTCAGAAGTCATCTGGATAAAAGAGAAGAGGGAGGAGAGCTCTGCCAGCAGGATGGGCTGGGGAATGGGACAGGAACTGTTTTGGGTAGTGATGCTGGAGGAGCAGCTGAGGAACTGCAGGGTCTGATCATTGTGTGCAGGCTGCTGCCAGTCTGGCTTGACTTCTGTTCTCCAAAGCAAGGAAAATGTTTTAGGATCACATGCAGGTGCAAGCCTTGATCCCTGGGGTTGAAATAACCTCTCCTTCATGCCACAGAGCTCAGGATGTGCCTGATTTTTCCTGTTGACCCCGTGCTGTAGTGTTAATGTAAAACCTCTGTGCTCTGCTGTGATTGAACTGTGGATTCCCGGGCTGCAGACATTGACATTGTCATCTTTGTCATTCTGAATAGAGCCCTAAATTTGTGGCAGACAGCCTGCTTTCCTCTTGAAAGGACTTCACAGATACAGTACATACAAATATTTGTGTATAATGTCAACTGTCTTCCAAGAAAATTTCATGCACATATTGATTAGACAAATCCATTAACGTTACGTTGTGGTGCATTTCTTAGGAACGTCTCTCTACCCATTTTCATCGCATCTTAATTATTTCTGCTTCCACTAGTCCTTTAAAGCAAGAGTGAATAAATCTCTTAGCTGCTTTTCAGGTCTGGTTTTGATCTAGAGCTGCATGTCAGTGGGGTGGAGGCCGATGAGCAATGCACTCTTTGCAGCACACAGCTGGGTGCTGGGGTTTTTTGGGCATCATGGTTGGTTGGCCTCCTGGAGGTGGAGGTTACAGCTTAATATTAGTAAAGCATCATTACAAAGGTCTCCTTAACTTCTATTTGAAAATACACAAGTTGACTGGAGGATATATACCTTTTGTTTCTTGTTTGAGGAGGAAAATTGTCGTGTATTTAGCATTTGATTAAAGATGACTTTGTTGTTTTTTCCAAAAACGGCATCATTTAATGTAATTAAATATGAGCTTTGTTGTCAATACTCTTCAGTTAAATGCACTGGTGAGTGCCAACAGTTCTTATTTGTTCTTATTTGCCCTGCCTGCTTGGTGTGGTGGTACTGGTTTTTGCCTTTTAATAAGTCATTTTGTGGGCTGTTTCTTAACGTTTTCTGTAGACCATCCATAGTCCATAGACCACAAGTTGAGTAACATTACTCTGGACTTAGGAAACAAAATATTCTGTTAAGCTTATTTCAGCATGCCCTTGCTTAAAAAAAAAAAAAGTGTATTTTGAACTTGAGCCATGTGTTTTCATTGGGATTTTTAAAGCTCCTCTGAGAACAGATGAACTGGTATTTTCTGTGAGCTGGGAGTGTCTTCTTGTTCTCACCTTTCAGATGGATGAACTAAGGCAAGGGGTAATTACAGCAACTGGCCCACATTTGTGTTGTACCAGTGGAGCCAGGCACCTCACCTGGGAATGAATCCTGCTCTCCCTGAGGAGTCCAGAACAAATCAGGAAGGTTGTCTCTAACTTTGAAGAGCAACAAGCGTGTTGAGTGACGTTAATTAAATTTTTTTTTGCAGCTGGATTTAATTGCAATCCCCTTACTTTAGACCTGCAAAGGTCCTGCTGTGTCAGGGTAGGCTTTGCTGCAGTGCAGAGCTGCACTGGAGGTCCAGGGTGGAGCTGTACAGCCCTGTGCCCAAGTGCTGTGGGCTGGGGATCCATAGGTGCCTGCAGGGTGTTGTGGACTCCTCTGTGCCCCTTTTTGGATGTGAATGTGCTTGGCCCAGTGCTGGGGCAGCCCATGAGCTCAGGCTGGGGCAGCAGGCCTGTGGGCAGAGCTCTTTGGCACGTGGGCCAGCCTGCAGCAGCTTGCTGTGGCTTGTAGTGTGCTTTTGTGCTGTGACTTGGGAGAACAGGTGATGGGGAGGCGATTTTAGATGGTAAATGGGAAGTGAAGAGGAGAAACAGGAGAGCAGGGTGGTGGCAGGGGGAGGATAGGGGAGTTTTAAATGCTTCAGCAGTGGGGTAGAAGCCTGTGAGTCTTTCAGCAGGTGAAAATAAACAGGCACAGGAGGTTCCACAGGCACTCACCTCCTCCCCAGGTTCGTGTTGTAGCCCTGATTCTGGTTTTGGTGATAACCTCCAGCTTTCTCCTGTTCCTAATCAGAGACCATAAATCTCCAGGTACCTAGTGCTGTAATGGCTAATGCAGGTCTAGGGGTAAAACAGTCTCAGATGGAGACTCTAACTGGGGGGGGAAATACCTTTCCTGTGAGACAATGTCTGTTCTTCATCAAAATCAGTTGAGAAAGTAAGAACCAAACAGTTTGATTTTAAACATTTAAAGAGCCTGGCTGCACTCTCTCTCTTACTTCCATTAATCTGTTCCCATTGTTTGCGTTCCTCTCTTAAAAATAATGAATGAAGAGTTTTGCAGGAGGAGGCACCCCAGTGTGTTTTGCTGGGAATAGGTGGCCTGGGGGTGTCCCAGCTGCACCCAGAGAAGGGCACCAGTGCATGCCCTGCAAGCTGTGCTCCCCAGTGGGAGCACCCACAGCCTTCCTGCCTGCTGGTCACGGACCCTCCTCCCCACAGCCGTGCTGGGCTGGGCACGTGGAGTGTAAAAATGGGACCTGAGGTGCATCTGTGCAGCTGCCCCAGTGCTTTGGTGACCTTGTTTGGCTCCAGCCCAGTTCCTACTGTGGTAGAAACATCCAGGGCCTTGGGCTTGTGCTGGGATCCTGCTGGTGACCTGCTGTTTGCAGATGTGGAAATCCACAGACAGTGCTTCTTGCCTGCTTGCCAGGACCGTGTGATTTTTACTTTAGTCTTCCTAGGGCTTCTAACAAGAAGCCTCAATAGAGGCAGAGGTGTTTTGTTGCCCTTGTTAAGGAAAAATCCTTTTGTGCTCCTGCTAGCTTGTGATTAATGCAGGACACGGCTCACAGACACTGTGCCTTGGTGCAGGTCGGTTTTGTTGGCCCCTGCATTTTCATGCTGTGTCTGTGTTCCTCTAGTAGACAGTTAACTTTTTTTTAGTTGCACAGACCAAGGCAAAAAAGCTTTTAAACTGTTTTAGAGCTCGATACCATGTGGCTTTGCACCTGGTGCTGTGTTTTAAGCTGAACTGCTGATCTGAAGAGTAAAAAAAAAAACAAAAACCATCCCATTTCTTTTACTGTAGACAGCTGCCTCAGCATGATCAGGTCTACCTGCTGTGCTTCCAGGAAGCCTTGGCTTGCTGAAAGGAGCCAGGGACTCTGGGTTGTAGTGTGTGTGTATGTATGTGTGTGTGTGTGTGTGTGTGTGTATATATATTTACATGTGCTAATTGACTTGTAGGTGGCTGTAAGCCAAGATGTCCGAGTTTGAATCTGTTATTGGGAAAGTACCTTAAATTACTGCAGATCCCAGCAAGATTTTGGAGCCCTGGAGAGCCCTGTGCACATGTCCTTGGCAGCTGCAGGGAGGGTTTGCCCCTTGGGCTGATCCAGGTGGCACTGGAGGTGTGTGCCATGCTTTAGTCCTGGGTTTTATTGTAGCTTCATGGATGGACAGAGCTGCAGGCGAGGTCAGTGCCTGGTGTCCCTCCTGCCATTAGATCAGGGCTCACCTCAGAGGGCTGCAGAAGGCTGGGAGGGTGCTGCTGTGTCCCTGGAGGGTGAGCAGGGCGGGTGTTGAGCCACATGCTCCTGGCACAGCCCCCAGCTTAGGGTGGGAATGGGTGACGAAAATCCCGTCCGGTCGGAAGCGTGAGGGGAAGTGGGGCAGTCATAGTGGAAGTATAAATGCGTGTTCTGGGTACCTCTGAATTCCCCCTGTGCACAGGGGCTTTCCTGAGCGGGCTGCTGAGCCTGCCAGGCTCCTGCATGGGGAGCCTGTCTGCTCTGGGATGAGGGTCAGGCTGCTCCCAGGGGGGCAGGTAAGGTGCCCTGGGGCTCAGCAGGGATATGTGGGTGCAGAACTGGTGGGAATCCCAGCTCTTGTGCAGGGAGTGAGCTGAAAGCAGGAGGGACCTGGTTGTCCCTTTGCACCTTGCCTTGAGAGCTAAGCCTTGCCTTTTTCCATTTGTCACTTGGTAAAATACCTTTTTCAAAGAGATTCACCTGACCCTCATCTGGAGCGTGGTGATGTCTTTGTGTGTCTGTCTTCAGGCTTCATGGGGATTTGCTGAAAAGATTATTTCTGTAAGATTTGACCTCTGCATGAGAGCACCTCCCTGGGTTGCCTTCCACTGGCCACTTGTCGTGCCTCCTGCCAGGGACTGTTGCCTTGGTTTGGTTTATTTTTGGCTGTGAGGCTGCATCAGTGCTGGCAAACCAGTGAGGCAGCCCTGTGCCTGCCTGCAGCAGATAGCGAGGGGTTTATCAGCACAGGCTCATCTGTGGTCTCTCAGGAGGGAAAAGAAATAGAAAAAGAAAAGCTTCCTCTTTCTTTTTTTTCTTTTTTTCCCCCCTGTTTTCCCTCCCCCTGTTTGGCTTTTTATACACACCAACTGCTGTTTCGGTTGAAATTGCGTTGGCCGGGGCTGCCTGGGCTCCCCATGCACAGAGACCACAAGTGTGGGGAGAGGCTGCTGGGAGCACTGGAAGTTTCCTTTGCTGTTCCTGGTGTGCTGCTGGAAGAGTTTGATGCTGCCAAAAACCTTGCACAAAGCCATGCATAACACATACCTGCACAGCATTGGGATGGAGCTGGGGCTGTCCCTGCCTGGGATCAGTGCTGATTACATCCCCTGACCCAGGCAGGCAGCAGTGGCAATTTATGCTTTGTGTAGCTGTTAATTTGAGAAGAATAGTTAATGTACCTCACACTGACAGCGGTGAAGGGCAGCATTTAGACCTTTGTTACTGTTTCATTGTAATCCAGACAAAAAAACAGGAGACTTAAAATCATCACCAAGCAAACAGTGTGAAGTATCTATAAAAATCAGTGACTTGTAAATATCCCCTTGGGGCCAAGAGGCACCTTCCCACTTTATTGGTTTTCCTGATTTTGTTGCAGCTGCTAAAGGAATTGCAACAGGTGGTATGGGAATGAACACGTGGGTGACAGAGGTGTTTGTGAAAATACCCTCGGGGCTGTGGTGTGATCTCTGGCACTTGGTCCTTATCAGAAGGGCTGATCCAGGTGGCACTGGAGGTGTGTGCCATGCTTTAGTCCTGGGTTTTATTGTAGCTTCATGGATGGACAGAGCTGCAGGCGAGGTCAGTGCCTGGTGTCCCTCCTGCCATTAGATCAGGGCTCACCTCAGAGGGCTGCAGAAGTGGCCACAGCTTGGAAAGAAGAGCACTGACATGTGAGAGTGTGGATGTTGAAAGGGGTGGGCTGGGTAAGGACCTTGTGCCTTTTTGGACCTTGTGCTGAAATGCCAAAACTCTAGACTGTGTTTTTTGGAAACTGAGCCACCCTGCAAAAAAATACCCATCTCCAAGAGCCTTAGAGATCAACAGGACCCAAAGAAATAGCTGGCAGTTTGGCTTCCTGGTCCTGCTGGTGGTGGGTGCAGGCTTTCCAGGGAACTTGGGTGGGATAAATTTGGGAAAATCCTATGATAGGAGTAATCTACAGAAAAACTTAGCAGTGGTGTTTGCCAAATGGAAAACGGGGCTGCTGGGGAGCTGCGAGGGCAGTGAGGTTTTGGTGATGGCCCAAGGCCCGATGCTCGCCTGTCTCACTCGGATTTTAACCTGCCGCTTTCCCGCTTCCTTCCAGCTATTGCGCGACGCGGAGAGCACGCACACGATGAAGAGGAGCTCTCGGCTCTCCTAATCCTTGGCTGGTGATTTGGAAGCAGCCTGTTCCTCGGCCATGTCTGGCTCCACGCAGCCCGTGACGCAGAGCTGGCGTGCGGCTGAGCCGCGCTACGCCCCGCACGCCATGTCCTACCCGGTGCAGATTGCCCGACCGCACGCGGTAAGGCCCAGCCTCTCCCCTCTCC
>VXBQ01015439.1:165116-253307 GCA_013400175.1 Phainopepla nitens
GGCTCTGTCTTGTTGAATGTACCAGAACTCACAGAGGTTAATTCACCTGGATCCAGCCTTTCCTTTCTGTGCTGTCTCACTCATGCCTGTGTTTGCTCATCCTGGATGGGTGAATGTTTTCAGTTTAAGCCCTTAACGGAAGAAACTCTTCTTAGTGGAACAGCTTTAGTCAGCTCAGACTGCTTAAAGGAATCTTATTAGGTGCTGGAGTATGGCTCACACCTCCAAGGGGTCTTTGGAGCTGCTTCTTGGTGGATCACAGAGAGGTGGAAGGTGCCTGAAACCCAGGTCAGGGAGGAGACCTTGTCTGGGGGTTACGTTTGACAGTGACAACTACTGAATGGTCCAGGTCAGTCTGTGCTGGTTTTAGTGTTCGACCTGAGAGCCTGGAAACCCATGAAATCCCAGTGAAGGGCTGAAATTCCCTCATTTGCCCTCTTTGCCTGGCTTCAGCAGAGTGGCACAGAGAGCAGAGCTGGAGATTGGAAAGGCTTTGAAATAGAAACGTTAAGGAGGGCGCGGGACGAGCTCTTGGCTGCGTTTGCTGGCTCATCTGCATCGCTCGGGGCCTGCGTGCTGCTGCACAAAGAAGCTTTTCATCCTGGGTATGAGACACGCTGACCTGGTTCGATTTATGGGAGCTTTGCTTCCATCAGTGTGAGCGTGTTTGTTTGGGGGCTGGAACATAACCAAGAGCGTTTGTCTCAAAAAGAAAATCCCAGTTCTCTTTTTATCCAAAACCCAAGCGGGAGGAGGATGGGACCAGGTGAGCACGATCTGCAGTTGTTGCAAGACTGTGGTTTGAAAGCAAACCAAAGGAACCTCAATCTGCAGCGTGGAGACCGAAATTAAAAGAGTGTGAATGGCTCCTGCCCTTGGGGTGCCGAGCCCTTGTCTCCTGCAAAATCACAACTGCTTCCCCTTAGTGCTGCAACAGCAGCATGAGCAGAGCAGGGCAGTTGTTTGCAGTGGGCTGGAGCTGGGGGTTTCTGCAGCCTGCAGTGAACACTGGTTTTGTTCTGTTGTATTAATGTTGGAAGAAGTTGCTGGCATTCACTCCTAGAAGCTATTTTTACAGGCACATGTAATGGTGAAGTTACGCGATACCTTTTGGGTGTCTGGATGCAGGAGAGGGCCGAGCTGAGATGTTTTTTTGGATGGGAAGCCAGAAGACTCCTCTGGGCAGAAGTGTGCCAGCCCCACACAGACCAGCACACCTTGCCTGTGCTGGGAGGGCAGGCAGAGTGTTTCTGGAAGCGTGTCCCTGCATGATCTACCCCGCTGCTCTCAGCTGTTCACAAACACGTGTCTCCTGCTCGGCGGCGCCGTGAGCTGGAGCCTGGCCATGGCTCTGGGGCTGGAGCTGATCTCTGGTGGGATTGCCTGGGAGAGGAGAGCCCAGTTCCTTTGAAGTTGCTGCGCTGTTTAATATTAAGAGTCAGTGGTATTTGCTTGCATGTCTTGGCCAGGTCAGTTTTGTCATGGGGTGTGTTTGCACAGTGAGAGCTTGTTTGGAAGAAACCAAGAGAGGCCAAAACCTACCCGACACTAACATGTCTTGCATCTAATTAAATTCTGGTTCTGGTTTGTTGCGTTCCAAGACATCCTTTCCTGAGAACTGGGAATTCTTCAGCTCAGGGATCCTTATCCTGGTGGTGGAAACGCCCTGGGTCACCTCCTGGGCGCGTGTGCAGGGCTGAGCACAGCAGGGCTGCAAATGCTATTATAATATAAATAAATAATCACAGCTCAAGTGTGACGGTCGCACCCAGGGAAATGCGGCGCGGCAGGAATGCTGAGCTCAGAAATGAGCCGTGACATTATTTTAGGCTTGGAGACACTTTATGAAAAGTGATTTAAAGGATTGCAGCTGTTTGATTTCACAGATGAGGCAAGTGAGAGGGGATGTTGTGAAGGGGCAGGAGGCAATGGAAACAGGCTGTGGGTTTTTTCTTTTCCCGTCGCATAAAGCCCAAGGGAATATCCAACAAAACGGGGGAAAAAAGTGCATTTCAAGTAAACAAACAGAAATATGCTTTGTACATATGGGCACTTCCTCCCAGCAGCATGTTCCACGAGCTACTGCTGAGTTTGGAGCTGGCAGAGAAGATCCAGTACCGGTTGAGTGAGGATGTTTGTTGTCTGGTTTCAGTCGTGGTTGCCAGCTTTGGGCAGGGCTGTGAACCCGTGGGTCTGACCCAGACTGAGCTCTCTCCAGGGGCTGACACAGCAAACGGGCTCTCCCGCAGGGTAAGCAACATACTCAAGGTGTCTTCCTCCTCTTCCTCCTCAATGAGAGCACCCTGCTCCCCACAGCTGTTGGGAAGGCTGGGGGTGATGTGAAAATGGTGCAAAATTTTATAATGACCCCGGATTTAATTCTGTCTTAATAGACAATGACTTGCAAAAAGCTTTGACAAGTCACCATGCTTTTAACGGGAAGAAGGAAGCTTAGTGAAAAGGTTCTGGTTTGTTTGACTTTCTTGAGGTAAAACTAAAATCTCCAATAATCAGCAGTTTCTTCTTAAGGGCACGGAGTGGTTCTTGGCCGAAATGCAGGGAAAACATTTCTGGTTTCCATATTCATTAGCTGTAATGTTGGGGTGCACAGTTGACTTCTGTCATGTTCAGCTTGGAAACAGAGGAATTGTTTGAATGCTCCGTGACCTTTAGCTAAAGGTGAAAAAACACATTACTTACGCTCTTAACCTTCTAATGTGTCCAAAGTTCATGCTCTCTCAAAGGAAACTTTAGCATGAAGGATATTCATTTTCAGGCAACCTGCAGATATTTTCTGTAAACAGATCAATTTTCCCTTGTAGTGCACATCCCCCTTTCTTTTTTAAAACCTCTTCATGATCAATATTCCCTGGGAGCAGAAGGGTTCCCCTCTTTTCCTCCTGTGTCAATCCAGTTTCTTGCTGTGACCTGCTTACCAGCCTTCCTGCTTGTGTTAGTGCCCTGACATTTCAGAGCAGGAATGGTGTGGCTTTGGATGCAGGCTGGGCTTTCCAGGAGGGTGGTATCAGGTGCTGGAGATGCTGGGGCTCGGGGCACACAAGGTGTCCTCAAGCAGCAGCCTCTGTGACAAAACAGCTTCTGCTTTTGGGCTGCTTTAAGTGTTTTATGTACTAGAGATGCTAAAGAGGATTAGGGATTGTTAGGATTGGGATGTGTACACATTCATATGAAATTGGTGCTCCATCATCACTTGAAGTCCCCTTTGTGAGCACTTTTCCTTCCCTATTAAACAAGAGGCTCATTTTGCCTCCTTCCTGCTGTTTGCCCCCGTTCCCTGCACACAGCTTCATCTGGGATGGAGAGGTGAGCTTAAGTCCTGCTCAGTTCCTCTGCTCCAGCTTTGAGACCATTGTGCTTTTCCCATGCCACCTCTCCTGCCTGGGAGCAGCTCAGTAGCTCCTTCATTAAGCTCCCCATTGGCAAAACAGCCCTTGTGCAGGAGCGTCCCGGCCCCGTGGCTCGTTTGCTTTGGCCCGTGATAAATAACTTCCTTGTCTGTGTGAAGCAGAGACAAGAGCTTGGTGCAAACTTGCGTGTTGATTTGGTGTCCAGGCCAGAAGGTGGCCTGGGGGGAATGGAGTGCCTTCCCTGCCCTCGCTGCTCCTCGCAGCAGCTGGAGCAGGGCGGGTGCAGTGTCCTGCTGAGGAAGGTGCTGTCGGGAGGCGCAGGCTCCGGGGCTGGCAGGAGCTGGCTCTTCTCCGCGGTGACACGCTCGGTGCGGCACAGCAGCGCCAGGTAAGCCTGTGCAGGGGCACTGTGCTGTGCCCTGCTGCTGCTGTGGTGGCTTTCCTTGGAGGAGTTATTCACACGTTTGTCTCCTGGGAGCACAATGCCCGTCTGTGTCAGCGGTCCAGGAACCGAAGAGTTGATGGGGCACCACAAAGAACAGCCTCCTGCTACCAGCTGAGCGAGGGGCATCCTGAATTCTCCCTGCTGGGCTGCAGCTAATGGTTTAAGGAATGACCTGAAAATAAAAGAAGTGCCTTGGAAATACTGGCCCTGATCAGGTCTGTCATGAGAACTCGGCGCGATCTCTCCCGAGTACCTTTCCAGTGACAGACTGCATTAGCTCTGAGCAGCTCAGTGCTGGCTTTCAGAAAATTGGCTTTCTGCTCTGGGACTGGGAGAGTGTGGAGGTGAAAGAACAGGACACCTAATTCCCTGCCCTAGGGTCTCCCTCCCATTGCTGGGAAGAAGTTGACTTACAGCAGTTGGAATTTAAATCTTGTTTTCCCTAGGATACAGCCTTTATCCAAAACACTTCTTTTACTTCAAGCTACAGTAAACTTCTGTGGTTGCTCCCTAATCTTCTTTTTGGACATGATTTGATGCAGGAGGTGATGCTTTTTGCTTTTGGTTGATCTCAAGATTGTAAATCCACAGGAGAAGAAAGAACTTTTCACTGCTTATCTGGTTTGGCAAAGCCACTAAAGCCACTTTTGGAGCCTTTTCCTGTGCTTCAGGCCTGATTCTGATTGCGCTGCTCCACCAGCCCCTGGAGGCACCTTCTGCAAGACTAGGGACTTTTGCTGGTTGTCACCGTCGCAACATTTATTCAAAATGCTGAGCAAGTGAAGGATTTGCTGTGGAGGTGTAAGGAAGAGTAGCAGAGAGTAGGGGACACAGAAAGCTGAAAGGGTCCTACATGGACCTGCAGATAGGTGGTGGGTGTTGTAGGGGAGCAGGTGTGGTAGGAGGTGGTGGAGGCCTGTGCTACGGCAGAGATGTGATGATGAGCTAAATGACCTGATGCCTTTCAGGGTAGAAAGTTTGGGTTTGTTGTGTGAAGAGCGCTGCTCACCCCTGGTGGGTGTTCAGGCCTCAGGAAGCACAGCACCAGGCGTGGGGGTGGAGGAAGGGCAGACGGGTCATTGCCGACTCAAAGGCGCCTGGAAGCGACTGGGACAAAAGTCTTGTGACGGAGAGAGGCTGAAAAGCAGCACTGTAGTGGATGTGCTGCTGCTCTGTGGGCACCTCTGGCTGCTGGGGAGAGCGCTGGTGGCTGGCCCCAGCACCCGGCACCGGTCAGATGACCGGGAAGCCACAACAGCTGAGAGCTGTCCTCACCGAGACGTGACTTCTCCATGAATGGCACATTCAGACAGGGCAGCCAAGCCCTGCTTTGCTGGAGAGGTGGGTAGAGGGCATGGAGAAGGGTGCAGTGCTGTGCAGCTGGCACAGATGCCATCACCATGGCCTCAGTGCAGGGATGGCAGCAGGAATCAGTGCCGTCCAACAAGGGGCCACGCGTGGTGTGGTCACCTCCTAAAACAAAAGGCCAAGTCAGCAGCTTCTGAGAGATGGATGGCAGTGAGACTGTCTGGGAACAGTAAGGGCATTTGTCTTTTCAGCACATGTTGCATCCCTGTAGGCAAGATAAAAAATGCATGTATTCAGCCAGGTTTTTATTACTGACCTTATTTTCAACAGGGGAGCTGATTGTGGAGGAGTTATTGTTTGGTTTATGTTGTTGGTATTTTTTTCTTAAATTTGCAGTGAGCTCATCACAGGGTTTTGGGGAGGAAGTTGGGCAGACAGCACTGTGCTTGTGGACAACCTGTTTGGATCAATAATCACCTCCTTTGCACTTCAGAGGAGGTTTTCAGCAGCAGAGGATGGTTCCTGTGGGCTAGGGAGGCTGAGCATGGTGGGTTGTGTGCCACACTGGTCCCCTCTCAGCCCAAGCTGTGTCTGGACCTTATCAGTGACAGCTCTGCTACCACCCTGGTTCCTCTCAAACCTTTCCCCTTCCTCTTACCTTTGAGAAAAATTATTTTCTTCAGGCAAATGCTAAAAAGTGCATTTCTCGGTCTGATGAGCAAATGCTGTGCTGCCAGTGCCAAGGGGTATCCAGGCACCAGAGAACTTTTCCTTTTATTGCTAAAATAGGTCACGCTCACTGCTGGCAGAAAGAGATGTTAAGCAACTTCTTTTTCCAAAGTTGAGGGTGTGCAGAGCAGGGATGGGCGGCATCCCCTGTCTCTGACAAAGCCACCAGAATGGTGGCTGTGCTGTTTTGTCCACCCCACAAATTAATTGCTGGATGATCTGAGGCCCTGGCGTGTTCCAAGCTGGGGTAGGCTGCTCCATGCTGGCTCTGGGGTTCTGGGGATGCAGGAAGCTCAACAAGCCCATGGGGATGGGCTGGCTTTGCAATCTGAAGCTGTGTGGTCATGTCCTGGACCGTGTTGGGCTGCTCTGGGCCATGTGGACATGCCGTAAAGTGTCCAGCTGTGGCTCTGTGTGCCACCAGTGCTGGGGGGCACCGGCCCTGTGCTGTCACCCATCACTTCCCCTGTGGTTAACCGTTCCCAGAACGGCACGCGACCTGCTCACCAGCAGCAGGGACAGACCAGGCATCCTTTGTGAGATTAGATAAGGGCCAGTTCATGAGAAGTGAAATAAATAGGGATGTTTTTGCATTGTTTTTTCTCACTATTTGTACCACGCTATCGTTAATCGGCCTCGGCGAGTGTCCCAGCAGAAACAGCGCGTTGTTAGAAAATAAAAATTATTTGCCATACAGCGCCGGGCGCGCTCGTGAGGAGCTGCCCCAATCCATGGTGGAGGTGGCGAGGAGCTGGCACTCGCTCCTCCGGGAGCGTGTGCAGTGCCCGGGCCCGTTTGTCTGCCTGCCAGAGGTGGCGAGGGCAGCGCGGGGCAGCGGCTCGTCCCCGGGCGCCGGGATTCGGGCGGCCGCGGTGCCAGCGCCGCTCTCGCCGGGGAGCCGGCCCAGCTGGCGGATGTGGTGGCCGAGCCCAGGCTGCTCCCCCTCGGCGTCACGGCTCAACGAGCACCGGTGGTTTCCAGCGAAGCCGTCTTACCCCGAAACTCGGCAGGGAGCTCCCGGCTGCTTTCCCGGTCGAGGACGTGGTAAGCGACGGGGAGGGATCTCTGCGTTGGGCTGCTCGAGCTGTGCTGCACTTCTCATCTGGCTGCTCGCTGGGCCTCCATGGGTTTGCTCCAGAGCTGTTTTCCAGGGAAGCCAGGAGTGCTGGGTGCTTGTACTTGTTTTTCTGCTGGTGGGAGGAAGAGAGGAGGAGCAGTTCGCCTTTCTGTTGCAAGTCCAGCTCCAGGCTTCCTTTCTGCAGGCCTCCTATTCCTGAGGTCTCCTCCTCAGAGGCTGATTCTTGGAGCTGTGGGAAGGCCATCTGGATGGAGCAGTGGGTAGCTGCCTTGTCTGTGTGGATGTGCTAGGTGTGGAGCTGGGAGTGCAGGCTCAGAGGTGCTCTTGGCTGTGGCGTGTGCTGCGGGCCAGCGCCTGGAGGTGCTTCCAGCATGGCTCTCAGACCTCCTCTTCTTCCTCCTGGTTGGAGATCAGGCAGCCAGGAGCCAGCAGCTGCAGGCAGGGGAAGGAGAAATGAAGTACACCAGCAAGTGCACGTGTCCAAAACAGAAAGTGAGAGAGGCAGAACGGCTGCGCCGCTGCCTGCAGTTGTTGGCTTAGTGTGGGGATTACCCTGAGGTCGGGGACAACACCAAATTGTTTGCTGGAGACTTTATGGTAGGTAAGGCAGCAGGCTGGAAGCTTTAAAATAATTTTAAAAGGTGGGGGTGGTGAGGAAGCTTCTTCCTTTTTCATTCTGTGGGGCTTTCTCTGTGTGTTGCCAAGAGCTTTTCTGTAATGCTGTGTTCAGGAGCGTGGCTTTAAACAGTTTGATTAGCAAATCTAAATGAGCCTGGTAGACTCAGGTTATTTGGGGTAAAAGGATTCACCAGGAAGGGAGATTAGAAAATAGTGAAATGGAAATAGTGTTATTGTCACTCCTAAATCAGGGGATAACACAGAAGCCCTGAGACTCAGGGTGCTTTCTCAGGCTCTGCCTCCCAGCACCCCACACAGGAGCAGCAGGGACGTGTCCAGCTTTCCTGGTGGGCAGCAAAGGGTACTTTCAGTCCCTTAGGCTGGACCCAAGTACCTCTTCAGTCTGCTGCATGAAGAAGCGTGTTTTAATGAGGCCACTTTGGGGTCTTTAGCATTTCATTTATGTAAAGATTAGCCTGGTGCTGCCCTGCTCTGCCCGGGTGGCTTAGGGTGGCACTCTTGGTGTCTGTCTGGCCTTGGCAATGCTGCTAGTGCTGGCCTCTTCCCCCCAGATCTGATTTGCCAGAGCCCCTCACTATCCACAGTCTTTCTGCTTCTTTGATTTCTGTCATGACATTTACTGAATCCATTAAATCTGTAAAGCTTCTCAAGGTACATCCATGTGGGAGCACCTGGACCACGAGGAGCAAAAGGAAAGCTGATGTAAGAGGAAGAAAGTCCTTACTGGAGGCAGCTGGAGATTTGAAAGGTCTGGAGAGGGTGCTCTGGCAAATCAGCAGGTTTGTGGGGTGGGAGGAAGATTTGCAGAGGGCAGGAAGAGATGCAAAGAGAGGGAGAGGAGGAGCAAAAAATAGAATTGAGCAAAACCCAGCAAAACAATGGAGAGGAAAAAGAGCAACGTGTAGTTTAGGGGCTGCAGGGTTCTTTAGTTGTTTTATTTCAGGTGTCTTGGAATGGCCCATGAGCAGGTGCTAGAAATTGGAGGTCAGGGTGAGGGCTAAATCACATTTGTGTGATTCAGTGGTGGGGAATTCAGGTGGCACCCACTGGGTGCTGCTCCTGTGTCTGTGTGGAAGGTACCGTGGTGCTGGCAGCAAGGTGCCTCCCAGCAGGTGTCTTTAATACTCTGCTAGAGAAATCTGAAGCCCCTTCTGAATCATAAAATCATTTAGATAGGAAAATACCCATAGAATCATCAAGTCCAGCCATTATCCCAGCACTGCCAAGTCCACCAGGAAGTTTGAAGGCAGCTCATAAACCTTTCTAGTGTTGGCATGTGAAAAACACTGTCACAGCTCCTAGTGCAGTTTACTGGAGTAACTTTCTGAGCAATTAATCCACCTACGTGCTGCCAGGGCTTCCACAGTGCCTCTTAACAGTTCATCACAGGGCACAGAAATTTGTCAGTTTTAATCCTCCTCACTAATTTTTAGGTTTTGTTTTCTCCTTGTGAAACCCATCACGGATGTAAGCAAGGCAGAGCAGGTCAGAGTCACTGCAGGCCAAGCCAGCAGGTTCTGAGCTCCACCAACCATTTTCTGATGGGGTTAGAGGAGGCAAAAGCTCAGCTGAGTGTGGGCAGGGGGAAAAGGAAAAACAGATGGTTCTTGGGACATGCAAGAGCCTTTTTTTTTTCTCAAGGGCACAGCCTTTGAGCCTCCCAGACGGGTAATTCTTGTTTCTACGCCCACAGAAAGTGCCGGTCCTGGTTTTGGGCCTGTTGGTGTGTCTTCCCAGACACGACGTGTTTGTTTTGTAGGTGGATGTCAGGAGCTGCATCACTCCTCTATTTAAATATTTATTTTTAATTTAAAACCAGGACAAGTGTGAACGTGGGGAAGCTTGTTTGTGGGCAGGGATTCTGCTTTGGCTGGGCCTGGAAGAGCTGATGGGCTCCCTCACTTCAGCTGTCTGTGTTTGTCCCGTCTGTGGCTGGAGCCATGGCATGTCCTGCAGCCCCCCTGGCATCCTGCATGGATGGATGAAAAGGAAAAGCAGCATCATGGGGTTGCATCCTCCCCAAACACCTGGATTTGCAGCAGAACTGCCCTGTGAGGATAACTGGGCACTGTCCAAGTTGTGTCCTTCTAAATGTTGCAATAACCTGTCTGCAGACACCCCTTGTCCCAGAGGCTCAGGACTGGGATGGCCAGGCTGGAGCTGGGGCTGGCAGAATTTTCTTGTTCCTGGTGTTTCCCAGCCTTGGTCAGAACAGAGAAGGAGCAGCACCACACTCTTGCCTGACAGTGGGGAGAAATAAACTTGGTTCCAAAAACTGGCACAGCTTTCTAGGCACAAGAAGTGGTGGCCATAGGACACCACAGTTCCCCTTCCTCCTCCCTTTGATATTTGGCCTTTTCAGCTCTTGTGCAAGAGGGGTTGGATGTGAGGCAGGGGATCTGCTTTTTTTGGCTCTCTCAGGTCAAATGTTTATAATGTCTGATTATCTTAGTAACTTTCCAGAAAAACTCTGGTTTTAGTCTCTTAAATGGTCAAACATGTTGGGCCTTGATACTCCCTTCTCCTCTACAACTTGCTGGAGGACAGCATGACATCCTTCTAGGCTGCTCTTTTCCCTTCCAGCTTGGGAGAGGGGATCTCTAGGCTCAGGCTGTGGCTATTTGAGTTCCCAAACCCTTTCTTTGCTGTCATGCACCTTGCTGAGGCAATTCCCCAGCTTCCCTAGGGCTGGAACATGATGATCTTCACTACATCAGATCAAATAATTCCTACTGCAGCTGCTGGGGCTGAGATCCCCCTGCCCACTACAGCTGCATGCATGTGGTGTGTTATTTATTGATTTTTTTTTTCTGTAGACCCTGAAATACCTTTCTTCTTTTTGAGGAAGTTAAAGCTTTTTTGTTCCAGTTGAGAACTGTTCAAAAATAGACCCCCAGGTGGAATTGGTTCTTCTAAGGTAAATGTGTGTCAGTGTTACCAGGGTTATTCTGTGACGGGGTTTTCTATGCCATTGCTGAAGGTCTCAGTTAATTAGATGATTAGTCTGCTGGTCAAGTATCTATCTGCAAATAAAAAATAGCAGTTGAATGTAGCTGCCTAAAATACTGCTGCTGGAATCAGTCTGTGGCACAGAGCAGGAGGGCTTCTTATTTAATTAAAATCAGGAACATACTGTACTGTACTCTCCAAGGGTCAAGGAACAAAAGGGATGTACACATAATAAGTAGCAAACTGTCCTTTCAAACCTCTTGAGCTCAGCCCAGGGGAGCTGTGTTTAAAGGGATATTTTCAAGATAACGTTTGTGATTTTTCTTCTCTCTTTCCCCCTCCTCCCTTTATTCTTTCTCCACACTGCCGTGTGGACTATTGAAGCTGAAAGTATCCTGCGACTTAATTTTGTTCTTACCTGTTCTTTCTCTTGGATCACAGTTGTCGTCAGGACCGCCTGGATGCCAAAAATCCGTGTGTGGGTGCTCAGTGGCTGGGTTGGGCTTGCTGGGGTCCTTTCCCAGGAGCCAGCCCTGCCTGCAGCCCCAGGAAGAGGCTGGAGGCAGATGGAACAAGGAGCTGAGCTACCACTCCAGTGCAGTGTGGGACTGGGAGTTACTGGGAGAACCCCTCGGGGAGGGCAAAACGCTGCGCTTTGTGGGCCCGGTGCTTCAGGGGAGGAATCTCTCCATGGGTTTTTTTGAGCTGTTGTGTGCTTGCCTGAGAGTTGCCCCCCGGCTGACGAGCTCTGCCGTGTTTGCTCCTGCAGGACGTCGCGCTGTTGGAGTACCAGCACCATTCCAGGGATTTCGCTGCCCACCTCCCGCCGGGGTCGATCATGCAGCCGCAGCGGCGGAGGCCGTCCCTGCTCTCCGAGTTCCAGCCGGGCAATGAAAGGTACTGGGCAGTGAAATCCAGCATTTTGTGCTGGGAGGGAGCAGTGGGATGCTGTTTCTGGGTGCTGACCGTGCTCGGGCTCAGCGCCAGTTCGGATTCCTTCCGCTAATCGAGCGGCACCTTTGCCTTCTGCTTTCTTACCTCCGACTGTCACGCGTTTGAAAGAAGTCTTAAGAACAACAAACAACAAAAAAAACCCCACCCCCTCACTTCTGTGGAGCTTCACCTTGCTGTGACTGGTTGTGTTGGCTTCCTCAGCATAGGAAATGAAGCCGTGTGGTCGGGTTTGGTCTGTGGCTCCCGAGGCTGCAGGGAGGAGTGAGAAGAGCTCATTTCCTCCCCCATCTCCGCTTCCTCTGCTGCTGCTCTTCCTCCTCGCTTTCATTGTTTTTGTTTCTCTTTCTGCAGTCCCCTCACAACTTTCTCTGAGCTGCTTTTTTTTCCTATCTGCTCCCTTCGTGCCTCTCCCTGTGTCCCTGTTTCCTGTTGCAGCCTCGTGGGAGGCTGGCAGAGTTTGTAGGTGCAAGTCAGGCAAGTGCTGTGGCTGGGAATGCTGCACATGCTTTAACCACAGGAGCTGATTTGTGTGAAGGACATCACTCTCACTCTCTGTTTCAGTGCAAAACTCTGCTCTCTCTCACAGTTTCTCTTCTGCATTTAATGTTTAGTGGTTTGGGGAAAAAACTGGCCTGGAAGTGAAATAAGAGCCTTGCTACAGTAGATCTATGCAAAACAATCCTTTTAATGCTTATTCTTTAGGCTAAGAACAAAACCAGCGTTGAGTCAGAGATGAATCTGTTTCTCTAAAATCATCACTGTTAGGGGAGAGGAGTAAGAACACAGGGTGCTGGATGTGTAATAAATACAGACAAGATCCTCTTTTTCTAGTAAGTTGGGTTCAGCTTGGTGCTCAGCAGAAACAAACCTCTGAGAATTTGGAGGCAAAAAGTGACTTCCAGAGTTCATTTTGCATCTGGACGTGCTTTTCTGGGTTGTGCCTGTGGCACCTGCACATTCAGAGGGTCATGCCACTTTTGATAACCCATCATTTATTGCAGCATGTTGCACTGCCTTGGCTTGCTTTGATTTCTCAGTGCTTTGATTTCTTAGCACAGAGTAACACGGTTAAGTTGGAATTGGGTCAGATTTAGCTAAATTTGGGGGAGTTGGGTAAAGAGGACCCAGCAACATGCTCCTGCCTGGTTTTGTTTTTCACACTACTGATGGTTTGCAAAATGGAGAAGCAGTTCTGCTCTCCAGTAACCTGCTGTTTAAAAAATGTATATTGGTTTTTGTGTATCACCAAAAAAAAAAAAACCCATCTGCAAACCTTGGTGTGTGCTGTACCACATGCTTGACCTGGTGTGGTCACCCAGGCCCCTGCCTTTGGCTTACAAATGTTTCAAAGTCCCCAAACTTATTTTGATGTTGGCAGTCACGTGAATGTGGGTAAATGTTAATCAAAGCTGTCAGGGGATGTTACACATCCACATGCTTACCATGGTACTTCATTTTCAACCTGAATGGTGATGTTTTGACATGCTATTAAAAGAAACTATTTTAATAACTTACATTTCATCCCTTTTCCCCATAACATCCAAAAAAACAGTACTTTTGCAAAAATTATACTATGTAGTAAAGCTAAAAGTACTGCTTCAGTTCAGTTGACATCTTGTGCCAGAATGCTGGGACGTAGACTCATTGAAAATTTTTGGGGGCATCTGGGGATGCAGAAGGGGTGGGGGGGTAGGTCTTTGAAGAAATTGTAAAGAAATTTTCAATCCAATGTAATTAATTATTGAGCTGATTTAGATTGGGTACCATTGGGGTTGGGGAGGTGTTAATCTGTTTTTCTGAGTCAGCTGCTGTTTCTTTACATCTTTAAGCTCTACACTTAAAAATCCATTCTCTGGGGGCTTTGCTGGTTGACCTTTGTGGTCTGAGGAGCTGCTGTGACAGAGTTCCTGCCGTGCTGTAAGAGGAGCCCTTTGCATGGTGGTCGCTCACCTGAGGCTTCCAGGGCCAAGGCCCCGGAGCTCCTGGAGCACGTTGGGTTGGTCACTGGTGCCCTCCCCAAAAAATAGCTGTGGCTCTTGCTGGTGCAGAGCAGAGCCTGGATGAGGGAGGTGGCGATGGCAGCCGTGGCTGCAGCTGAGTCCCCTTGGCAGGCTCAGAGCCTTGGCTTTGTTCCTGGGCTGGGATTGATGCCTTCGAGCAGAGGCAGCTGGCTCTCGGCATGAGGGGCTGGGAGGAGGGAGACCAAGGCAAACAACATCCACAGCACGGCACAGGGGTGAGTGGAGGGAAGCACAGGGGTGTGCTGGGTCTGAAAGGAAGACCCTGGCTGTGGTTCCCTGCCTGACAGCCCAGCTGGCACTCAGTGATGGTGGGCATGTGACAGCCCTGCCCTTGAAGCAAGTGTCAGCAGAGGGGAACCCTTCCACCCCCCCTTGCTTCGGGAGCTCGGAGGAAGCAGCCTGTCTGCTCTTGGTCGTGGTGGCTGATGCACTTCCAGGATCCCTCTGCTCCTTGAGGGATATCAGCTTGCAGGTGTGGTGCAGGTGGGATGTGGCAGGCTGAGAGCACTGGAGTGCAGCCCTGTGTGCATTCCCAGGTGACATCCCTGCCCTGCCATCACCGTGCCTTGCACCCCTCCAGGGCACTGCCTGCAGCTGCAGAGTGCTGCAGCCCTTGTGCCACTCAGTCCCAGTTCCCCTGAGCCCACCTGCCTGGTGAGTGGCTGCTGTTTGCCTTCCTGTCCTGGAAGCTGCAGGGGTTCACTTGGTGTGCTGGTTTTGGGGGGGTTAGCCTCTATTTTGGCTTTACCTTCACTTTGGACAGATCTCTAAAGCCTCTGCAGGCTGTCTTTGCACCTGGTGTTGGAGGCTTGACCCTGGGGATGCTCAAAATCCCAGAGAAATCATTTGGGCTTGCTTGGATGGTCTTCCTACAGCTGTGCATGTTTTCAGTCTCTCCTGGCTGCAGTTCTGCTGTAGCCACCAGGAAGGTGGTTAGTTTTGATTCAGTGGAAAGGGAGCAAGAGGTGAAGTGTTTCACCATGGACACAATGTGTTAAAGATGAATCCAAAAGGCAAAAAAGTGTCAAGTGGTAACTGGCTGGAAGGAATGGAATGCTGAGATGGGCCCACATTTTGGGGCTTCCTGAAGCTTGTTGGGAAGTTGCAGACTGCCCCTCTCCATGTACATCAGAATCAAGAGTTGCCATCACCCCTTGGTGGTTGGGCAAAGACTTGAACTCCCTGTGCAGCAGTTCTGGCTGGAAGAAAGAAGGAAAACCTGAACCACTCTGAATCTCTTGTTGGAGGGAAAATTGACTCTGCCTGTCTTTGCAGGGATGTGCTGCTTTCCATGATGGTTTTTTTTGGTAGCAGGCTTTTTCTTGGAAGGATCTACAGACTTCCCCTTAGCTTGTTCAGTTGGCTGTGCCAACTGGTCTGCAGGAGTGAAGAGAAGTATTTCGGGATCTGCTGTTGGTACAAGTAGTACCATGAATACTTGCAGTGGAATGTCCTGGCAGGGTGACAAGGATTAGGGCTTTTTTCCCCTCTTCTAGATATATTTTGGTCCTCAAAATATGTGAGAAAAACTGGGTTGAGTGTTAAATGGCAGGTGCCAGAGGGTGAGGGATCTGAAAAATCAAGGAACTGGATTTTTCTAACTTTTCATATGTGTGAGGATTTTCAAGCAAGGTTCCATATTAATGCAGGAATGCTGGGGTGGATACTTCTCTCTGCTTCTTTGGCAGAAAATGTGGCTGTAAATAAATGGTATGTGTGTTACCACAGTGTATTCCACCTTTATCCAGAAGAAGATGAGTCACTATTTTCATGGAAGATTATTTTCCCAGTTTGGGTGACCGTGCTCCTCTTTTGGAACCATTCTGCTTAGCAGGCACAAGGAGTCTGAAGAGTTAGCCCAGGGTCGATCTGCAGGGTGACATTTAGGATTCACTGAACAGCTGCTGTGTTTCTGCAGCCATCTGAGATAGCCATGTGCAGTGTGGCACATGGGGAGCAGGGATCACTGTGCCTCTTGTTGGGATTAATCCTGCTGGCCCAGGGAGGGCTGGGAAGCTGGAGCAGCGTGTGTGGTGCTGGAAATCACACACAGCTCTTGGTCTTCATCTGTGCTGGGCCAAATGGCACCAGCTGCTCCCAAGGTAACAGCACGACCAATTGGATTTTATTTATGGTTTTTAATTAAGTTTCCCTTTTTAAGGGTGATGCTTTTCTCAGGAGTGAGTGGCTGAAATCCCCACAACCATATATCTGTGTCTCTCACAGTGGAAATGATGGAGCAGGAGATGCAGTTTTTTTTCTTCCCCATAATTGAACGCAGGAAAACAACATCTGGAGAGGGCAGGTGCTGATGTGGAGGCACTTTGGGGACAAGCCTTGCCTTGCAAGCTCTGGTGTGGGCTGCCTGGCATGTCCATGGAGGATGGCCAAGGGCATGGGATGTCCCTGGAGCCATTGGGTCAGGAGTGTTCCAGCCACCCAGGACTGCTCAGAGGGTTTTACTGGCAGGCTGCAGTTTGGGGTGCCTGGAGAAAGCACGTGGGGGAGCTTGTAGAGAGAGACAAATATTCCTTCTCTTCCCCTTGAGTGAGGCAGTGCCATTGTGTTAAAGCTTCTGCTTGTCCTATCCATGAATAATTCAGGCTCTGTGTATGGGGATCTTCAATATGCAAGTTTTAAATAAAGCATCTGCTCTATCTAAAATTGCAGTTGGCTTGGAATAAGGTGGCTGAAGGGTTTTGCAGGGTGGCCAAGACACTGCTACCTGCCCTAGTGTGGGCAGGAGCATCCTGAGGATGCGTGTGGGTGCTTGGTCAGGGCTCTTGAGGACCTGGGAGTCCTTCAGCTGGGCAACATGGTGAGCTGAGCATCCTGCTCGAGGCTGTCCCACACCTTTGGCTTGGGAAGACTCAGTCCTGCTGCTGGCAGCCTTTGCTGAGGGCGTGGGAGCAGCTCCATCTTCCCGCCCAGACACGCAGCTCTTCCCGTCAAGTCACGATGGTTTTATCTCCCTCCACCTACATGACAAAGGGAATATATCAGCTGGTCCTGGACATGTTTTTGTAGGTGCCAGGTGGCAGCTTTGTTCCTCCAAAGCCTCCAGTTCTTCTCTTTAACAGGTCCAAATTTGCCCAGTCTCATACTCTGGCTCTCATTAGCTGTAAAGGGGTGGTTGAAACCTCTGATAAATCTTAGCTTTGGCTGTAAATAATTCCCTTCAACACCAGTGGTTTTCTTTATTAATGTCTCTTAAAAGTATTTTGTTATCTGTCTGTACCTGTGGGGGTTGGATACTCTTTTTAGAGCTTATTTTTGGAGACAATTTCCCACCAAACCATCTTAGCTTGAGGAAATAAACAGCCTCAGCAAGGCCATCGTTTGTCTTGGTTCTGGTTCCAGGAGACACTGAGAATCAGTTTTCCAGGCTGGTTATGTTGCTTGGCCTCATGGTGTAGGGAACAGTATTTGCAGATGGGAGCAGCTCCTAAAGTGTGCTCTTGCTGGGAAGTTGGTGGAAGCTGGCTCGGAATTGCTGTCAGTGTTTTGAGCCCTCGGTGCAGGAGGCTTCAAGAAGTCAAGCTGGGCTTGCTGGATGTTGCAGAATAGCCATCATTCCTCCTGCAGCCACCTTCTGCTGCTCTGCTGAGGGACAAATGGGAAGGTCTGAAGAGCAGGGGAGGATTGTGCTGCTCTGAGGAGCCAGAGAGTGGGTTACTGGGGAGGGAGAGCCTTTGGCCTCCTGAAGAGTTTGTACTTGCCCATTTCCCCGTGATTTGGCTGCAGGAAAGTACAAGTAAGATCCCTCATGGTAAGATTTCATCACGACTGCTCTTACAAGTCCCAGCCAAGGGCAGCTCAGGGTATCTCATTTGATCCTCTCTCCCCAGCTTTTAGCTTAATGACTGGACTCAGTGATTTTAGAGGTCTTCTCCAACCTTAAGGATTCTTTGATTCCTTGATGCCCAGCTACCAGACAACCCGTGTTTTCAGCCCATCTTGTACACTTGCTGGAGCAAGCTGCAGATACCCTACATTGCTGTAGGATTTTATCTGCTCATGCCCTCCTTACAGCCTCTGTGAGCCTGCTGAGGAGTCAGCCCCGGTGAATGAGTAACACAGCTCTGCAGCTGGGAGGGTGCAATTCATTTCTCGGGTTAGTAATAAACCAGAGGTCTCATCTTGGGTTATCTTCATCTTCTGGACCTGGACCTACCCTGAGCAGAGCTGTGTGGGGGTGGTTGGAAGTTGGGCAAACCCTGGGCACCCAGCCTTGTGTGTCAGCACATCTCAGGCCACTCCGCTTCTCTGAAATATTCAGTGTTTGTGGTGAAGGACTCAGGTGAAGACTAACCTGTCCCACTTCATAATTAATGCTGGCATTTGCTTTGCTTCGTTTAATTATGCACAACTCACATGCAATTAAAAACACTCCTTCCCTTCAGCAAAGTAGGAATCTCTGGAATAAACCAGATGGGTGGGAACTATTTGGAAGATGCAGCAAACCCCAAACTCGATGTAACAGGAGGGTTTTTCAGGCACAGTCATTTTTGCACTGACAGCAACGTCGTCGCTGTGTAAAAGTCTGTTGCAAAGAGCTCGCTGCAGGTGTGGATGTGAAGAGTGAAAGGTGTGAAGGCTTCAAGCAAAAGCATTTGTGTTTGCAGCCAGGACAGGCTGAGCGGGTTGTGCTGGGCAAAGTAATCTCGGGAGCGGCTGGAAATTCCAGTGGATAAAGTTAATAGCCGTTCCAGTGGATGTGGAAATGGAAATAAAATAGCACCTTATAACATTGCAGCTGCTTTCCCTGGCGTGGCCCCTGCCTCGCTGTGAGTAACTGCCTTTGTAAAGCTCAGTGGTGCTCTTATCTTCAGAATCCATGGGGTTTTTTTCTGAGTGGAGCAGTTGTGTGGAGTTCCTGACAACTGCAGCGGTCTGGGAGCAGTCCTTTGGCAATTAGCAGCTTCTTGGTAATAAGGCCTTAAAAAGGGGGGAAGAAGTGAAAACAAATACATCTGATTTTTAATTGCCTCGGTAGAGCAGGGCCTTGGGTGTTGGAATATTTTAGCACCTGCCCAGCTCAACAGTTGCTTATTGTTCCTGGGTGTTACAGCAGAGCCTGAAATGCCAGCGTGCAGCTGTGGGCAGGCAGGGATTGCATAAAGGGCTGGGACCAGGCAGCAGGAAACCTGAGAGATGCCAGGACAGATTTCTGGGCTTGCTGAGAAAAGCTGAGGGCCATTCAGCATGGCAGTGTTTGCAGGTGAAGCGAACTGTGCTCCAGGGCCTGATTTCAGTTCAGCTCTGGAGGGTTTGCTGTGTGAGCTGTACATTCTGTCTGGGACGCTGAAGCACCAAAGGCAGTGCTGGAGCCTCCCCATTCTCCTGTCCCCTTTTTGCTGGGGAGGAGGAGGAGGATGAGCCAGATCCTGTTTCTGTGTGTCAGCAGCAAGGCTGCTGCCTGATCCCAGCGCCAAACCCACAGCAGCAGAGCTTGGCATGCTTGTGCTTTGTGCCTGCTGTTGATGTTTAATTAAAAAATAACCCTCCCCAATTTTATCTGGATTCCCTGGGGCTGGGTTAAGGTGGCCAAGCTGCTGCAGGGGAGGGCAGTGCTCAGGGTGCACCCTGAGAGGGTGGATTTCTAGAGGATCCCCTCCCTGGATGGGATCCAGAGCCATTACAGCTGCTGGCTTCAGGACACTCTGGATCCTTCCCTTTTTGCCATCCTCTCTGAGATTTTTAGTGTCAGCAGTTGCGGTTTCTGGGTGGGCAAACGATGCGTAAGACCTCCTGTCTTCTATGCTTGCTCTTGACAAAACATCTCCCCTTTTTCCCTCCCCTTCAAGCAGCTCCCAAGGATGTTAAGTTTGTTACTGTTTGGTAACTGGGGAGGACACTTTACCACCAGCTCAGGAGAATTGCAACAATCTTATTTAAGGGGAAAAGAAAAAAAAAACATATTTTTTTGTTCACAAGCTTTGAATCTCCTGTGCTTCATTTTATTTTTTTTAAGAGACACTTCTGCCTGAAGTGTTAAAAACACACCCTTGGAGCTGCTGCAGCAAAGCTGATCCTAGAGCATAGTAAAAGGTTTAATGTATTTTTGTAGGATCCCTTTACAATTCCCACCAGAGAATCCTGCTAAGGAGAACAGAAGTACAGAAAAAGTTCAACATTTGTTTAGAAAAAGCAAAACCAAGCCCACTCTCCAGGTATTACCAACTGCATCATATTTAACAGGTAAAAGATGTTGGAGTTCGGTGTGACTCAGTGGTGCAGTTGCTGTCACTGGATAATGTGCCTTTACAGCCTGCCACGTCTGTGTCAGAGACGTGCAACTGCGTGTGGCTGGTTTCTTTCCTCCCCCATCCTGGAAAAATAAATCCCTACTGTCTAGCCACAGAGGAGTAAGCATTTTTCCCCTGACATATAATCTTGGATATTCCTATAGAAGACACTAAATATAAACACTGAGGCAGGTAGATTTGACTAAATAAGCCAAACGTGGCAGAAGGGGGCTCTGGTCTTGGAGGCAGGGGAGGACTTATGGGGTAGATCTGAGGATTCTCCAAGCTTTGCCTCTTTCTGACCAGCCCAAGCCATGGGTCATGACAGGGAGGGCTCAGAGCTGCAGCCTCACTCTCTTTGTCCTGATGCAGGGACAGCCACCCACTGCACTGGTGGGACAGGAGGTGACAGCAGGGCTCTCCAGGTGACACAGCAGCGGTGCTGAGGAGGGGGACAGCAGGGTGGCCCCTTGGCCTTGGAGGGTGGTGGTGGTGCTGCTCCAGGACATGCAGCATGCCCAGCAGCCAGCCTATGGGGCTGTGCCTTTGGGTCTGCAGAGACCTGGGGTGTTTGAGTGCAGGGCCACCTGGCCTCCCCACATGGATCCTTCTGGAAAACGGAGCCCTGTCCTCCTGCAGTGGTTTGCAGTGGTGGAGCGGGGGAGAGCAGAGGTCGTTTCTTTCCTAAAGGCTCCTTTCCCTTTGTCCCCAGATCTCAGGAGCTGCACCTGAGAAGCGAGGGGCATTCCTATCTCTCTGACCTGGCCAAGCCGTCGGACTTGGAGTTCATTGAAAGCAAGAGGCCACGCCTGGAGCTGCTGCAGGACCCCCTGATGAGGCACTCGCCTCTCCTGAGCCAGAGCCAGCAAGGGGGCACTGAGGATCTCTCAAAGGTAAGGGGCTGATGGGCTGTGCCACCAGCTGGGCACGGGGTCTGCGTTTGGGGCTTGTGGGGAGCTGCCTTGGAGGCTCTGAGCCGCTGCTGAATTCAGTGTAGATCGTGGTTCCCCGTGCATCAAGCAGTGCTTGCAGGTACTGGATGGTTTTTCCTGAGGTGGGGTGACCATTCTGGGGGAATGGAAGCCTATCAGCTTTCCCCCATAACTGTTGCAGTCATGGGGTTTTTTTACTGGGCTTTAGATGCACCAGAACAGTTTGCAAGCTCCTGTAGGCTGAATTAAGGATGGTCATGTCTGGCTTTTCTGGGTACTCTGCCTTGATTTGATTTTTACTTGACGCTTCTCATTTGTCACGTCTCTTTATTTAATATTGGTGTTTGAAGGGCTGGAATCGGTTTTTGGTGGTTCTTTAATATAATCTTCCCCAGGAAAGCCTCCCTTGTCCCAGTCTCATTTAACAAAGCAAATCGTTTACTTACAATTGTCCCCTCTGTGCATGGAATAAATGTTGCAAGGAGAAATCCCTTGCTCGTGTGCCTGGATTTACTTTCATCTTCTCTTGGGGTAAATTGTATTTGATTCTACCTCCAGTTTGGACATGCTCCTGGTTGGCAGGAAAGTCTTGCTGGATAAATGTGCTGGGGGCTCTGATGCCAGTGCTGAGGGCTGGTGCAGCTGCAGGCTGGGCTTGGGAATTGCCCAAGCCCTCAGTGAAATGAAAGGGAAGTTGCATTCATAGCCTGGGGATAGATGGGGGTGATTTGCTGTGGGAGCTGCCTGAAATAACACGTGGACAAGGAAGCTTTTCCTTGGGAATGCTGGGGTATTCAGACATTTCTTATCTGTGCAGTGCTGATGGGCTTTACCTGAGACCCCTCTGACCTTTCTTTCATGAGAAGGATATTTAACTCTGGAGGAGTTCAGATGCCAATGGAAGCCTGAAGACTCTGAAGCATCCTCGGGGATGTTGGTTGGGTGATGGGGGAAAATATACTGTTGTCCACAAAACAAAACACAGCCCTCTCCAAAGATTTGAGGAAACCAGGATGACTTTTCTGTCTTCACATTATTCCCACCAGCAGTTTTGTTCTGCCTCTCACCAGAAAACTGTGGATTGTCTCAACTATTTGTTTCTAATAGGCAGAGCTGCTCTTGAGGAATTAGTTCATCAGTTTAGGGGCTGCATTTACTTCTCAGAATGTGACACGTTTCCAAGAAGTACATGCATTTTATGGGGCTTAAAACATTTGTTAATGAAAAAGAGAGAGAGCTGAGATGCAATTCAGCAAGACAAGATGATGCTTTTAGTGGAGCCATTTGTAATTTTAGAGTCTGGAAGGAAGAGGAAAATGTGGTGTCCCTGACTGGTGAGAGCCTGAGTGGAGCTGGGATTAGTTGCTCTAAAACTAGCAGGGGCTGCTTCCAGAATGGGTTTGATGGAGCTCACTGCAAGACTGGATATGATCTCAGTGCTGTTCAAGTGGCTGGGAGCACAAGGCAGGTCTGGGACACAGAGTTTGCAGCTTGGGAAACTGAGTTAATGGCAGACTTTTGACATTAGTCCTGAGCACTTGTCCTCAGGCTGGTCTGTGAACTGCTGGTGGACACTAAGGTCGTGGAAAAGCTCCTGGAGCCAGTGTGTGCATTGCTCTGAGCCTCAGCACGTTTGGAGGAGCTGCTCTGGCTGTGGGTCCAGAGGAAATGCAAAGAGCTGAGGCTGCCCTTTGGGCACTGGCAGATCTGGGCTGTGGACGCCTCTTCTTGCACCCACACTGAGCCAGCCAAAGCTGAATTCAGCACTGGGCTCTGAACTCCTAGAGTTCACCACCTAGGACAGATGATAAAGACCTTCCTGAGAGTCTCTGTGCTGAGGGAGATGTGTCCCAGAGCAGTGGCACGCCCATGGTGGCAGGACATGTGTCCCAGTGACCAGAGATGTTTGCTGTTCTGGCTGTACTGCTGACTCAGTGTCTGATGAAGTCGCTCAATACTTTATCTAGGGCAGCTCTGCCAGCTGGGTGAGCTCTTTGGGTGAGATGCACCACGTGAGCCCAGTATTGCTAAACACACTGCTGGTTGTTTGGACAGAGTATCCCAGGAGTTGTTCACTTACCCGTTACCCCATTCCTCATTGCTGCAGTCACTGCGTGGGGAGGAGCTCAATTTACTCACGGGGGTAATAGTGCTAGGGCTGGTTTTCATGGTGATTTTGCAGGCTGAGCTCTTTTTTACACAGAAAGAGCTCCACAAAGCCCTCAATAAAAAGGGTAGGGGTTTGGTTACACACTCTGGGCGCCAGCCTGGCTGTCCCAGGAGATGTAACTGTAATGGATGTGATGGATGTTGCTCTCGGGCAGTGGATGTGTCTTGGTCTCTCCTGATTTCAGAGCAGCCTTTGAGCTGAGATGCAGAATCAGGTCTGTGATGGGATATAAGTTTAGCACGTCGCTGATAACCATTCATAACTGGATTTACCAACCTTCAGCCCAGGGGAGAGCAGTCAGCACCATTCCTGCACATTTCCAAGGCCTCTGTTTAGAGCCATAATCTGTTCCCTGAACACAGACAGAACAATTGATGGGGCAACTGCTGGTAACAGGCTTCAGAGTTTTTCCTCCCCGAAGAGAAATGGATTTCTCATGTCTTTTGTTCCTCATCTACCTCTCCCAAACAGGAGGAGAGCTGGGCCCCTTAAGCCCTGTTCAGTATCACTGCAGCCTCACTCCAAGCAAGGCTGCAAGGAGCAGCTCTTGGATCAGTGCATTTTCCCTGGCGAAAGCAGACACACTTTTGGGCAGTGTGCCTTTCAAAAGCAGCAGCTTTCAGCTAAGTCTCACTTGGACAAGTAAAAGATATTACCTTTCCTTATGAACCTCACATTGCTCATATCCTCAAACACTGGTGTTTCTTTTCAAGCAGGAAGCAGAAGGTTGTTTTTGTGGCCTGCTTTACCACACTTCAGCATATTTTTCCCTGTTGTTGTTATGCTTCAGTGCTGTGGTCCTGGGCTCCTGCTGCTGGATGTGGCCTGGAGGGCTCTGGTGAGCCCAGTCTGCTGGGGAGAAATGAAACCTGCCTGTGCCCTCTGTGCCAGCTGGGGTTGATGCTTTTCCCCAGGAAAGTTCTCCCTTTATCTGGCTAACAGTAACCAGAACAACTAAAGCAGGGCTGGTTTTTCAGTCACTGCAAGCCTGGGTGTGGGGTTCACTGGAAAAGCTGCTCTTATGTGGCTCTACCAGGTGTGTTCTTGGCAGAGAGGCAGGAGCTGGTTCCCAGGACCCTCAGTGGCTTCTGCTTTCTTTCCAGTAAAGTCACAGACCCCCCCTTCATGTAACAGCAGCCAGGAGTGGAGCAGACAGCCCCAGAGCAGGCCAGTGGTGCTGTGCATGATCCCTGTCCCTGCACACACGTGCACAGCTGCTGCTGCCCATGATCTGCCTCACAGGAACGGTGAGCGTGGCACGTCTGGTCAGTCAGCACCTCCTCTCCCCTCTCCAGAGCTGCAGCTTCATCCTGCCTCTCCCCTTCCATCTCTTCTCGTTCCTGTTATGCTTTCACTGTTCTTCTCCCCATTTTTAAGACTGCTCTTCCACCTCATATGTGGTTTGCTGCTCCTTCCTATGGGATGTGAGTCAGTCATGATCTGTGTTTAGTCCTCCTCCAAGGGCTGGCTGGCTGCACTTACGAGTGGCCTGGAATTCACTCACAGGGAGCCATGTAATCCCACGGGAATGGGGCTGGGTGGAGGTTTAGGAAACCTGAACCCTGCTGCCATCTGCCCTGGCAGGCTGCTGGTCACTGGGTAAGTCTCTTCCCCTTTCTCTCTCTCAGATTTCCCCATCTGTACAAGGGACAATGCCGTTTCCCTCTTTTGTAAAATAATTAACAACTGTGGATGGAAAAAGGCAATTAAGAAGCCATGTGTCGTTAAGACTTGGACTCTGCTTTACATTGTGCAAAGGTTTTAATTTCTTCCCTTTCTGCATGAGCATTTTTGTTGTGTTACAGACTGAAAAATGGAATAAGAAAAGTGTGTGTATGTGGGGAGGTAGTCTTGGAAAAGACAGCGCTAAGGTCAGGAAATAGGTATGGCAAAACAGAAATTAGGGCAGAGGGTATTTTGCTTTCATGCATATCAATGTAGCTTTAAAAGCAATTAATTGAAAAAGGAGGAATTAACACATTTGAAATGCCTTTTTAATGATGCATTGAAGCCAGCAGCGTACATGCCAAATTTCACACTGGCTGCCGGTTCCAGAGCCCAATTTACAATGAACTCCTGGAAGACAGGCTGTGGGATGGAAAAGGCTCTTGGCCAGGCTGCTAACTCCTGCCCTGGCCACAGGCTGGCAGGGCACTGAGGACAGCAGAGGCCTTTCAGGAGCTCTGCTCCCTCCTCCCTGCCCTGGCCGGTGCCTTGGCACTGCTGGTCCCCGGTAGCTGCTCCATCCCGTGACAAATGCACCAGGGGAGAGGAGCAGGAGGCCCAGGAGTCTGGCAGCACCTGGTACGGGGTGGAGGAGCAGTGCCACAGCTCCCAGCACAGATAGCTGGGCTGGCTGGTAAATCACCAGTTGCGTTTCTGCTGCGTGGCTTTGTTATGGGAACATTGATCTGTTGCTGGGATTAACCTCTCAGAGTTTCCAGTGGGTTGGTCTCGCAGTTATTAATGAAACTGGCTGGAACTTGTGTTGACCTTGGCAGAGGCCCCAGTTGGCTTGGAGGTAACTGGCAAAAGCATAATCTCTAATTGAGTAATCCAGGGCTGGGGGAAGGGAGCGGAGGGGGTGGACGCGCTGCGGAGCGGGAGAGCCGTGCTGCTGCGGCGGGATGCGGGACAGAGCCGGGCTCAGCACGGCTCACCGAGGGAATCAGCAGGCACAGCCAGGCAGCATCTCGGTTCCGGCACCCCAGGCTCCCTCCTGTAGAAAAAACAGCCCGGAATTCCAGCGCCTCCCCGTGATTTATTGCCGTGGAACAATAGCGCAGAGCGGCTGGAGAAGGGAACAAGCTGTGAGCGCCGGCCGTCCCTGGGCGTGTGTCCTCCCATAGCCTCGAGTTTGCAGCGAGGGTCGCTCTGGGCTCTCCCTTCCCCACGGGAGGTTGTTTTTCACTTCAACAGAAGAGCTCTGGGCTTGTTTGTTGGGCTTTTGGGGAATGTCTGCCAGCAGGGACTGAGCAGCAGCGCAAGCGTGGTTTTCCCAACCGTGCATCTCTGCTGTGAGAGAGGGAGATGCTTCTCACAAATCGAAAATTAGTACATAAAACCATGACACTTGGCCAGCTGTGGCTGTGCCCACGTCTGGTGGAGAGGGACTGTCTGCCAGGACACCCAGGCAGAGGGGTCCCGTGGAGCAGTGGTACCACCGATGGACAGGGGACACACCAATGCTGCCAGCACCCTGTTGCTCCATCCCAGTTACCCAGAACCCAGGTGAGATGCAGAGAACTGTGCCAGTGCCTGGCTTGACCAGCCCTGTGGGAAATGAAATACCTCAAACACCCTGCCATGAAAAGAGCTTCCTGTCCTGAGGACTGTGGGGTGCTCCCTGCAGAGCCTGCACATGCTGTGTGGCCTCCCCGCTGCTGCTTGGAGGAGTGGACTTCTGTAGAAGTAGCTCTAAGCTCAGATCTGAGCAGTGAAACGAAACAATTTTAGTGGGTACAAACACACCTACGTCTTTCCTGCTTTTGTCCTCCTTCCCCTGCAGAGAACAGCAGTTCTTGTTAACTCTCCTTGCAGCTGGGCTCTCCCTGTGAAGCTGAGCCCGTGGGGTTGGGCACCCGTCAGGAGTGGGTGATGTGGGGTTGTCAAGTCCAGCAGCTCCAGTGGAGCTGGGGTTGCCAAGTCAGGAGGATCCTGTGACGTGTTTTGACACCCACCCATCTGCCATGTGCTTGCTCACACTGTCCACTTGTGCCTGATAAAAATCTGGTTGCAAAAAAAAAGATTTGATGGGGTGAGGAATTTACGTTAGGGGAGCAATGATTCAAAGCTATTTCTGGGAAGATGAGGGATATGTTGGCATTCTCTGTCATTCCAAGCATATTTAAAAGCTGAAATATTTGCGTTGTTCACGTTGCCACAGCACAAACACTTCTGGCTGAATTTTCCTCCCTGCTCTGAAGATAATTTCCAAATCATGGGAGGATGGGATGAGTGTCAGTGTGTCAACCCCTGCTCAGCTGCACATGAACACAGACCTTTGGGAGTGTGTGCCTGTGGTGTGGAAGCAGAGTGACTCTCCTGGCATGTCTGGAGACATGCCCACTGTGCCAGGATGGCTGAAGGGGGTGCTCAGCAGCCCGTGCCATGCACCAGTGTGGACAGGAAGCCAAGGGAACAGCCTGAGGAGTGTTGTATCTGAAATCTCCGTCCCATGCATGGACTCATGCTGGTTTCATTTGAAAAACAGATGCTTTTGGGCGTTGCACAGGCCTTGGGAGATGTTGGCTCCTCCATCTGGGCTGAGGGGCGAAGGAAAGGAGCACCAAGATTGCAAGACAACTGGTTTTATTCTATTTCTCAGCTGAAGTTCCTGTGGCCAAAGAACTGAACTATGGTCTGAGAGACTCGGGTATGGCAGGAAAAGCCCTCATGGGCTGCAGAAACATTCCAGAGGCAGGATGTAGAAACTTTGGATCCTTCCCTTCCCTGCCTGCAGCCCGGCTCTCCCCTGCCTTGTCTGCTCCAGCCTACAGTGGTCCTCGAGCCACAGACAGCAGGGCCAAGGCTCAGTGCAGCTGGAAAACCAGCAGGAGAACCGATGGTGCCTCAAGCACAGGTTTTCACACTTCTTCAGCTCGTTTGTGGTGATGGACATCCAAAACAACCTTTTAAATTGCCTTTCCAGCCCCAGCGGTGGTGAAGGACAGTGTGATAAGGCTGACTGCTTCTCAGGAACCTGCTTCATCATTTACATAATTGGACTTTTCTGTTCCACTCAGTCAATATTACAAGGCTCGCGCAGTGCGACATCTCACCTGATCTGCTGCAGGGAAAGAAAGTCCCCTGACTTTGTGTGCCTCACCCCTGTAATTGGAAGAAATATTTCTGGCTCTGTGCTTGCAGTAGGCAGTGTGTGCTGGGTGTGCTGTGTGGATTCATGGAGACTTTTCTTCTCCACCTATGAAGTGTTTGTACATGTTGTACGTATCTATTTTATCTGATAGCAAGAATTCTAACGTGCCCTGTTTTGTCCTGGAAGTGCAGGAGAGAGGAGGGCGAGTTTGCTGCTTTGTCAGCCCTCAGGTGGGACTTAGGAAATAATGTTGCTATGGCAGGAACTGATACTGGTTTCCAGAGCATGAGGATGCTGTGGGGTAAGGACAGCTGTGCCAGCCACCATTTTTGCCTGTGCTCAACCGGTTGTGTTCATTTGTGTTAAAAAAGACCCCCTCTCCTGGAGTAAAAGTCAAGGGAAGAATTTGGTCCTGGTAACAAGAAGGACATCCTGGCTATTTTTTTTCCCCCCTTGCTGTCTCATCCTGATCTGTTTTTTTTCTTTTCCCTCATGTTCTGGGAGGGGGTGTGGGTGCTGCTGGGCAGGGAGCATTGCTCCATCTCCCACCAGGTCAGGCACACTCCAGATGGGTTACATGGGATCTGTCCAGTTAGTGCAGGTGACCAAGCAGCAGGAGGTTGTTACCAATCCGCAAACACGTGCATCTCACAGATGAACTGCTCCTTCCTCCTTGTTGAGCATCCCTGCATGCCCCTCCTACCCAAGGGTCTTCCTGGGAGCAACCTGGGTGCCCTCTCCGTGGGTGTACGGCACCGAGCACATTTTTGGCGCTGTACTTCTCCACGGTTGGGAAGTGCAGCCCATCCACAGTCCTGACTCACACAGCGAGAGCCAGTGAGTTGTGACACCCATCAGATTGATTCTGGGTGCTGTGTTTTGAGGAGGTGGGTATTTCATGCTAATACCTCCCTTCCCAGCGTGGGGTGGAAGCTGTGGAGGAGATGCAACAGCAGTCAATGATGTTTGCCTGCTGCTGCTGGAGGGGATGGAGTGGGGGAGTGATTTCAGAGATGGATTTGGCAGAGATGAGGTGCTGCTCTTTGTGCCTGTGGTGATGGAGCTGTAATAACATATTGAACATGGCAACAGCCCTTGCTAAAGCCCTGTGACTTCACGTTCGTGCCTCGTGGAGCCTCATCTCTTAACAACACCCTTAGCATCCATAACAAGAGAGGAACTGCCGAGTGCCAAAGGGCCTAGTTAAAATCACTCGCTGAAAAACTCCTTTCTTTTTGGACCAAAACTTGCTTTTTAAACAGAAAATCTCCTTGGCTGTGTTTTAGGCAGAGCACATTCAGAGGGTTTTTTGGCTCCTCAGCCTCGTGCTGCATGGGGGGGCCGGGGGGCGATGGACGCTGGTGTGTGTCAGGAATGCTGGCTGCGTGCTCGGCGAGCAGAGAGGGGTTGTTTTAGGACAGGCTGACAGGCCCTTGGCTTGTTCTGCTGCTCTCGAAAAATGTAATTCTAATTCTTGGCACCTTTTTCCGGGAGGATAAGGAGCGAGAGCACAGTGGAGCCTGTTCCCTCTGTCCTTGGAAATGGGCTTTTACCCAGCAGCAGAGCTGGCTCAGGGCGGGAGCAGTGTGCTCTGTCCTGCCCCGGGTTTGGTGGAGCAAAAGCAGAAATGAGTGGGGGGAGAAGCAGTGTGGGATGAAGTGACCTGAACCACCTCCTTGCAGTCCTGACTTCTGTCTAGTTACTCTTTGGTCATCTCAGTGCTCTGACAGAGCATTTTCTGCAGGTGCCAGTGTTCTGCCCAGGTTCTGCTTTGCCTTCATCTGGCCTTAATCCTGCCCCTGGTGCCCTTTCCTGAGAGGAAGAAGCACACTGTCCTCTGGCAGTGCCAGGCAGGAGAGGAGGAGATGGCAGTGGTTGTGGTGTTTCCCAATCCTCTGCTGCATCCTGAGGGATTCTCCAGGGCTGCAGAGCCCTTGGCATCCTGCTCCAGCACATGCCCACAGCAGATTTCTCTGCTGCCATGGCACTGTATCCCTCCTGCCTGCACAGTAATGCTTCCTAGACTTGGCTTTGAGCAACGTGCTCTGGTCACTGCCCCAACAGGGTCTGATTTCTCTCCCCCTGTGCTGTTCCCTGAGGAGCAGCAGTGATCCTTTCTGCCTTCTGATCTCCACTTTGGACGCTGTTGTTCTCATGACTGCTTAAAAAAGAACCAATGCCTCGTGCAGATCAAGCTGTCCCACGTGGTTACGTGACCAAACCAAGCACAGGCTTTTATTTCAAGCTGGTTTTCAGGTCTGTGTTATTTCATCTCATGCCAGCCATCTCAGGTATGATGTAGAACAGATTGCCCCCAGCAGCTAATGTGTTTCTGCCTCAGCAGCAGACAGAGTGGCAGATGTAAACACAGGAGCGTTGCAGGCTTTCAAACACTAAAAACTCCTAAAGAATAGGCAGGTATGTGTATATAAATATATACAGTGCATTATATGAAGGGCTTTCAATATATTTGGAGAGAGATTTGTAAATTTGTGAATTCATGTGTGTATATTTTACATAGGTTTTTAAGTAATTGAAAAGCCTACATTTTTATATATGTATACAAATACATATCTATATATTTTATATGCTGCCTCCTATTCTTGTAAGCTGTTTTTTCACAGGCTTCTTCTAGCCTTGTTCAGTGATTCTGCCTTCAGCTGCCACAAGGAGAAAGACTCCCAGTCTCGAGCAAAGCTAAATATTGATTTGAGTCAATCTGGGTGCACTTGGAGACATCACTAGTGTTCATGAATGCAGCATAATCGCTGATTGGAGTGGGGAAATTTCATCATAAAGGCCCCAAAAGGGAGGTTTATTATTGCTTTCTTCCAAATGCCTGAATTTTATTAGCTTCAGTCATTCTTGGCAGGGCAGCGGAATGGGATTTTATAGTTAGCAAAGGAAAAGTAAACACAGTAATCATTTCACAGCCCTGTGCCTGCCAAACCAAGATGGAAATTCCAGCCTTGGTGGGAAGCTGCTGCTTTGCTAACAGATAATAACAAATTCACTGTGGGCTTATTCTTGCTATGGGAGCTGAGATGTTCAAGTTTTTCTGTAACGCCATGGTCTGGGGAAGCAGAGGTGCTTCATGGTTTTCTGCAGGAACAGGCTGGGCAGAGGTTTGTGGTTTGAGGAACTCCACAGGTAGAAATGATGTTTCTGCTCTGAGCCTTTGGGAACTGCTCTGTCCCGTGCTGTTGTTGGCATTTGGTTTTTCCATGGTCAACCTTGCTCTGGTGGCAGGGCTGAGCGATGCTGAAGATGTGACACATTTGAGACACCCTGATGCCGCCATCTCTAACTGCTGAACGGGACAAGGGTTATTACCCTCGTCAGAAAAATTCTCCATATAAACCCAAAACTCTCACCTAGGGTCTGTGTTGCGTGTTTTCCTGGGCTTGTTGAGGTGCAGGGCTTGGCTGAGATCTGGAGCAGCACCTGCCTGTGTTTCCTGCTGGTGGGGGATGCTGTGTCCTCCCACCCTCCTGCCCCACGGGCTGGCGATGGCTCTGGGGCTGGCCAGCACTGTCCCCCCGCCCGCCACCGCAGGATGCGACCTCCTGATGGCAAAGCAGGCTGGGCAGCGAAGGAAATGGCTCCTCAAACAAGCAGTGAATGTCGAGGCAGCCCCTTCCACGTGTCTGCACAATTATTAGAACAATAAAGCATTGAGCAGCCTGATGGATGATTGAGCTGGCTCTGATGGATGGTGCAGCTGATGGCTGCTTTGCACCGCCCAGGCTCCTGTCAGCACGGAGCCCTCCGGGCTGGTGCCCGTGCTGTGCCACCTCTGCCGTGGCACCGAGGTGGCAGCAGCTGGGGCTGTCCCCCACGTCCCCACCCGTGTGTGTGTCCCGAGGTGCTTTTGGCGTGTTTGGGACGGTCAGTGGATGTGCTTTGTGCAGCACTGGGGGCTGGCAGGCCGCTGGTGCATTCCTCAGGCAGAGGTGTTGTCCCCGCTGTGTCCCTCGTGGCTTTTACAGCTGAGAGGTGTTTGATGTCCTGTTTCATCTACCTGAGAGCACGGCCAGGATGAACCTGTGCGTGGGGTGACCCTGAGGACATGGGAGCAGGGAGGTGGTGACGTGCAGTGGCAGGCAGAGCTCAGAGGTTCCGTTAGGAGCAGTTACTTCAGTTTGCTGACACAGCTGGAGCAGGAGCTGCTGGCATTGAACAGGGCTGTGGTGCTGGCACTCATCGTCCTGTGCTGGATGTGCTGTGAGTATTGGGAGGGTTGTTGGTAGCCTTGGCTTGGTGCAATGGCTCTTGTATGCAAGAGAAGGTCTTGGTTGTTCCACAGCACTGTGGAACTGTTCCTCAGCCACTGCTCAAACAATTTTAGATCTTGTTTGCATTTCCTTTTTCCTTCAATCTCCTCCTCGGTAGGCAGCTCAGTCTCTGGGATTTGGGGAAAATAATTTTGGGTGATGGTTGGGAGGGAGGGACGGAGTATGAGCTGCCTTTAAGTGTATCTCACTTGCAGCAGTAGTGGTTAAATAGAGCTGTCTTCAGTCATTCCCTTCCCTCCCCTCTAAATTTGATTCCTCTTCAAGCCAACTTCCCAATATTGATGTTGTGTGCCATCCTGATTAACTCCCAGACAAATCCCTGCTTCACGGGGCTGCCCTGTGTGTATCCCGCTGGGATGTGTGAGGCTGAGGAGTCCCTGCTCCTCCTCGGCCTCCTGCCTCCTCCCTGGCAATAGGAGGAAATTTAAATGTTTCTGAAGAGCAGCATTTCCATTTCAAAAGCTGTTCGTTCAAGTGCGTCTGGAGTGGGATTTCTCTCCCCCACTCCTCTCTGAATGGGAGCTTTAGAAGTCTCATTTCCTCTGCTTGATAACACCAGGCTGAGAAGGGCTTTTGTCTTTTCATTTCCCCTCAATTTTTTATTTTTAAATCAGTGAGGTTTGGAGAAGCTGCCGTGGTGGATTTTCCCTCCCTCCCCTGTCTTTGTCCATGTGCTGGAGGATGCACCTGGCATCAGCAGTGAATGAGCTGGAGCTTCCTGGGGCACAGCCCACCTGGGAGCACCCTGTCAGTCCCTCCTGGCAGCAGAGGAGGAGGAGGTTTGCTGGCACATCCGTGCTGTGGAGCTTCTGGAAGCAGAGGAGGAGGTTTGCTGGCACATCCGTGCTGTGGAGCTTCTGGAAGCAGAGGAGGAGGTTTGCTGGCACATCCGTGCTGCCCTTGCCGGCCATCCCAGCAGGGCTCTGGTGTCCCAGCACCCCAGGGCAGCCTTGGCTGTGCTGGTGCTGAGCTGCCTCAGGATTCAGCCCCGTGTTTCCAACACATGACGCTGCAGTGGCTTCAGTCCCACTGACTGGTTGCCCGCCTGCTTTTTTGGCTGACGTAGCTTTTCCAGTTGGCGTGAAATGATATTATTTTTGACGGGATGCTCAGCGGAGAGCAGATGTAAGGGATGTGGTGCCCAGCTCTCACTTCTGCAGGACTGATGGGTGTGGATGTCCCGGCAATGCAATGGCATTTGTGATGTTCACTGGACTACTGCACTGGTATAAAAGGGGATTTTTTTTTCCTGCAGAAGCCTTTTTTACAACACTCAAGCTTGCTTTTCACATGGCATCTAGGCCTGGAGGGCTTTCTACCTGCTTGGGATTTGGCAGGGACTATTCCAGCATCTTCTGTCAGAGGGAGCTTGCCTGCTGGGATCAAGATGGACCTTGGTGTTTCATCTCTGCGTGGTTTCATACTGGAAAGACTCAGAACTTGCTTTACTGCATGGGGTAATTGAAAGAGGATGAGTGGTATTGCAAAAAAAATCCCAAAACCAACCAAACAAAAAAAAAACCCCAAAAAACAAAAAAAAGGGAGGCTAAAGCTTTCAAAGGCAAGGAGTGAGTGGTTCTGTTCCCCTGAGGTTTCTTGGGTTAGGTGTCAAGGTGCTTCCTAGGCTGCTGCAGGAGGTTTGGGGATTGTGCCTGCACCCCCAGGTGGGTGGGGGACCCTCCCTGCCTCCCTAAAGAAACTCCTAAGCAGCAGGCACAAGTAGAAATGCAAAAAGCAGGCTCTGGTGATGATTCAGAGATTCCTGTGAAAGCTGCCCGAAATCTGCCGGCCCCAGGGAATGCAAGGGAGGTTTGAGCCCCAGCAAGGAGGAGCCAGGCTCTGCCATGAGCTCCCCATTGCCTTGAGAATGTGATTCTGCAGCCGGGGGTGACCCTGCTGCCTGGCTGAGTGCCAAACTGGGCAATTAAAAAATTTCCCTCCCTGCCTTGGCACGTCATGAAATCGGAGGTGTTTTTTGCAGTTTGGTCCTTTTTAAGAGGCTTCAAACATGTGCTCATGTGTGCAGTGTCAGCACGGGTGGCTGCTGGCTGAACAAATTACTGAGAGAGCATCCAAGCTGCAGATGGAGGAGTGGAAGAGCTGCTCTGTGGGCTGCTCTGACAGCCTTAGCTTGTCCTGCCCTTGTTTGCTGGAAGGACCCTGTCTTTGCTGTTCCTGCCCCTCTCTTCCGTGCCTGGGACAGGCTCTGTCTTGTGCCTGGCTGCATTTCTCCATCCTTGTCATCTGCTGGGTGGTCTCAGGCTTTCTTTACCTGCCCAAACCGTGCATTTATTCGCAGCTCTTTTGGGGCGTTTGCTGTTGGCCTGGAATGCTCCACACATGCCGGCATGGTCCTTCCACCTCAGCCTTTTCCTTGCCTTTCAGAAGTGCAGTATTTCTCCTGCAACTTCCCAGAACCAGGACTCCACTCTGCTTGCCTGCTCAGTTCCAAGTCATTCCCCTAAGGCAAGCACCAAGATGAGATTTTTATTAATTTTTTTTTTCTTTGACTTGGACAGTTTTTCGGTGTTAACAAAAGGCAGATCGCTGGCAGAGAGTCTTACCAGATGTATCAACTGTACTGAAGATGCTCAAAGAAAAAGTTCCCAGAATCTTTGTGAATGTTGCAGAAAGGCATATTTTCTTGTAAACTTGTTCTTGGAAGTGACAGAGTTGTTTTGGCTGAATTTTCCTGTTTAGGGAAAAAAAATTTAAAAAGACTAAAAATGCCTAAAGCCGATATTCAGCATGGAAAATTTCAGTCCAGGCATTTACTGTTTGAGCAAACTTAAGGTCATCTGAAAATCCAGGGATGCAGAATAAGCAGTGTTGGGGGATTCTTAATGAGAGGTGGAGCAATTAGCTCCTCGTGGTAATGAGTAGATGGGTAGGTGAGAATTCATCCCTCCTCTAAGTCAGTGGGGAACGTTCGCATTCAATGCAATTATTACCCGCTAATGGGGAAACGCAGGAAGGGAGTGAAAGGCGCAGCATCCATTTGTGGGGTAATGCCTTCGGCGGCCGTGGGAGTTTGTCTGCGTCAGGTTTTCGGGATTTGACCCGTTGTTTTAGGCTGCCTCTGAGTCCGTGAGCCGTGGTTGGCGGTGCTGCTGGAGGATTCTGCAGTGCAGAGGCAGCATCTGCTCGCTGTACCACCACGGAACGGCTCTTTGGAGCACGAGCAAGTTCTGCGAGACCAGATACGGGGCTTTGATTCCTGCATTTAACTGAGGATCTGGCTGGCGAGGTTTTACCACCCTCGTAAATCTGCCGGGGAGGGGAGGCAGGCAGGGAGGGGTCAGCATTCGGTACTGGTTTTGCAATTAAATTGCTTCAAGCTGTTGAAACATTGGGGAAGTTTTTTGACCTACTTTCGTGCAAGCTTTAGAAATTGTTGGGATGTTTTCTGCTCTGTCTGCGTGGAATTCGGCTGGATTACGGAGGAAAGGAATTTCGTGGGCCTGCTCGTAAAGTCAGATTTATTTTAAAAAAATAAATTAAATTTCAGAAGAAAACCTGGTTTTGTCTTCAGACGGCTCCTTGGGCTGCAGCTTCATGAATTCCCATGAGAGCACGTAGTGGGCTGCATCCAGCAAAAGCGATCCCTGTTTTGCACGTGCCGTGGAGAGTGGGGATGGAGGGAAGAGGTGGATGGTGATACCTTGGTCCCAGGGCTGGCATCCCTCAGGAGCACTGGCTGGCCTTGCAGGGAGCAGCCGTGTGCTCCTGGCTGGTGAACAGCACCCAGGCGCTCCCAGAGTGCACTCACGTATCCATCCGAGCAGGCGAGGACAGAGCCCAGCAAGAGCCCAGCAGTATTTAGAGTTAAAACCTCGTTTGAAGGGCCAAGCTGCAGAAAGAGCCGTTAGCACAGCAGATGGCCACGGACAAAAGAATTACAGTAACTCGATGTACTTTTCACTGCTTGGACTCCCTGACTTTTTGTACTCCTGCGCCTCCCTGGGGAAACGAGACATTAGTTTTCAGCTCCATGACTTTTTCCTCTGTCAGTGCTGTCATCCTGGGGCTTAGGATATGTCAGAATGTGTTGGACGCTTTTCCAGTTAAAAAACCAAATTCCTTTAGTCTGTATTTGGCCCACTGAGGAGTTTTATATGCATGTTTTAACCTAAAAACCTGACGGACGGAGGAGTGGGGTGTTGCTTTCCTGCTCGGTTCTCATCCCAGGGAGTGTGGGAAGGCCTGGGGGCTCAGGGTCTGCTCAGAGTGTGATGTTTCTGATCCCTGGGCTCCTGGTGGCTCTGCAGTGTGGCACAGCCCCACATGGATGGGGTGTTGGCTGGTGGGGTGCTGGAATGTTCACTGTCTCACTCCTGCTCTGGGAGGCTCAGGTGGCGGAGGCATCCCCACAAGGAGATCTTCTGATCACAAGTTCATGTGAGGGGTTTTTTTGGGAATTAATTTGAGCACAAATTGAGTGGCCCCAGCCTATCCTGCCTGCATTGGCAATCTTCTCCAGCCCATGAGATGTGTGGGTGGGCAGCTGTTGAAGATAACACCTCTTAATCCCTCCTGGTGCTCCAGCAGGAAATGCTGCTGCTGCCTGATAATTAGAAAGTGAACAGACTGTGGAAGAGATGATGTTGGCATCCCTAAATCTCTGTCCTGGGCTTGGGGGAACATCACTAATGATGTGGATTAGAGAGGCAGAGAGAGACCAGGGGTTAGCCAGGATGGTATGTAGGGCAAACACCGTGTGCTGTGCTGGAGAGGCTGAGGCTCGTCCCAGGCAGGCAGCTCTGTTCTCCTGGGATGCACTGATGGGCTGTGGAGGTTTGGAAACTCCACTGTGGAGTTTTGAAGAGGCAGCTGATGCAGTCAAGGGATCAGCAAGGTCAAAATGCACTTTGCAGCAAGAGTTAGGTGCAGATGGAGCAGAGCTACAGATCTGCTCTCTCCTGAGGGTGGGGAGCAGCTGAGAAAAATGACCCTTCAGGAAGGCTGGGCTGCATCCAGCTGTAGATGCTGAGCTTGAAGCAGGGCACAGATGCCCTTTCAAATCTCTCCAACTCACGTGACTTCTCTGTGAGTATCACAAGCTGGGGCAGTAATGCAAAATAAGCAGGTGGAGATGGGCTGGTGCAGGTTCCAGTGTGTCCTGGGACCACACTTCCCAATGTAATTTTTTCTTGTGGACCAGATGTTGGTGTGTCTGAAGGCAAGGACATCAGATTTACCTGGAGACTTCAAGGCATCAGTAGGCAGTTGGCTTATCCTTTTCATTCCTCTCTTTCTGGCATGTTTTTAAAGTTGCTGCTTAATAGCGAATAGCAGGCTTGCTCCTTGAGCTATGTTGGGAATTGTTATTCCTAAGCATGTAGAAGAAACCCACCCCAAGGTCTGGCCTTGCTCTTTGACAACCTCCTCAGTGATAATTGTTTTCAATTCAGTGCCAGCACCTCCTCTTGCTGCGGGGAGGTTTGTGCAGCCTCTGCCCCCCTCACACCCACCCTTGTTATCATATAAATCACAAAACAAGGCCAGGGATAAACAGGAGCTGCAGTAGCTGTTAGCCGTGTGTAAAAACAAATCACATGGAAACAGCATAATTACTGAGAAAATACCAACTTGAGTAATGCAGTAATTGTTTTCTTCCCTCCAGCAGATTTATTCCACCTCTCGCGGCTCTTGCTGGTTTGGAAGTCTGTGACTTCACGTTAATAAGAAGAATTTCACTTTTCACACTGCACTTGCTCAGGGTATGACACTGTCTAGAGCAGGGGAATATATTTTGAGGGTTTCTTGAGAGCTGTAGGAAGCAGAGCACTAGTTGAAACATCTCTGACCATGGGGGTCTTCCCCATGCTCTGAGTGGACTCTGGTCTTTGCAAAGCTCTTTTCGGCCCACTTTTGTGATTTATAAGGGCTTCTTTATGCCTTGCATAAATCTGTGAGCTCTGCTTTTTGGATGTCAGCACTACACAGACAAGATTTTTTTTTTTTCCTTTAGTTTTGGTTTTTCCTTCTGTCTGCTGCTTGTCATTTTGCTGATTGAGGTAGGTGCTTGTGACATGACAGTGTCCAGCACGTGAGGTCCAAGGACATTGCCTCTCTCTGCTGCTGTGATCATCTCCTAATACCAGATGATGATGATGTTTGTGCTGTGACTTGCAGTTATTTCCCTTACTCAGCTTTGCTGCTCTTTTGCTTCAAATTCTGCAAGGTAAAAAAGATAAAAATGTATCAGGAACAGGTTTCCAAGGTGTTTTGTGCCAAGTAGGAGTTTAAAGATGCCCTGTCCTGCATAGTGGCAGACCTGAGAAAGTATCATTTGGTTCATGTGCACAGTGAGGAGCCTTTCTCTCCTGCATTTTTGGCAGGTGGCTTCCTTTCCTTTAGAAAAACCTACCCAGCTACAAGCCACTGCCACTTCCCCTTCCTGTGCCTTAATCTGAGCGAGATTTCATGAACACCTAATTTATCTTTTGCTTCTTGTGGTTGCCCTGCTCCTCTTGACTTGAAAAACAAAACAAAACCACAAAAAAAACCCAACCCAGCTGTGGAGAACACAAAACCTTCCCACTGCATCAGACTGACCATTCTTGATGTCTAATGCTGGGAAAATAAAACACGATGGGATCTTCTGTTCAGGATTCTCCAGAAAGCTCTCATGTTGTTCTACCATCTCTTCTGAATGGATGCTGGATACACCCAGCTTAGCCTTTCTGGTGCCTTTGTGCTCCTGGGGTTGGAAGGGGCTGAGGCAGGACGTTTGGGGTGCTCCTTTGCTCTCTGTCCCTTGCTGGCAGCAGTGGGAAGGGCGCTGGTGCCTCCAGGGTGCACCCAGCAGGGACGGGGTGGAGGGCTCACAGAGGTGCTGGTGAGATGCTGAGCAGCACCCAGTGGTGTCTGCCCGCTCACCACGTTCAGCATGAGCTGCAGCAGGGCTGGTGAGCAGCCCAGAGCCACCACCCACGGGCCTGGTTCGATGGGGGAGCACAGAGGGCTCCAGAAGCCCCCATCAGCTCTGTCATGGCAGGAGGAGCAGCCAGGGCTCAGGGCCAGCCCTGGCCTGTCATGGGTGTCAGCACGGAGGGGAGGGTGCTCAGCACCAGCAGTGTTGGCTTTCTGCAGGGCTGCTGTGATGGAGGTGGCAAAGTTGTGTGAACTTCTTCCGTTGTTCGCCTCCCCCATCCCTCCCCTCCCCTCGGCTGCAGCTGCAGCGTGCTGGCTGCCCAGCCTGGCAGCAGTTTGGGGTTACAGGCAGAGCCACTGCTCCTCTTCTGCCCCGCCAGGAGAAGAAATCCATCCACTCACTAAGCAAATGAATAGATAAACTTTTAATTAAGGCATTGGGTGGCTGCCAGAGAGGAGTGTCCTGGGTCGGGGTAGGCTGGTGGTGATCCCATCTGTGTGGCTGTTAAACAGCTGCTTCATCCCAGGTGTGTTCATCCGTGGTGGGCAGGCTCATCCGGGCACGCAGTGTTGGCAGAAATGGAGCTGCAGAGGGGAAGGGTGGTGTGCAGGAGAGGCAGGATGCTCCTGGCATACCAGCAAGTCAGGCTCAGCAAAGTTGTTGCACTGCTGGGGGCAAAGCTTCAATGTGTTTTACCTCAGCCCTGGGCCATTAGAGACATGGCCACGGAGGTTTTGCTGATCTCTCCAGTCTCTGACTTGAAGGGTCTTGTTGAGCTGAGAGCCTCTTCACCTGGAATTTGAAAAATGTCAGTTCCGTCTGTTTTTATCTCGACTCACCTATCCCCTTTTCCTCCATATTTGGATGGATGCATTTAACATCCAACACTCCGAATATTCCCAGGGTTTAGGAAGAGATGGAGGAAGATGGCCATGAAGGAGCTAGGAGCCTCTTTCCTCCCAGGGGCTGCCCTCATAGCCCCTTCTCCTTCAGCACGGCTCATGCTGCTCTTGTCTGCGTGGCACTGTCCGACGAGGTGGTGTCTCATTTTTGCAGAGAAGATGCAGCCTTGAGCCCTCTGAAGGGACAGTGGTGCTGGGAGCTCCTGAATATGGATGGGTTTATTGATCCTGTGAGAACATGAGCAGCACTCAAGGTGGTGCGAGCCTCTGAGGCTTTGTCAGGAGGAAGAGCTGCTGTCGTGTCCCTGGGAGAACAACCTGGTTCTCTTTGGAGACGCTGGAGGTTGTGGAGCACTGTGGTGATGTGATCTGACAGCTGGTACTCCCTAGTCTAGCAGGTTTTTTTGAGGGTTTTATGTATCTCAGAAGGCTGGGAATGGGCCAGGGAGCTGTGGGAGGATGAGAAGGATCCAGAGCCTCCTGGGAGAGAGATGATCTGGTTGTTTTATGCTCCCCAGGATCGTGGCCTGCCTGGCAAGCTGGAGCCTGTGTCTCCTGTGAGCCCTGCTCACCCTGAGGCCGAGCTGGACCTGCTGCCTGCCCGGCTCTCCAAGGAGGAGCTCATCCAGAACATGGACCGCGTGGACCGCGAGATCACCATGGTGGAGCAGCAGATCTCCAAGCTGAAGAAGAAGCAGGTAGGAGGATGTGGTCTGCAGGGGAACACGTATCCTCACTTCTGCATGCTGCCACAGGCCCTGTCCTTGCCCCTGCACGGCCACAGAAGGGAAGTGGCAGTGCCAGTGCAGCAGGATCATCTGTGTCCCTGTTGTGACACGGGTGGTGGCTGCTGTGCCTGCAGTCTGGAGCTGGTAGTTACAAGGTGAGGGAGGGGGCTTTGGAAACCCAGCTTGTAGCTTTTTGCATGTCAGAGAACCTGAAAGAGAGAAAAAAGTGTCCTCAGTGCCTTGGCAGTGGATGTGCCCGTGGTGAGCAGCAGAGCTGGAAGCACAGCCTGGGCTGTCGGAGTCATCTCTACAGCCCAGCGTGGCACAAGGTCTTTTCTTTTTCCTTTCCAGCAATTGTCTCTCCCCAGTGCTGTTTTTGCTGCCAGTATTCAGCACTGGGCTGTTTAAAACGTTGCTGCGATGACCTAGTGGCCCTTCCAGTGCATCCAGTCCCCTTTCTCTGGGGCTTTCCAGCTCTGCAGCCTTGAGCAGCGTCTGATCCAGCTCCAGTCAGGGCTGTGCTTGAGCTGGGGTTTGAATCTGATCTTCCTGACTGCAGCTTTATCCTGCAGAGGAGCACTCCCCAGTAAAAGGATGGCCCACTTGATGTTGGCCTGTACATAATTACTATAAACCCATTAAGAGATTGATATGACAAAACCTTCAGGGACATCTGTGAAAGAACCCACAGACTTAAGGGCTTTCACTTCTTAAAGCAAATCACTTCTCTGCTTTATGTTTTCTGGTTGCTCTATTTTTTTTGCTTGGGATGAGTTTCTGAACTCCCTCATGGCTGCTAATCCCAAACTGCCCAAGAGGAATGACTTTTCCCAAGAGGCTGTAGTTGCAAGTAGGAATTTGGGAATGGAATGAAACCTTTGCTCGGGCTGTTTGTTGAAGCTCCTTGAGAATGAGATGCACTTGCTCTTCCCCATCAAATCTATATTTTCCCATACCAAGCACAGTTCCTTTCTATCCTGCAAGACAAAGCAGGAATATTTTCATTTTGTTTTCAAACAATCTGGCTTAATTAATGTGAAGGATCCTTTTTTTTTTTTTTGCGTGTGTTGCTTCATTATCTGCAGAGATGTCTGAGAGCTTAGGGAGAGGAAGCCAAGAGTGGGCAGAAGCAACTGTGCTGGGGATGTGGGGCACAGCCCTGGGTGCCAGCTCACAGGGCCCAGAGGAACATCTGGGGTGATGGAAACCACAGAGGTTCCTCTTGCTGGTTTTGGTGGGAGCTGGGTGAAGCCAGCCCTTCCCCTCTCCCTCCTAGGAAGCTCAGACAAAATGTTGGTGTCCTCTCCCACCTGGCAGTTTGGTTTTTTACTCACATTTGAGGACAGAGACGCAAACCACGGTCATTTCCTGCTCTGGAAAAGGGCTTCCCAAGTGGGATATGTGCCTGGCAGGGCAGCTGGGAGGACTGACAGCTCTGATGATCCGCTGCCTGACTTTTCAGGGATGCTGAGGAGCTGATGCTGACAGGAGCAGCATATGCTCCTCGCCGTTAAAATCAAACTGTCCTTCCGTGAGGAAATGGAGTTTTTATTATTGGCTGCTCAGTCTTCCCTATGAACAAATTTTATGATTCTTCCTGCCCACAGAAATGCTCTCTTAAGTGGGGGAAAAGGTGAAAGTGGCTGTTGGCAGTAAAAGTGTCCCCTCCCTTCCTTTTATTGTATTTTTTTTTTCCTTTTTGGCACATGGTGGCAAAGTTATATGATAGCAAAACTGACACCCCTCCCCACTATGGCCTTCTTCCCCCTCTGGCTGGAGCCTTCCCCATCCCAGTCCTCCAGCAGAGCTAGCACATCTGGGAAGAAGTGTTTTTGGAGCAGGGGGTCCTGTCTGAGATGCTCCAGGAACGTTTTGTGCATCTGTGCATCCGAGCTGCCAGTGCAGGAGCACGAGTGAGGGAAAGCAATGAGCCTGGAACAGATACTTCTCCTGCAGGAATGTCAGTGGAGCAGGGGAGAAATTGTATGCAGCCAGAATATCCTAATGCTTTTCCCCTCTGTCTTTGGGAGGCCTTCTCAGGGTAATTAAATACACTTGTATGGAAAGGCTGTGCAAAAAAAAAAATAAATAAAATCCCAACCAAATGCAATCCACCCTCTCTCTCTTTCTGGTTGTTCCAAAAATGGCAGGGAAGGCTCTGCCTGGACTTTGCAAGAAGCAAACGTCTTCAGCAAGCTGAGAAACCTTCCCCAAACCCTGCACACCCCTGGCAGGAGGCCACCTCCGTCAGCCATCCCCCGCTCATTCATGCGCCATATGCGCTTAAATCTCTCGCTGAGTCCTCTCTCCCCCTCTTCCTGACAGGGAAGGATAATCCTTATGCATTTATTCCTGGCAGCAGTACCGGGGATCTGAAGGAGAAATAAACTGCTGGGCTGTTCTCTGCAGTGGCGCCTGAGCCTCCCTGGGCGCTGAGCTCAGCCGAGGGCTCTCCGGGAGTACAACACTCCCACCTGGTGATGGAGGTGGAGCCGGCTGGGTGGAAGAGCTCCAGGGTTTCCCCTTCCATCAGGCTGAGTTTCCTGTGTTCTCTTTGCAAGTGGTTTTTTTCAGAGCTGCCCTGTGGCTGGAAGGAAGGCTCTGCTCTCCCCGGGCAGGTGAAGCATCCCACTACCCAGTGACGGCGGCTGGGTGCGTGTGTGACGGCCTTGGCTTTGTCAGGCAGGGCTCTGCAGCACGGGACCTGCTACCTGCAGGGTCCTGCTACCTGCAGGGACCTGCTACCTGCAGGGTCCTGCTACCTGCAGGGTCCTGCTACCTGCAGGGTCCTGCTACCTGCAGGGTCCTGCTACCTGCAGGGACCTGCTACCTGCAGGGACCTGCTACCTGCAGGGATGGGGCCCTCCTGAAACACCACCCACCTTCCCACCAGGGCTGCAGCCTGCCATGGTGCCTCTTTTGTAGCACGTGGTCCAGCCAAAGGGTCTCCTTCCTGGAGGGGGCACCTCTTCCACTTGGAGATGGGCTGACCCATGGGTGCTGCAGGAGCCGGGGCTGTGGCTAGTGGTGGCATCTTGCATCTCCTCAACACTGCTTCCCTTTGGGGAGAGGAGGGAGGGAGTGTGGAGCCGTCAAGACTCATCTCTCATCCTGCTCTCTCCCTGTAAAGGTCACGGTCCCAGCCTGGCTTTTGTGGCAGACCTTTAAGAAATTCATTTTGTCCCTGTCTGGGAACCCTGACCTATTTTGCTTTGCCATTTCCCACGGCTCCCAGGAGTAGCTGTGGCAGGCTGCAGTCAGGTGTGCTGCCTCCAGCCCCTCCTCACGTCCTTACCCCAGCATCTGGCCCTTTAATATCCATACAGTGCTATGCCACAGCGAGTAGGGTTGAATTCTCTACTGTATTTCAGCTATAATTAGATTTGTATTTTTTCTTCTAATGAGCTGTTTTTAATGAGCCTCCACTTAGTGGCAAACTTTCGTTTCCTGATAGGCCATCAAAAACCCTCTCTCTGAAATCCCTTGCTACACACCCGACCACTTGGCAGAATTTTTGTGGGTTTCCAGAACGATATAGCCAAGTTTTGGATGCTTTGACTTTTTTTTTTTTAAACACAAATATTTTCCCCAAGAGAAGTAGATGTATCTGATCCTTTTTGCTGACTCCTTCTTTGGAGTTTTTGGAGTTTTGTTTCTCCCATGAGAGTGAGGATGTGTGATAAGGTGCCTTAGAAGGACACCAGAAAGAGCTGGCAGGTCCTGGAAGTGCTGCTTCTGTGCCAGGGCTGATGCCAAGTACAGCTTTGCAGCCCGTGGTTTCAGCTGTGGCTTCCCAGGGAGCTCTTGTCCCCTGTCCTGTGGTTTGGGCCACCTGAGATGTGGCCATGGTTGAGAACAGCAGAGGGCTGGGGGCTGTTCCTGTGGTTGGAGCCTTCAGTGTGGCTGTTTGCAGGCAGGAAGGGACGGATCCCTGCAGTGCTGGAAAGGTTCATCCCCCTCCAGGGTGCAGGTGGTTCAAGCTGGGCAGTTCCTGGCTGTTCTCTCTCATGGCTGGAGTAACTCTAAGGCTATTGGTGATGCCAGTTTTTGGAACACAGGCTCTCCTGTGCTACCAGAGCCTGCTCCCCACTCTGGCTGGCAACAGCAGCTTTTTTGGCTCTATCTTAGCGTTCCCCATACTGCTGCTTTTCCCTCTCTGGGGAGAGGTATCCACCTATGGGCAGGTGGAGTCCATAGCATGGGGTGCTTCATCCTCTGAAACACAATTTTAGGAGTGTGAGTTTTCTTGGCCAAGCCATTAGACCTGTTCGGGTGCTTCAGTGCTTTCTTGGGTTCATCCCAAGTGCATCCTCCTGCCTTGGTGTGCTGAAGGTGTCAGCAGCAGGAGCAGAGATGATGAGGAGGAGGAAGAGGTGCTCACCTTCTCAGGCTACCAGCTGCCAGTGTCTCTGGGAAGTCAGTGGTGTGCTCTCCTCTGGTGCAAGCCAAGTCCCAGCTGCATTTTCTTCCCAGTACAAGACTCACTCGATTTTGCTCATGCTTCAGCAGGGGATGCTTTAGCTACAGGAAAAAACTACAAAGATCTGGAGAGTCAGAGCCTAGCAGGGAAGAAATCCTCAGCGTTTTTTGACAGCCGCTCCCTCTCCCGTGCCTGTGCTGCCCCGCAGCTGCCGCGCACGGCTGCGCTCTCCCTCCTCACAGGCTGGCCCCAGGAGCAGCCTGGAGGAATCTGTGATTTCCTCCTTCAGCTGAGCAGTTCCTCAAACTTAGAGGAAGGGCTGGGATGTCTCCTCCCACCTCAGAGTGCTGGGAGAGAGACGGAGCTGCAGGTGGAATGTCAGGTTTAGCTGCTGACCACGGTGATATTCCAGGGTGCGGGGATGATGGCTGGTGCACGAGTCATTTAATCGAGAGCAGTCATCCCAAGGCATGTCCTCCAATTAAAGGTGAAGCTGAGGGTGGAGAGCAGCCTTGCTCATCACCCCTGGCTCCTCCACCTCTCCCTGCACGCAGCAGCAGCTCCAGAGGCAGGTAGCAGCACGGAGCTGGGCTGGAGCTGTGGTTTCATTTAAGCGTTCCCAGTAAAATCGTTATTTCTAGCCTCGGGCCCGTTCCAGGAGGCTCCTTTGAGGCAGGTCCTCATCCTCCATACCTGAACCACGCCGACCCACGAGCACAGGGTCGGTGCCTGGGGCAGGCCAGCGCTGCGCTTGCGTGGCTGGGGCTGCTGCGAGCTCCCCTCCCTCTGCCCAGCCTGCCCGTGTCTCGCAGGAAGTCTCCTGCCATGGCGGTTTCCACCTCGGGCACGGCACCACAGAGAGTCTCGTGTGGACAGGGACGGCTGCGTTTCTTGCTGTGACTCACCCTCCTCCTCCCCCCTCTCCTTCCACAGCAACAGTTGGAGGAAGAAGCAGCCAAACCACCAGAGCCTGAAAAACCCATCTCTCCCCCTCCTATCGAGTCCAAACATCGCAGCTTGGTGCAGATCATCTACGACGAGAACAGGGTGAGTCTGGAAGGGATGGAAGTACCAAACGTGTGATTGTGCCGTGTCACCCTGGCCAGGGATGGGGAGGTTGGTAGGGATCAGGTGGGGGATTCTCCTGGGTGTTTCCTTTGGGATGGAGGCTGTGGGAGTGGGATAGATGGAGCCCTGTCAGGACGGTGCGGGTGAGCGCTGATGTCTTCTGAAGAACCTGCCCAGGGGGTTTCCTATGATCAGCCTTAGAGATGAAATGTTCAAGAGATGCTTCAGACTCCTCTCTGTTAAACAGTTTGCTTCATCCTCTCCCCTGGGAGTGAACCAGCTTGAAAGCTGCCTCAGGGGGTGGGCTTTGACATGGTGGGTGGGCTGCATGGATGGAGGGTGACATCTGTGGTGCTCTAATACTGGCAGGCCAGCTGTGGGCTCTCCTGGCTGCCCCTAAGCCCCCCAGGCTGGAGCAGCAAGGATGTGGATGCAGCCATGGCTGGATTTGTGGATATTTGATGCTGTAAATAGCATTAACAAAGGTCAGGCTGGCATCCCTGGCTCTGGATCTCTGCCTTGACCGCTCATTTATCAGCCGCTGCCTGTAATAGCAGCCTGAGGAGAGATGAATTCTGCTGTGTGCATCGGAGCAATGCTCAGAAATTGGGCCCTTTGGTAGATAATCAAGCATATTCATTTTCATTTAGGTGTTGGATAAAAAGGATGATTTTGCATGAAAGGAAAACTACCAGTTGCTAATTATTTTGAATTGCGAGGCCTGCGATTTCACTGGGAGCTGCAGAAATCCAGGTGCCTGACTCCTAAAAAGTAAAAAAAAAAAATTGCCTACCCTGCGCTCCCAGGCAGTGCAATTTTCCTGGTTTTCCTTTTTCCATCTGCTTCTCTCCCTGAGCAGTAGGAAACCCAGTGCTGGCAGGGTCTGTAGTGTGAGTGGGTGAAGGCTGAGGTCGATGTGTTTGAAGCATTAGCAAGCACCAGCTGGTGAGGGCTTCACAGCACTGGGCTTTGGGGGCAGGTGCTGAGTGTTCTCAAAGCCATTCTCACCACCAAGTGCCCTTTCTGGGGATCCTGGGCTAGATGGCTTGAGCCTCCTGTGTAAAGGGGGAGGCTGAGAAGAAGTGAGCTCTCAAACATTTTTATTCCTGTTCATTTGAGCCCCGTTCTCCTTGGACACGCTTGTGTAGCTGAACCACATTACAAGGGGAAGAAGTGGGTGATGGTGGTGAGGCAGGAGGGAAAGGGGATCTTCAGCCATCACGTCCCCAGCAGCCTGCATCGTAGCAGTCCCCATTAGCTGGAGCTGGTTCAGTGCTGGGTGTCCTGCCAGCCCCCTGTCCTGCTTTGTCACCTCTCGTCTCTGCCCCTGCCAGCAGAAGGGTCACAGAATCCCTCCCACCACCTTCTCCACAGCAGACAGGGTCTGCTCTCCAAGCCTCACCACCTCTCAGGGTGGTCCCTGGGCATTTCTGCCCTGTCCCATGGGTGATGGCAGAGATTGTGGAGGGCAAGCATGGAGTTCTACATTTCTCCTGGAAAGTCCCTGGCCATAACACCTGGGACACTGTCACACACAGTGCTCAGAGCTGGTGACATCCCTCTGTTGGTGTTAGGCTACTCTCAGCCAGCTTGATGCCAGGAGTTTCACCATTAACCTTTGGAATGGGTGCACTCATTCCAGGTGGGTGCCCAGCAAGCAAAGGTCATGTTGGACACCAAATATAATTTCAAGTATATAATTTCAAATCTGGCTCTGTGTTCATGTCTGAATTATCCCAATGCAAACAATGATTGTTCCCTGTTCTTGTAAAGTCTGCTTGCATGTCGTGTGTGAGGAGCCCGCCTGTGGGCAGGAGGCTCCAACCAACAACCTTTCCTTTGGCTCAACAGAAACCAGAGTAGGCTGCAGGCAGGTTCCTCCTTTGGAGAAGACAGGATCTGTCTGTGGGCAACAGAGAACTGCCAGCATCACTGGCCAGCTGTGATGGCTGAGGGGTGGAAGGAGCTTTCCAGCACCACAGCAGGGAGAGGCTGAGCTGAGTGCTGAGTGTTGTCTTTGTCCAGGCTCCAAGGGTGGGAATCAGGATATAATTGCCCTTCTGAAGAACATCCACAGGCTCAGCTTTCAGCCTCTCATGTACTGAATGTTTGGAGGTCATTTCATTGGTGAACTGCTCTTCCTTTGGGGCCAGGAGGAGGAAAGCTGAAAGAGGAAGGGTCTTGGGATTAGAGTCAGTTGAGATTGTGGTGGAAAAGAGTGGCTGGTGGTTGGCTATAAGGTTTGATGGCAGCAGGTCCTCCAGCTGTATCCAGCTGTCTGTGAGTGTGGGAGAGACCCAGACACTCCTGCGCTGACCTGCAGCTTTACAATTAATTGCAGGGTGAGTTGGTAGGAGCAAAGGACCGCAAGCCAGATAGAAATGTATTGATTTAGAGGGAGGAAGGTCACTGAGCCAAATTTTAAGCTTTTCTGCCTCTTCTGTGCTGTGGAAAAGCAGCGAAGTTGATGCCTGGAGGTCTCCTTGTGGGAAAAGCGTTGGTAATGGCTGAGCCAGGGCTCCAGCCCATGCACAAAGGGAAGGAAAGCCAGATTTACTCGCATCGCTTGGCTTGTGGCTTGCTTGAGGGAGGCAGTGCACGCTAAGAAATGCAAATAAAAAGAGGATATTCAGGCCTCAGGAGGAGGCGAGAAAGGAAAGCACCCCAGAAGGGCTGGCAAAGCCTGAAACGATCTTTAAAGAGCAACGTTGTGGAAGGGGCAGAAAGCCAGCCCTTGTGCCGAGCCCCAAGCAGGTGGGAGGCAGCAGCTCCGTGGAGGGGCTCTGCCTGGCTCTGGCTGAGCTTTTCCTGAGGGGCTCTGCCTGGCTNGGGCTCTGCCTGGCTCTGGCTGAGCTTTTCCTGAGGGGCTCTGCTTGGCTGTGGCTGAGCTTTTCCTGAGGGGCTCTGCCTGGCTCTGGCTGAGCTTTTCCTGAGGGGCTCTGCTTGGCTGTGGCTGAGCTTTTCCTGAGGGGCTCTGGCTGAGCTTTTCCTGAGGGGCTCTGGCTGAGCTTTTCCTGAGGGGCTGTGCCTGGTCCTGGCTGAGCTTTTCCTGAGGGGCTGTGCCTGGCCCTGGCTGAGCTTTCCGTGCAGCACGGGGCCTGTGCCTGGCCGAGCACGCAGCGCTCCGCGCCCGTTCCCACCGCTGCTGCCAGCCCGCGCCGGAGCCGCACACTGCCCGCACTCATTCCCCAACAAAGGAGAGACCAGAATCCATCCATGGGAGAGCAGGGGTTACCCGAGGACAGAGCCGCTAGGAAAGCCGGAAAATCAAGTTAGCCAGCCATTCTGTGACCTACTTTACTTTTGGCGATAGCTGTGGCTTTGCAGGCGTGAATGGTTTCTAATTTTAGCTTATGGTTCATCAGGGAAGTCTATATATTTTTCTCACCACCATGCTGCCTATGGATGAGGGTTTGGGATGAGGGCGGCACTGGGCTCTATCCGATTTTCTCCAAATTCAGGTTTTCTGATGCTAAATGCCCATCATGCCGCTGTTCCCTCTTGTGACCTACTTAACGGGCATGATTTGAAAAGTTCCTCAGTGTCAGAGAGGATAATTATGGAAAATGTGACCTGTAATCCCCTCTTGCTACACTCTGCTGGACATGTAATTGATTTCCAGAAAAAAAAAAAAGGTGACTGTACAGATTCTGCTGGGGAAGAGTGGAGAGAAGCTGCTCTTGACTGCAGTCAAATCCTGGCCTGTGAGGCTGTGGTTGTGTTTGTGAAGCTTTTAGGGGACTTGGATTGTAGAGGAGCAGTTGATATTCAAGATCCAGGTGCCTTCTCCCCTGCTGTGTGCTGACCTTTCTCTGGTGTCCAAAGATGGGGTGAAGTTGCACCTGAAAATGTACTTTTTGCGAAATCTTTGCAGTATAGCACAGAAAAACACATATTTGTGTATCAGAGCCAAAATTTCAACTGGGCCAACTGTACTGTTTCTGAAAGGATTTATGAGAATGGGAGTTAACATTTTTGGTACTGTCTGTGGACTAACCTGAGAACAGACAGTGTGCAGCATTGTCAGAAGCATTTGAGTCCTATTTTCAAAAGTGTGTTCAGTCCTTGAAGAAACAAAATGATATTTGGAGGCTAAAATTGCCAAGAGCCTTTGAAAAGTGCCGTGGGAAGCTCAGGGGACAGTTTTGGCTGCAGGGTGCTCGGGGGCTCCTCTCCAGGAGCTGGGTGCTGGCAGGGTGGCACAGAGCTACCTGGAGAAATCAGGTTGGGATGGATGGCTCGGTTCATCCAGAGGCTGGCAGTGATGGAGGCATTGGAGATCTCCTAAATAAAACCCTGTGAGTGATTTTTAGTGTCTCCCCTGCGGAAGAAAGCTGATCTCTGCTGGGTCTGGCACCTCAGAGGTGGTGGCTGTGTGGCACAGCCTCCTTGAAGGCTTTAATTTGCACCTCTGGGATGTGTTATTGTATCAACAGAATTTACCTTTCTTCCACCTCAAATCCCCATAACCAGGACAGATCATCTGTGTGTATTTTTAGCTGTAGCTTTATTCCACTGGGCGTTCACGGGATTCCTTGCATCCTCCTTCCCTTGAAATCGATTAAACATACCTGAACTTGAAGACGTTTTTGTGCTTTAAATGGAAATTTCCAAGTCCCTTGCTAAGCCCAGGGAGGAGAGCAGCATTGCTCTGTGCCTTTCCTGGAATACAGGGCTGGCAGTGTGTCCTGGAGGAAGCTGCTACCCAGCAGCCCACCATGGCTTGGCTGGGGGAATTCTCCGAGTCACCCGTGTCCCAAAAATTCCTGCTCGTGTGCACGCAGAGGTACCTGTGTCATCTCTGTGACCGTTGTGGTGATGTGGAGCCCGTGTCCAGCTCTGAGCCAGGTGTGGGTGGCTGGCGGTCCCTGTGGTCCCTGCAGAGCCAGCAGGACTCCTGCTCAGAGGCCAGCAGACAGAAAGCAGCTCCCGTGCTCGTGTCCCTGCAAACCGGCTCACGTCAGCTTCCTCCGAAACATTGCGCTCATTTATCAGGGAGGGAGAGGTCGCGTCAGGACATGGCGTGACTTCCCCAACCCTCTGCCACCGCGCCAGGGAGGGGACACCTCGTGCTGTGACCCACCACAGCGTGCCGAGGGCCGGGACAGTCCCCCCACGTCGCCCCTGTGGGTGCCAACAGCCACGGGCGCCCAGCCCTGCTCTGTGTCAGCCCTCCCAAAAACTGGGTTTGATGCAGTGCAGGCAGGGGAAGCAGCAGCAGCAGCAGCGTCTGTCTTGCTCTCGAGGTTGAGCTGGTGGAAATCAATAAGATTAAATTTTAATTCGTTTTCTGTCTTGATGCTTGTTCCTTCAAAAGGGCACAGCTATCTATCTATAAATTCAGCATTATGCTGTAGAATTGGAATTCAAAGGATTGTTTGGAACTTCTTCCATCCCCTGCTGCTGTTGTGTCTGTGCAGAGCACGTTCCCAGCTATCCCTTTACCCTCAAATACCTTCACAGAGCATTATATGCCCCATCCATAAATAAGAGAATAAATAAATGAAGGCTTTTAGCATTGCAGAGTGTAATCTTGCTGTTAACTGCTCACAGACACTGAGTGTGACTCAGATCCTACAGGGATTTGATGTCTGTAGAACTCTGATTTTCTATGAACTCCTCGTTTACATGAGAAAGGGAAGAATCGGGCCTGCCTCGTCAGCACGGAGCTGCTGCAGTAAATAAGACCTTAACAGTAGAAGTGCTTTTGAGCATTTAATCTACGGGGCTTTTTTCAAATTCTAGTTTACGTGGTAGTTGGGATGGGGGAGTTTCGTGTTCGGCTGATGAAAGGGCCTTGTTTGTTTTGCTTTTGTTTCTAACAACTTTTATTCTGCCTCATCTGGGCTTGGTGATGCAAAATGGGCTTTTGGAGAGTCCAGAGGAAAACTGGAAAGGCCAGAATTCAGATACTATTGACATTTCTGCATGATAGCAAGATTTCCAAAAAGATAAAATTTAAACAATTACCTTGGAGAATTGAGAATAATTTAATTTTTTTAAATTGGATTTTTAAAGGAACTTTAATTTATTTTGGCTTTTTAATGGTCGTGATGTCTGTTTCAGGATCTGGAGTTCTCAACAGGTGTATTGACTTTGAAGATTTGTCTGTGATTAACCCAGACCAGATAAGGCCATGTCCTGCATTTTCAGATCTTGGAATTAGTGATGAGAACTTCAGAGATCCCAAATCTGCTGGAGGCTGGAATGCAGACTGCAACACAACCCTGGCTCTTGGGTTCCTGTAACTGCTGCAGGGCTAAAACCTGGATTTCTGGAAGTTTTCTGTGCAATCCTGACACTTTCAGGAGTTTTGCAGTGGTGGAATGTTCAGCCAGGGTTTGCAGTGGCAAAACCTTGCTGGCACTTGAACCTTAGAGTGCCTTTGAGGGGCACCAGAGCCTTGCAGACAGCAGAGTGGGATGAGAGTGTGAGTGAAACCCAGCTGTGTCTGGGGGTTCCTCACTGGCCATGGATGGGGTGTGAGCGAGCCAAGGGCTGAAACTGTCTGGCAGTGATGAGCCAAAGCCAGAGAGTAGCAAATAACTGAAATGAGTCGTTTTGTCACACTCTCTGCGGGGTGGGTGGGGACGGCTCACACCACACGTCACCAGTTTCCTCTGTTTTCTTACTAATTGTGATGAGTCATTTGTAATCCCCACTGCATCACCTGCTGGCCCCAGCCTTGGGGCCAGTGCTCTGTCTCTTCTGGTGTGGTGGGGAGATGGCTCCAGCTCAGGGACTGGGGGAGCCTGCAGGGCAGCTGCATCCCATGGGCAGCCCTGGAGAGCATCAGCCCCTGGGCCAGGTGAGAGGGCTGGGCTCGTGCCATTGAGGCTGAGCAAGGTTCCCTGGTGCCCAGGGCATTTGGGTTCACGAGAGCCCAGGGGAGGGCACTCATTCTTGGTCTGCTCAGAGCACGGTGGTGGCTGTGCCTGCAGGAGCTGGAGAGGGAGGAGTGTTGCTTTCCCTTCCACAACACTGGGCCTCGTCCCACCTGCTTTGTGTGGAGGGCAGCAAATTGCTGGGGTGGTTTGGCTCTCAGAGAGAGCATGCTAAGGTTTAAAGGAGAGAAAAAAATCGTACTTGTGGCTGTAGGAGTGAAAGTCTTTCCCTATGGAGCGGGCATTGCCAGGTTGTGGTTTGATCCCAGCACATTTTGGCTGTACCGTTTGCTTTCTGCTGCATGCAGAGAGGTGTCTCGCCTGAGGCTTTCCATGATTTCTGCTGACTTCAGCCACGCTTCTCCTGAACTTTGTTTTAAACAAAATCCCACTCCAGCCTGCCTCTTTGCCATGCTGCTCCCACAGCCCCACCTGCCCGGGGGGATGTGGTGCCAGGATGGGAACTTTTCTCCAGCACCGTGCTGTGTGCAGTCTCCTGCCTCTGGAAGGGCTTTGCATATCTGTGTGCAGGACATGCCTGGTCCCAAATAGAAACCCTCCCATTCCCCAGCCCTGCTGCCTACGGGATGCTAAAAATAACCCCGGGAGCACGGTTCAGCTGCAGCAGCTTTGTGCTGCATGGAACCATGGCTGGAGCCGGTCCAAGAAAGTGCCGCCTCCTAATTTCAGATCCGCTTTCTCAAAATAACTCCTGTGTTTCCTTCTCTTCCATTTTTAAACTTCGCTTTAAGAAGAGCCCACGCAAAATCCCAGGCTCTCCCTCCGCTGGTTTCGGTCGCTCCGCTGCCTCGTGGGGCTGGCTCGTCATCCCCACGGGAGCTCACATGGCCGGAAAGTTGCTCTCCCGCCTACTTTCCCCTCCCAAGCCTATTTTAAGTTTCTTCAAAGGAAAAGCAAGGGGCTGGAGTTTGCTTTGGAAGCCAAATGCTCTTCAGGCGAGAATGAAGATTTTTGTAGTCTGCAGGTTTTTGCTGTTGGCGAAGATCTCTTTAGCTCCGGGCCCTTTGTAGGAGCATGAGCCGGGGTAAGAGCACGATTTGCCTGTCTGGGTCTCTGCCTGTGCCCCTGCCCAGGGGGAGACAGGTTCTGTAGGGGCAAATGCTGCTGCCTGATACATCTGTGGGTTCCCTTCTGAATTCGTGGGCCCCGCAGCCACCGTGTTTTTGGTTCAGACACGTTTCTTGAGGCATTGATCCCTCCAAAAATGCACTTGGAGGTCCCTTCATGAACACCCCTGCTCCACTGCTGGAGCAGTATTTCAGGATTCTCTACAAAGGGATCTTTTCCTGCTTGCTGGGGAGCTGCAGAGGGACTGTACAGGTGGTGGGGATCTTCATGTATCTCACTAGAGGTAAAGGCTTGGGTTTGCTTCTTGAAACATTTCCTTCTGTTAAACAACAGGAATGCAGGCATGGGTGGGAGTCATTCAGCAAGTGTAGGATGAACCCTGTGGTTTTCTTCTGCAGGGTCCATCACTAAACATACTCCTAACAAAATCAGTATTGGAACCAAGACCTAGGTGGCTGTGCCCTACTTGGACTTCTGAGGGTCTTTAGCAAAGGTGTTGCTGCTGCGGAGGGCCTGGGGGGGCTGCCTTTGTACCTGAACAGTTGGAGGTTTGCATAAATTCTCCACTCAGGCTTCTGGCTTGCTGGGTCCCTAGGCAGGAACACACCTCCCCGTGTCTGTCTGTCCTCAGAGATGAGCCCTAGCGTGGTGGGAACCTTCTGCTGGGTGTTTTGTTTTCTTCCCAGTTCCGCGGCCAGCTCTCACCTCGGTCTGCCAGGCCTTTCAGACAGCTCGTTATGGCTCTGCTAGATCTGATAAAGGCAGCAAGGAGCATCAGCAATTACAGTGGGTGTCAAGTGTTAATTGGGCAGCCTTCAAGATAGAGGCATTTCTTTCTGTAGGTACAAAGATATGACGTGCTCGGAATAGCTTCTCCTCCTGATCTTTCGTTCTGGAGACGTGTATATTGCAGTTGGTTAATGCAAGACAAATTATGTCATTCTTCTTGATTCGCCACATGTTCTGCCTATGGTGGTTTGCCTCTGGCTTGTCTCATTAAGTTGTCTAAACATGGCAAATGCAGCAAGCTGATCATACTCAGCTTTTTCTCAAAGTTAAATCTCATTGTACACACGGACCTGCAGCATCACCAGTCCCTTGCTGTGCCAGCCCTGCTGCCAGGGCATCTTCCACCAGTGCTGGTGCCCAGGAGAACAGGCCCATGGTGGGATTGTCTGCCTTGAGTGAGGCCACAGTTTTCTATCCATAATTATGCAGAATGCAATTAATTAGTTTGCTGCTTTTTGTCTCAGGTGCGCATCAAAACAATTTTGCTAAGCTGATGCCTCCTGCTCACCAGCAGCCTCCCTGACAGCAGGGGTGCTGCCTGCCCTGTGTGGGGATGGTGCCAGAGCAGGCTCCCTGCGTGCTTACATTGGTTACATCTCTCTTAGCATCCTTGAAGCCACTTTTAAATTGCACAGAAGCTTTGTGTCCTCCTGAGTGTACAGTAACTACAGGAACTCGAAGCCTCTCCTGCTCGTGCTGTGGTGAGGCACCTGCTGCAGCTGGGATGGGGCTGGTTTTGGCCACTTGACTGGGGCCTGAGCCCCACCATGGGCAGGGTGACTCCCACAGCTGCCTGATGACTCTTTCAAAGTGTTTGTGTGCAGATCAGACTCTGTGTGGGTGCACAAGGCCCTGGTGAGGAGTCTGCACACCTACAGCTGCATCAGTGCTTTTGAGGACCAGCCAGCAGTGGGGGGATAGATGAAACTTTTGGAAACCCTCCACAGGGGGCAGGCAGCAGGGCTGTGTGCCAGCCTTTGGTGAGACAATCCTTGGGAAACTCAACCTGTCCTGAGACAGTGTGAGAGGTGCCTGATGCTGGAGAGCTACATGAGCCAGACCCCTGGAGCTGAAATCCCTTCCCTGCCCTGGGGGAACTTTCCCCAGGGTCTGCCAAGCCCCACAGGTTCTGCCAGGAGCCCAGACCCCAGCCCACCCCTGCTCCCCAGGCCTGGGGCTCAGCTCCCTGTTTTAGGCAGCTGGGGATTTTCTCTCTCCTTTTCTCCAAAACAGCTAAAACTATTTATTTTATCTGAACCTCTGAAAATCCATCTCCTCATCCCCATCACTGTCAGGTATTTGGCTTTAGCAGCTCAGCCCGTGGTGTCGGCAGCATGCAGTGATCTGGATTTATTGGACTGTCAGTAACCCCCCTGAACAGCCTGGCTTCGCGAGGAAGTGCTGTTTACTGAAAATGTCATCTTTTATTTAGACTCCTGCTACAGCCAACCCATGTCTTTTTTTCAGGCCTGTTTAATTAGTAACCACTGCACAGCCCCTGACACGTGTTCCCGGGTGGTTTTTTTGCCTTTAATAAACACTAGGTAGCCTGGCTGGGGGCGGGAGGGGACGAGGAAGGGCTCCTCTGCGGCAGGGAGGGGAGGGAAGCGAGAGCACGACGAGGAGCCAAGGGCAGCTCAACTCTAATGATCACATGCTCGTCAAGCGATGAATCCTAGAAAGGGCATCTCTGCGTGCGTGCCGGTCTGCCCGCCCTCCTCCTCCTCCTCTTCCTCCTCCTCCTCCTCCTCGCAGGGCAGCCGTGCAGAGGTACCGGGCACAATCCCCCCGCCTGGCACGCAGAGGGGTCAGGGATCTGGGTCACTTCCTGGGCACAGCTCGGATGCTTTAAAGTCATGATAGCCCGAGTGCCGGAGCCCTTCGCCCACGGGTTTTTCCTGCGGGTCCAGAGGCTGAGCTGAACCTTTCCACCCACTCCCAGGCAGAGATGGGATTTGTGACGGCTCTGTGGAGGTTTGAGAAGTGGTTTTAGCAGAGGGGAGAGCTGGAGCAGAGAGCAGCGACTGGTAACCGATGGCACAAATAACTTTTTGTTCCTCTCCCCTTTCTTCACTGCAGAAGAAGGCGGAGGCTGCCCACCGGATCCTGGAAGGGCTGGGTCCCCAGGTGGAGCTGGTGAGTGTTACCTGTGGCTGCGGGGAGCGGGAGCTGGGCCAGCTTTGGGAGAGGTCCCTGGGTGGTGAGCGATCCCCTGTGTGTGTGTGTGTGTGTGTGTCAGAAGGAAGTGTGCTGCTGGCCCAGACCTCTTGCTGGCACAGCACCAAGGCAGGAAGCAAAATGACTGAGATGAGTACTGAAACGCGGGCAGACACATACACAGAGCCCTCCTCGGGGAGGATTAACCCTTTGGCTCCTTCTTCACGTGCTGCAGCGGAGCTGGAGGGTGGAAGGGGCTCTGGCACAGTCTGCCTCCGCTTGGGGTGCTGGTGGCAGACACAGCACCAGCACTGCGGGGCTGCTGCCTGGACAGCCAGCCTCGAGGGGCTGTGTGGAGGGATGGGTGCTTGCCCTCTCCTCTGTCCCACCACTGAAAATGGAGGAGCATGCTGAAGGGTGCTCTGTGGGCACAGCCCGACTGCAGCTGCCACAACCTGCAGGTATCAGAACTCAAACACTTCCTATTTCGGTCTCTTTCGTGCACAGAGGAGCTGAGAAAACAACTTAGAACAAATTGTCCATTTTGGGCTGCTCCCTCATCTGTAAGAATCCATCTGTAAGTCAAAGGACTGACTGCTGGAGGGGCAGCTGGAAACAACCCTCAGGGGGCTGGGTCCTGGAGAAGGGTGCCTGAAAAAGGTGTGCTGGCAGTGATGCTGCTGGAAGGATCAGACCCAGTCTGACAGAGAATCTGCTTTGCAGCAGCCGTGGGATGCAGTGGGAGCCGTCTGTATGAGATGGGAGCAGGCAGCTCACAGGCTTGACAGCTGTAATTTGCACTTGCCTTGTGGAGGTGGTACTAATTGCTGTCTTCCCCTGTGCATAAGGGAGAGGTCACACGTGACAAAGCCCACTTCCTTGTTGGGGAGGTAACAGTCATTATTATTCCTTTGAGTCACCAGGGTCAAACCCTTTGCTCTTTCTGCTCTGAAGATTGGCAGTGCCCAGGATTGGTGCTTCCTCATCCGAAAGATGTTGCATTTCCTTTCCTTCCTCCTCCCTTGTTTGTTTTTTTTTCCCCCTCTGTTTTTCCTTTTTTCCGTTTGTTGATGTTTTCTCCCTGGGTGCTGACACTACACGGTGGGGGCTGTAACAGAGCCCAGTGCCAACCTTTCCTCTGTCTCTGTGCCTTACTCGTTGGAGAGCAGGGGAAAAGGGGAAACCTCACTGACAAAACCCAGCTGGGCTCTGTGTGTGCATCCTGCAGACTGTCTGGTCCATCTGCCATGGGAGAGACACTTCCTATGGCCCAGCCCCCGTGCTGTGTTGGGCACAGCAGTGCCCAGGACCTGCCAACAGCCTACAAGACACAAGATGAATAGTCACAGCTTCTTCTGAGCTGGAAAGGAAGCAGCTCCAGGAAGAAGAGCATGCTCTGCCCGATGCTCATGCCTGCTCCACCATGTCACACACCACATGCTCCAGCCTTGCAGCTGCCACAGCCCACGGGTCTCCTACAGGGAGGTTGAGCATCCTGTGCCAATCCAGTCTCTGCAGGGCGAGGTGTGGCTGTCACCAGCAGGGTTGCTGTCCTGCTGGGATGTCTGTTCTGGCTGTTCAGAGAGCTCTGGTTGGTGCCTGTGGAGCAGTGGTGGTACTGGGTGCACGCTGGCTCGGTAACGGGGTGAGGTGGGAATTGGTCAGCCATGGCACCAGTACTGGTGCTGCTGGCAGATTGCAGCAGGGATTTCATGGAAGCAGGGATGCAGTTTGGGTCCTGGGAAGCTGGTGCTCCCCTCTGGTCACGAGGAGGTTGTGACTTAGTAAACCAAGGCTCTGCTCATTTCATCCCTGCAGTATAGTGGTACCATTTTAAAAATGTCTGCATGTTTTCCCCAGGGAGAAATGTTTTTGAGATGCATAATCTGAACCCTGCAGTGCCCAGGAAGCAATTGAGACCTTTCATTCTGTTTTATTTCTAAAGAGCTTTCAGTAAATTCAGGGCTTTTCCTGTAATAGCTTTACATTGCAATTATATTTTTCTAAAATGTCATCCTCCAGAGAAATGCATTAGATGTTTCTAACCCTGCAGAAGCACTGGGTATGTTTTGAACATCACCTTACCTATCTGAGTTGTGAGATTTATTTCTGCTTACTTACTGAGAAAGGTGCAATTAGGAGTTGTGGATGGCTCTGAGCGAAGCTGCTGTTTCTCAGTCCCTGCCCTGCTGAGAATAAAGTTTTCTTTAAGTTATTTAGTCTCTAAGTTCTCTGTGGATAAGTAGAACTTGTCTCTTGGGCTTCTTCCACTGCATGGGCCAAGTTATGGTGCTGAGGCTGTTGTGCAGATAGAAATCTTTTAAAGTGATGTTTTCCAGTGCTTGTCTGCTAACACTTAGGTTTGCTAGCTAAGACTCTAAGTGTCCATATCATTTACAGGTTGTAGAGGAGAGGAATCATTAGCTTTTGGTCAGCTGGTTGGCATCAGGGCACCTGTGATGTCCATGTGCACGTGAGCATTTTCTAACCCTGGTCCAAACCAAAATGTTAATTCCACTGCTTCTCCCAGGAGGAAGGTCTCAGCGACAAGCAAGCTTCTTTGCTTTGATATTTATGAGCAAGAAGGAAGAGAGACACTTATTTCTCAGTATTTCCAGTTCCTGCAGTCCTCTTCCAAAAGACAGTCACTGGTCAAGGCCTCCCAGCGGTTGCTCCAGCTTTCCAGGGTGGCTGAGGATGTGATGCTCTGGAGCTGCAGCTCTGTTTCTTGTGCCTGTGGTGCAGACCTGCCTCTCTCAAGCTACGTGATGAGACGGATGTCTGTGTTCCTCTGAGCTTTCCAAGCGTGAAGTGCACAGCCAGCGCCGAGCCTGGAGTCGAACCAGCACATCTGAGAGAAACATCTATCACATTGTGATAGAAACACCCTGGGGAAGGGATACCACTGAGAATGTCTTCTCCACGAGGACCTGCTCGTCCCTCTCATCTGCCCTGGCTCTGCCAGCACAGCGTGGCCAGGTGTCTCCTGGCAGGTGTCTCCTGGCACACTGGCAGCCTGTCACCCCCTCTCCAGGTGCCGGCTGCCCGGACACTGCCTTCAGCCTGTGTCCCTCCTGGAACGTGGCAGCTCGTCCCCCTGTGCCTGTCTGCCTGGGGATTACGGGCCTCTGCGTGCCCCTTCCGCCTGGGGATCACGTGTGCTTTCACAGAGGAGAGGGACACGTCCAAGGGCAGCCAGGAAGAGAAGCTGGTGACCTGCTGGTGCAGCGGGGATGGAGTAGGGAGAGCTGCACCCAGTTCTGTGTGGAGTGATGTGGCTGTCCTGTGTGGCAGCAGAGTGGTGAAGCAGAATCTGTGTTTTACAGAGAAGTAGAAACAGGCTGTGTGGAAAAACAAGCTTCTGTGCCAAGCACCTGTGATGGTGATAGGGAGATACCACAGAGGATGTGGGAGTAACACCTTCTTCAAACTGGAAGGGAAAAGGACCCATCTTTGTTTACAGGTCCTGTTGCCTCCAGTGCTACTCACCTGGTTCAGCAGATGCTCAGCACATGTTTTACTCTTTTCCTGTGTTTAATCTGAGATGAAATCAGGTAGACCCAGAGCACAGCCTCAGCCCTGTTGACCTCAGGAGCAGGGTGAGCTGGTGTGCGTGTCCATGGTCATGACGCTACCTTCAACCAGGCCATCACATGTCCCTCTGCCTGTGGTGGTCACAGATCTTAGATGCTCACAGCTGGCTTGGGGAAGGTTTGTGGATGAATTGCTTGAGTACTTGGTGATGTTTTTGTGGTCAGACCCGAGCTGTGCTCTTTAGGTGATGGTTGCTGGTGATGGATGGGCTGTGGCAAACTTTTGGTTGTCCCAGTCTTGGACGTGCTCACAGCAGCTTAAGACAATGAATGGAAGTGGTGAAGGGCTTAATCCTGAGCACTGTCAGCTTGCTGATGTGGACACAGCTGGTGGCAGCCCTTGGAGTGTGTGCTGAGCTGTTAATTACAGTGGGTGTCATTGAGCCTGGTCTCTGTGGCATCTCTCCCTTCCAGAGCTGGGACCCTCCAGGTTCCCAAGGGTCAATCCCTGGGAAGGCAGAAGGTAGCGGAGGCAGTGACCAGGGATGGATCCACCTCTCCTGACTCCCCATGGAGGTCCCTGCCATATGCCCACTGAGGGTAGGGGGTGCAGAGCAACTCTTAGGAAACCCTTGGAGCCCAGTTGCTCCTCCTGAGGGGCACATGAGCACCGCTGTGCTCAGGGGTCCTGGGGGACTGCGTGGCGCGCCTGGGGACCTGGCAATGCTGGGAACCCCGGGGGCAAACACTCGTCCTGCCTGCAGTCGCCTGTGCCTGGCTCCCTGGGAGGGCTCAGGCAGGCTTTTACCACGTAGACATAACAACTCTCAGCTCACAGACTGTCTCTCCCCGCTCCTCCAGCCCCGCTTTCCCCTCACCTCCCCCGTGTCATATGTTGCGAGGCGCAGTGCGTTTTCCGATCGGTGAACAACAGCCGCGTACTCGCCGTGCCGTGTTTATCTGGACGGCGGCGTCGCAGCTCGCTCCTCCCGAGCCAGCTCGGGCGCTGCCTGCCCTCCCACGGGCTGAGCCGGGATGCACCGGCACTCGGGCGGCGCTGCCGGGAGCCAGCACCCTGCAGTACGGCCGGGAGCGGGGCTGGGGGCACGGGCTGGGCGTCCGCACCCGGGGTTTAGGTTCCTGAATGTCAGAGCGCTCCATTTACGCCTTCATTTCTCTTATTTATTTCAGCCGTTGTACAACCAGCCTTCAGACACCAGGCAGTACCATGAAAACATTAAAATGTAAGTACCTGGCAATTAAGGGGTTTTTAATGTCAGGTTGGGCAGTAGACTGGAGCGGGAGGGGTGCCAGCTTGCTCCCAGACCCCAGTTAAAGCTGCTGAGGAATTGTGAGCATCCCATTCGAGCTGCTCTGGGTGCCTGGAGCACAAACCAGCTCCAGGAGCTCAGCAGTCAGGAGCTGTAGCTTAAGGTGGATGCCGAAGGTGCTCTTTGATTTTCTCTGAGTGGGGTGGATGTGGGTCCTTGATGTTTTCCCAGACAACACTTACCTTAAGTGTTTTCTTCTGTGTTTCGCTCGTACTGAAATGTGAAATCAGCTGCCTCTGTGTGTGTGTGTGTGTGTGTTTGCATGCGAGAAAGATGAGGTAAAATGAAAAGTTGCAATTACAATTAGATTTTCATGAAGGACCTCTTGAATGTCTAATAACAACTGGTTATTTCAAAGATACTTACTGAGACTTAGCAATCATCTAATTTGACTTATCACCTCAATACATGATTTAATCATCAGCATGTGTTTAATAACCACAGTGACTTCCTGAACATAGAAGAACTGTAACAGATAATGAGAATAGCGATAATTGTGATTATTGTTGGAAATTTAAATAGTCAAACCAGATCTGAAACTTTTTATCTGCCTTGAATGAACTGATGATTGCTCTGAGCTGCCTGCAGCGTGTCTATTTTGGTACCAGCTCGGTCAGCTGGTGATAATCATCTTTAATAATCTATTAACAAAAGTTAATAATCTCTTGCTTTTCAGTGGTATGCTAATTGATCCCGGGGGTTTATAAGGGAAGAGTTCCCGTACCTTTGCTCTAGGGAACATGGTAGGAGGTGGCAATGTTTATGGGCTCTCTGTCCCCAAGGGCTCCAGGGAGGAGGGTTTGGTGACGTGACCCCACTGCTCGCTGCCAGGCCCCGCTCCGTTCCTGCTCCACCCAAAGCTTCCTGTGTCATCTCAGCCACGCACTCCCTGCAAAACATTCAACTGATGTTGAATTCAACTGATGGGGTGTGGGAGTCACCAGCTCTTGGGGACCCTCTCGTGCCTTGAAGGGCCCCACAGCCATCCCCGTGCAGGTGCTGAAGGTGGCAATTTCAAGCTGGTCTCTAGTGTTGTCCCTGAAAGAACGAGTTAAAAGTAGATTCAGATACTTCACCCACTCTCCATTCCCCTGCCAATATTTGTGGGTTTGTAATCACATTTTCCTGTGATTTAAATGATTTCCTGTCCTGGGTTGCTGCCTGAAAGATGGGCGCAAGCAAGAGGGAACTGACTGCGCAGGTCAGGAGTAGAACTGTTGGTAAGAGGTGAAGCCCCATCAAACCAGCCAGCAGAGCAGGTGTTCCCCTCCATCCCTGCCTCTGCAGGCATCTGCAGGGTTACCCCCACCCCAGACAGTGACAGTCCCCATGTGGCTGTAGTGGTGGCAGTGACAGACCAAGGAGAGGTTGGAACAGGCAGGCTTGGGGTTAATGTTCGCTGTGATTAATGCTGCAAAAATACGGGAAGGAAACCACACATTTTAATGAAAAGCCTCTGTCTCCTCCTTCCAGAAACCTGGCAATTAGCTGCCTTCAGCTGGTAATTGATGCCAGCCGAGCACAGTTACAGATCTAGGTCAGTGAAAGGCCCCTGAGTGATCTGGACTCCAGATGTTGGCTGGTTTTGGCCATAGGTCTGTCTTGGAGGTCCTTGGTTCTGCTCTGCACTTTGCTACTTGTTGGTGGACCTGCAGAGAAATTGGTGTGTCTTTTCACCCATCTCTCCATCTGTGCTGCACATTAAAGGACATCTTGATGCTTGGGAGGCAGATAGGAAATCAGGATTTTGGTGATTCTTCCAAACAAATGATTCTGGGTCCTTTGACCGAGAGCAAAAGATTCTGCTTTTTCTTTTTTAAGACTTCTCTGTTTTGACCAAGTTACACTTGGATGTTCCCATCTGATCTACAACTTTTCCACAAGCTGAATTTGAAGATATTTTTTGTCTTCTCCTTGTTCTTAATATGTTTGTGCCTTTCTGCTCCAGAAGAGCAGCTTCTGCTCCATTGCCTGGAGGTGGCTGTTTCCATAGAAGATGGAGTAAATCCTCAGGGCGCTGGGAGACACCAGCCAGATGCATTAGAGCATCAGGACAGCTGCCAGGACACCACAGGTTATATTTTGCCAAGGTGTAATTGGATGCAGATTCTCCAGAACAGCTTCACCCTATGCAGATTTAGCCAGGATGAAAAAGCCTTTTGGCAGATTGCTGGAAAATCATCTGGGTTGTGATTTCTGTCCACAAATTCTCACTGCATCCTGGCTGTGTTGTGCCAAATGGAAACTGCCCCCATTTGAAGGTGGTTTGGGGCCTTATGGGCACAAGACGGCCAGGCTGTTACTGTCACAAATACCTTTTATAGCTTTTGTTGTTGTTGTTTTTAAATGCTTCTTAGTGTGAATTTTTTGTTCTCAGTTGAATGTTTGCAAGTGTCAGTGGGAAGGCATTTGAATATCAGAAAGCCAGGATTCCTCGATTTCTCCACAGCTAGACTCTCTGCCTTGCAACACTCATTTAATTCTCCCTTCTTGTTTGCTTTGCTTTTCAGCTGGGATGAGTCACATATGCTAATAGAGCTGACTGGGGAGTTACCGGGAGGATTTCTACTCTTACTAAAATGTTACCGGTCTCTTATATCCATGGAGTTTTATGGCCTGTCTCCTATTCAGTACAGTTAAAATTAATTTCATGCCCCAGTTCATTCCAGTGTTTTCAGCTTCAAAAGCTTTTAAGTCCTATTTAGCTCCCTGGCTGTGCTCGGTTCCTCGTCTGCACGGTCCCTTTGGTTCACCTGTGAGTGCAGGCTTCGAGCAAACGTGGTTAATTTTGTATGCTACATCTGCTGCGGGATCCAAGGCACCCCTTGAGTGGTTTGTTCCAAAGACTTGACCTACCTTTGATGGGACCGTGTCCTTTCTGTTTGAAATAGCTGCGTTGTTGGAGAGAAGGGCTCTGCCACTGGCTCATCAATAAAGAGGAGGGCAAGATGGCATTTAGTGCTCTCATTTCAGAGGGATGGGGTGAGCTTTGCCCCCGTGGCTTTGCTGCTTTTCAAGGTGAGAATTTTTTGGCTTTGCAGCAGACTGAAAAGTTTCTTCAAGATGCATCACAGCCCTGAGCACAGCTGGAAACCACTCGAGTGATTCTGCGTCAGTTCAGGAGGCTACAAAGACCCTTCTTCTACGTTTTGATGAAGTATGACAAATGCAGAATATGCTGGTGCACCAGTGAAGCACCAGTGCCTCTGGTCAGGGTCTTTATTTCAGTACTTTGCCAGCTGGTTGTACAAGGATGAGAGCTGCCCTTCCCACCCTGCCACTGTAGCGACTCCGCGTATTCCCCAGACTCCAGCTCCGAAGATATTAACCTTCTTTCCTCCAAGTGTTTGAAAAATGACAAGATGTTGTTCACATGAGCAGGATCAATTACCTGCTGTCTGTCTGAAGAGATATTCTCCAAGGGGGCCTTGGTCTCTACGGCGGGAGATTCCTGCTCGGTCAGCCGTGAAAAACAGCCCGGCAGGACTCTCCTCCCCCCTTCCCCAAAGCAGTCATCTTGCAATCATATTCTGTGAGACTTGTGTTTGAAAGCAAAATGTGAGCTTCCCTGAGCCTTGAAAAAGCAGACAAAAAGCAAAGTGAATAGCCCAGGGTAAGTGCATGCAAGGTGCTGTTCACAAGGTTTGCTCCGAGCCGCCCCTTCAAGAACTTCTCCTTGCTTTACACTGAAATTCAGGAATGTTGGGATGAAACCAGGCCTGCGTCCCCTCAAGATGCTTAGAGAGGTGTTGGAGAACCTCTCTGAATGTGCAGTTAAAACAGATGGAGAGCTTGGTTTTCTCATGTGCCCAGATCCAGCAGCAGCAGAGCTGAGTGCACTGTTAATATTTGTACATCTGGGTTGCTGTCTGCAGCTGAGAGCTTCTTGGGGAGAGGGCAGGAAATCTGCCTCTGCAGAATCAAAATCTAAAGTCAGGACTTTCAGAGAGGTTTCAGGGCTTCTGAATATCTTTTTGTTTTCTAAGTGCCCCCCCCCCCCAAAAGAGCAGAACAGCTGTCTTCTGAAAATCTCAAACTGTGGCTTTCCAAATCACTTGTCACATTGGGAAATTTAAGTCATCTTTTCATTACTTGCTGTTTAGGGGATTTAGTAGCACTGGATTGCCTCTAAATTCATAGTTGAAGCCTGACATGTAACACAAATGTTCTTTCAAGCCCTGTCATTACTAATGCATTCTCTTTCAGGTCTTTTTATTAGTGCTTGTAGACACTTTCCTCATTAGAAATTCACCTAGCAGCTCCCTGCTCATCCCATTCAAGGTTTCTCATCTCTTTTATTCTCTATTGGCATGCACCAAGGCAGCAGATTACCTAGTGATGAATTACTAAGTGATGGAGACGCACACTCCTACCTTCTGCTTCTTCCTCTTGCCAGTAAAAAGCCAGTACTGGTTTGGGGGGGACTATCTTGCAACACTTGGGCTTGTGCTTTCAGCTTCAGGGCAAGGCAGAGGTGTTTCTGGGCACCAACAGCCTGCCCCACTGTACATCCAGATTTATAAACCTCTGCCACTTCTCCTTCAGAGGCACTGATGGTGCTGGGGGTTTAGTGCATCCCAGTGCCCAAGGGCTCTGGGGTAAATAACTTAAAGATCTGCTTTGCTTTTCTTCCCCACAGAGTGTTTCTATATATTGCAAGGAACTGCTCTAAGCAGCTGGCTTTCCAGAAGCGTGCCCTGCCTTGGGGTTAGTAGGTTACAGTGTGTTAGCAGCTGGAGCTGTGTGCTCCAGCCATTTCAGAGCCAGCCAGGGAATGAGTGCAGTGACCTGTGAACAGGGTGAGCTGCTCCCTGCCCTCGCTGCAGGGAGTCCTGTGGCTGGAGGGAATCAGTGACTGCCCTGAGCTGCAGCTCGGGGTCCTGGCACCAGCCATGCACAGGAGCAGGCGTGGCAGGAGGGAGGACAGAACAGGTTTGGTCTCCATGGCCTCTCAGCAGGTTTCACCTCGGAGCGTTCTTGCTGTGCTCCTCAGGTCTCCCGTTTGCAGATCTCTCGTGTCCCTGTGCTTTGTTTGGCTGGAGCTTCCAGGAGCTTCCTCGGGTTCCTACCCTTGCCTGTGTGATCCATCTTGCTGTACAATGGCTTTACCAGCTGCTCACTGCCTCCTTCCCACGGCTCTTTGCAGCTTGGTCCTTACTTTGTTTGCTGTGGCTGATGAAAGACGTTCCTGTGTAATTAAACACCCCTGATTAGTTTTGCTCAAATAGCAAACTTCCTTTCATCTCGTCCCGCACCAGTTGAAGGTCTCCATGGGCTTGGCCAGGTGTGCTGCCCTGCATCAGCTCTTTGTGTCCCTTGGGAGCCTTATCCCAGGGCTTTGGCAGGCTCCCCACGTGGGCACCCACCAGCACTGACACGCATGCTGCACCCACATCCTTTAATATCGCAGCCTCCGGAAGGATCGTGGCCAAGTCATTCGTGTGGACCTGGGCCAAGTAACTCAGAAGTCAGAGTTACAGGTTCTCTCCTTGACTGGCTCCATTGTGAAAGACATAAAACTAAAGCAACCTTGGGCCAAGGCAGTGAAGGTGGAAGCAGCTGCTCCCACAGGGCTGGCTTTGCCGTGCTCGGAGATGGGTTTCGCTCAGCAGTTTGGAGACTGGCTCTGAGAACTGTGCTCCTGTGTGGGGCTCACCAGCCAGGGCAGTGGGGCAGGGGGAAGAGGGTGAGTTCTGCAACACAGGGAAGTCAGGAATGGAGATGGGCTCCACTGTTGACCACAAGGATTGGGATGTGCCATCTGGCAGCCTCCAAACACCAGCTGACCAGAAGCTGGGGGGGCTCTGTGTCCGTCCCAGCCTGCCCAGTCCTTAGGGACACTGCCGAGGATAAGGCAGGGAGTTTGCTCCTCCTCCCCACCCGCCGTGGTGTGACACACCAGTGCTGTGATACTTTAAGCTGCCCACAAGAGTCACTGTTGCTTTATCTAAGGAGCACCCATTCCTCCTGCCTGGGAACCGCCTGATTCCTTCACCCCTGTGCCCTGCAGGTCTCCATCCCTGGCGCTTTCCTTGTGCCCCAGAAAACCCGCGGGACTCAGGCGGGGAGGAGGAGAAGGGAGGAGGGCTGGCACCTCGCAGGGGCAGCCTTTGCCATGTGCCACTGCTCAGTGGTTATTTCCCTGCCGGGCTCCCAGCAGACAGCCCTCACCTTCCCCTCCTGTGCACAGCGGTTGTGCTGGGCTCTGTGATTTGCCCAGGGAACACAGCGTGTGCTTGGGAGACACGTGGCCCGAATTAACCTCGCTGCAAACGGTTTCTAAGTAACAGCAGTACATGTAGCAAGATAAACTGTGAAGCCTATTTATATTTACCGAGATTGTGTTAACCTTTGAGAGGTTGACCTTATGCAAAAACAAAACAAAACAAAAAGATAAAGTGGCAGAAACATTCAGGGCATGAGGGGGTTTGTTGTTGTTTTGATCCTTTCACTCTTTGATTACTTCAGCCTTGGTGGTGGTAAACATACACTGGCTTTCAAGGCATTCCTGATTTTTGCAGCTGCAGAGCCACTGAGCCTTTGCCTGTATTCACATTTTCAAGGTCAGCCATGATGCACAACTCAAGGCAACCCATCAGCTGCGTAAGAGCTGCTGATTTCCTGCATTTGCTCTCCTGTTTTCTAAGAACTTGTGCAGCAGATCCAGCAGCAGCAGCGTGTCAAAGCTCCTGGATGTCACCCAGGCTGACATGGGGAGGGCAGGGGTTGATTTAGCTGGGCTGGCCCCAAGGGACAATCCATGACCCCTTGTTGGGGACCTTCCCACACATGCTCGTCATTAGCACTACCCCAAAGGCTTCCTTGTGTTAGAGCTTCCATTAGAATTAGGAATAAACAAACAACAGGAATGTGTTTGTTGGGCACAGTGACCCTCCCAAAGAGCTGAAGCCTTGGAAGGAAATGTGTCTGACAGGGTCTCTGCAGGAGGGTTTGCTGCCCACTGAGGCACCACACAGTGCTGGGGCCACTGAGGACAGCTCGCTGTGTGTGATGTGAAGGGATGCAGGGGTATGTGAGGAGCTGGGGCTTGCAAAGGAGTGCTGGAGGGAGCTGTGGTTCCCAGGGTAGCGCTTGCTGTGGGATCACTGTCATTCCTGTGAGCACCCATGCATGGTTCAGTGCTGTAGCAAGAAGGGAGTTCAGAAAGGGAAAAATGTTGATGCTTTCTGCAATGTCCTCCATTCCTAAACTTAGCCAGGACTGCACCCAGCTCTCTCTAAGCGAGCTGGGCCCTCTGCACCTTCCCAGACAATCCCGTTAGCTGCTAATTATGCTGAGGGATTTACAAGGGCAGGAGGATGGTTTTTCCCTTCCTGCTAGCCACACAGGAGGGGAATGAGGAAGCAGCAAGGGTGTCTCTTCATTCGGCTAAATCCCACAGAACATGCCTACATGAGACTGCTAAGCTCCTGATCAGTAATTACACACTGCAGCTCTGCCTTTAATCGGGATAAAAGACTTAAGGAAACTCCTTTGCCCCTGGTCTCTACCTTTTGCCTAGAGATTTTATTGCTGTGAATATTAGCAACAGGAGCAACCACAGGAGCTCAGCTCTGGGGCTCATGCAGGCTCTGGGAGCTCCTGCAGCCTTTTCAGCTCTGTTCTGTGCCTGTGCTGCTTCTCTTTGAGCAGTTATTTCACACTGCCTTTAGAAGGTAGAAAGAAGAAGAAAGCAAGGGGGTGCCTGGGCAGACGCCGGGGTGGTTGGGGTTGCGGTGGCCGGTTTCCCCCTTGAGGTCCTAATTCTGTAAGTGGCTGAACTCTCCTGGCTGGTTGTTTGCAGCTTTGTTTGGCAGGGCTCCAAGGAAGCAAGAGGTCAGGAGATAAGTGCTGCAAGCCCTGCTGTGATCCTGCCTCCTTATCAGGGCCTCAGAGCCCGGGGGTGAACGCGTGTGCGCCAACATCCCCATCGCTGCTGACCTGGGCACTGGGGTGCCCACGGTGGTCTCTGCTCGGGAGGTGCCACTTCCTGCCATGCAGAGCTTGGCCTGAGCCCCCCTGCTCTTGGGCACCCACTGAGGTTTTGCAGAACACTGTGAAATTGGTGAAGGAGCAGCCTGAGCCATTGGTGGATGCAGAGCTGAGCATCTGCCCACGTGTGGTGCTGAGAACATGGGGAGGGTTTGCAGTGGGACTTTATTAATTTAGTTCTCAACTTTAGTGCTGTTTACCAACAGATGTGGGTGAATTTCTCAGTCTCATAGGGTTTGTTGGTCTTTCTCTAAGCTGGCTCGAGGTCTGAGATAAGAGCATTTGCTGTTCTCAAGTTGATGCAGTTCCAGAGTTAAGGTGGAAACTGTGTTGCACATGCTTTTGGGAGTGGGGAAAGCCACGCAGTGTATTTTAGCTGCCTTGTTAATCAGATCTCTTTTTTTTTTTTTTTTCCTCTCTTTACAGAAACCAGGCAATGCGGAAAAAGTTAATTTTATACTTTAAGAGGAGAAATCATGCGCGCAAACAGTGGGTAAGTGATTCCCTTAGACCTTATTTTATATGTATAAAACAGAGTAATTTATTATGTGAGAAAGAAAAGGATGATTTCCTGCAGAGAGGTGCTGGTACTCTGTACTTTGCCTGTTGTATTACTGTGGAATCTCTCCTGCTTAAAATAACATGTGAAGGAGAGGTCCCGGAGCCTGCTGCAGGCAGCACCTCCCTCTGCAAGTGCCTCCCACCGAGTGGGGTTGGCTTAATCACAGCAGAGCCCATCATTGATCTCAGAAAGCCTATTCACAGCATAAATGTCTATTTTGTGAGTAATTGAACCCTAAGAGAGGTGTGAAACAAGCTGACTCTGCTTCCGGTAAATGGTCTGGAGGCTGCTCTGCCTCCTTCCAGCTGACCACAGAGCAATGCTCGAGGAATTTGTGGTTTAAAAACAAAATTCAAGCTCCTCGCCAGTTTGTTTCCAGGCAGCGTTGCCTGCGAGAGAGTTTCAGTGACCTTTAAGGAGACAGGTCCTGGTTGGGTAAGGGGCAAGGCAGGGCTGATTTTTGAGGCTTCAAAGGCGTTTATTGCAATGTCTGCAGTTATTAGAGGAGAAAGTTGAAGTGGCTTTCACAGAATTTGTTCGTTTTCGGTGCTGACAGCTGCAGTCGTTCCCGGCAGGAGCTGGGAGGCAGAGCCAGCACAGAAGAAGAAATGCCAGAACAGCCAATGGCTCTCACCAGGAAGGTGGATTTTGCAGTGTCTTTCAATGATTCAGCTCACAGGGCTTCACATTTCGTGAAGGAAGATGTAAATACTGTCTCCTGACTTGTCTCTGTCCTGGGGCAGGCTCAAGAGCCAGTGTTAGTGTCTTGCATTGGTGATGGTGCAGGTTTTCTCAGTGTCTTTAAGGCTGGTTTTGGACAGAAGTGCCAAAACTGGGAGGAATTGATGGAAAAATTCAAAATGACAAGCCTGGGAAGTAGTTTGAAGGCTGTGCCTTTAAAAGTAACTTCCAATACATACATTTCTGGGGCAGATACCACATTATTTTCTAGTTTATTTTGAATAATTCTTTTCCTTTCTCATGCTTTGGTTTTTGCCCATGTTTTCTACCAGTATTCCAAAAGCCACAGACCTTGCATGCCTGTGGAATGGCTGTGTCTCCCATTTGTGTCCAAATACATGTTCATTTAGACTTGTCCATGATAAAACTTCTCCCAGGGCAAGGGGCTACAGGGTTTTACAACTCCATCAGGATGTGGCACAGCAGTCGGGTGCTGCTCTGGGCACCTGCCCTCCTGCAGCTGAGGACTTCTGAGTGGTGGGAAGTGGGTCAAAATTCCCTTCCTCAAAAAAAGGGACTGCAAAGCATCACGTGGTTTTGTTGGAAGCAGGAGGGAAGTGCCCAGGAACTACTTTCTGGTGGAAATGGCTGATTACTGTGCTAAACCTAGAGTGAGTTTCTCTGTGTGAATATCAAGGAGCTGGGGGAAAAGGTTTAATTAGGCTGCAAGAGCACAGTTCCTAAAATACGACTTGCAGTAAAGTCGCCTGTCATGCAAAATAGGTGAATTTCTGCCAGCCAGTTTATTCAGTGTCCTTGAAAGGGGATTTTTCAGTTTAGGGAAGCATTTTGCCTATTCTACAAAATAGGCAACATACGGTTGCTGAATTTGCAAAGTGAATACATTTGCTGATTCTGTTTGCAAAATGGGTATGCTTAGCTATTTTTCTGCCTATTTTGTAGCAGACCCTATTTTTAGCAAAGCCCATCCACATGCCAGCGTTTCTTTCTGGCTCTTTTACTTTCTGGGGTATTGTTGCTGCCTGGGGCTGGCTGGAGCAGGGTCAGAGCTCGGTCGCCACAGGGTGCAGCCCCGAGAGCCCCGTCCCAGAGGATCCACAGGGCTTCCTCCTGTCTCCACTGAGGTCAGCACAGCAGAAGACACTGAACTGCCATCGGGGTGATCATGCAGAGAGGGAATGGTGAAGGGAGCTGTTGTGGGCGTGAGAGGTTTGTCTCCATCAGCCAAGGGAAGAAAACCACGGGGCTCGCACAGGAATTGGACTGGTTCCTCCTGTCACCTTGGCTCTTCTCCTCCCCTCCAGAGAGCTGCTCCATTCCCTGGAGCTGTGAGAGCGTGGGCTGTGGGAGGGCTGGGGCTTGGCACAGCCCACAAACTGCCTTCAGCTGCTACGGTGGCGTTACTATTCATCCGTTTTTAGATACGCATGTCAGGTCCGATTTGGCTGGCTCTCACTTGCGGGTGTGATTGAGAGGCTGGTGGGCTGCTGAGCCCGGCCAGGGAGGGGAGCAGGGGGGGCACCCGTGCTAAAAGCCAGCACAGATGGTTGCTCAGGAATGGACACGCTTAGGGCTGCTCAGAGGAAGGCTGGAGAAGGAATAGATGCTTCTGTTCCTGAAGTGCCTGACCAGGAGCTTCTCCTGGTGGTGGAGCTGTGATGATCTGAGGAGTTCTCGGTGCTGTAAGGTGCCTGTAATCTTGACTTTTGAAGGATGCAGGAGATTGCAGGGAGCGTGTGACCAGCTGGAGCAAAAAGCACTGGATGGGGATGGCTCAGCCCAGCTGCAGTGGGGTTTGAAGTTTGCGTGGTAGGAATTAAGGAAATGCTCAGCCAGTCCATTATGAGACCGTGCTCTGGAGGGCAGAGCTGTGCAAGGGGGAAGCTGTGGTACTGCTGCCCTGCTGCCAGGGTGTGAGCTGCTGGGGAATCAGCAGCGTGACGTTGATGTTGCTTTTTCCATCTTCAAATGCCAGTTCCTTAAAAGAGGAATTCTGCATAAAGCTTTTGTCGAGTTGTTCCAAGGAGTGGAAGAAAAGGAGGAAAAAGAGCCACCCTGCTGGCTGTGAAGCAGCCAGGGCCGTGCCAGGTGGCTCTGCTGGGGTGGTGGCAATACAGGACCCAGCACTGGCTCATTCCCACAGGGAGTGACAAACCTTTCAAAGCCCCAAGGCTTCCCACCAGAGCGAGCCCTCGTGCTGGGCTCTCTCCCGGCCGTGCTGTGGGCTGGCAGCACCGGGCACCGGCTCCCTCAACTTCACGGGGTATTTTTAGCTTCTCCCCAAATGTGATGCTCTGAAAGCAGGAGGATGTAGCAGATTTGCTGGCAGGGTGGGAGCTCTCGTTTCCAGGGGGCTGATGGCACTGCTTTGGGAGAGGTGAAAACCCAGCAGCTGTGATTCTGCCAAGCTGCCGCAGGCTGTTGGTGTTACCTGTAGCTCCTCGCCCAAAGTGTGAGATAGCCCATGTGGGCTTTTAGGGCATTTTAATTTCTGTTCTCTTTCCTCGTTTTTATCTTGTGGCTGTTTCCTTCAGCTCCTGATGAAACCAAATCACCTCCTGTGCATCCATAGACAGGCATGGATGACTCCAGGATGGCTCCAGGCATGCAAGTGGGAATTGATTTATTTGCAGGGGAAAGTGTTCATTTGGCTCAGCTCTAGGGCTGGAGGTGCTCTGTCTGCCTCACATTATTGTTGAGGTGCCTCCAAAAGGCCAAATTGATCAAAGATGTGTTGCTGTTCTTGGATTATTGCCAGGTCCAGGATGGACAGACCAAACCCTTGTGCCAAGATTGGTGTGACATGGGCTGCAGGTTGCTGTGTATTTCCATCGGTTTGTTTTTCTTTTTTTACCTCTCCCAATTTTTCTGTGTGGCCAAGAGCAAACAGGACAAGAACAAAGTGCATCTGGGAAATCCTGCAGCCTCAGACTTCTGGTTATAGGGCAGTGGTGGCAAGAGATGAGTTTATTTCTTTGAAATCTGGATTCCCCATGTCTCTGTTGTGGTGCTGAGTGTGCTGATGCTGAGCCACCCATTCTGGAAAGCGGGGTCAGGGTCAGGAGTGACCTGGGGTTTGCCATTAGAGCAACATCTGCTTTCACTTCCTGATTTGGGGCTTGGAAGGCGTTTGTCTGACACAAACTGAAACCCTAAAACCCCTGTGGTCCCGCAGCTGCTCTCAGCCAAGGCTGGGCACCATCACTGCTGCCACTGTGGTGGCTGTTGGGGACCAGACAGGCGTGTTCCCACCATGGACCTTCCCTGTGCGTGGGTGTTCTCCTCCAGCAAGAGTGTGGCTGGAGGAGGGAGAAGAGATTTGGGGCCTAATGGGAGGAGACTCATTCGCATTGCAAATCTTGTTTCAGTGTTACCAGGCTTGTCCCATAAACACCAGTCAGAAGGGCAGGGCTGGACGTGGTGGGTGGCTGGGTGGCTGTGCCATGAGGATGTCACCTGGGGGACATGGTGTGGAAACCCTTTGCAGTGCTGTGTTTTGGCAGAGCCTGGCTTGGCTGTCAGTGAGAGTGTGCTTGTCCTGTCACATGGGCCAAAAAGGAGGAGCAGCAGCAGAAGAAGTACTTTTGCTTTCTAGGGTGGTGAAGGAGCTGAGCGTGTGGCCAGGCCACCCCTCTGTATGGCTGTTGGGTGCCTGGCTCTTGATTTTGGGGAGCCAGGCCCTTGCATGGACTGCCCCATGGCTCCAGTCCCATCATCATTGCCAGCATGGAGCTGTGAAGGCTGGAGCTGGTGTGTGTGGGTAGGAAAGGGTCCCTGGCCTTGGGCACCATGGCAAGCCCCCCCCAGCACAGTGAGTTATGGCTGCATGGCCAAAATTACAGCCCTGCACACCCTGCTCACACGGTGGGGACCAGCTCTCCTGCCCCCTGTGCCTCCTCCCAAGGCCATGTTTCAGTCCCTCCTTGCTCAGTGGCCTCAGCAGGTGCCTTGCTCTCTCCTGGGGTGTGGAGCAGGGGCTCCCTCCCCAGCACAGAGCCTTTGGCTGCTGAATCAAGCACCCGGGGGGCCAGAGGATGCTAAAGCAGACGTGAGGGGTAAGAATCTTCGTTCACCAAACATTTTGAGTCTGGAAGGAAAGGGCCTGAGGGTACCTGATGGTCTGTTTTGAGAATTCACCCTTGGGTGGGTCCCAGGCCCTGGAGCATGTCCATGTCCTAATAAACTGTATTTCTTTAAGCAGCATGACTCACGCTCAGCCTGAGCAGCCATCGAGGGCCAGGCCTGGAGGAGCTGCCCTTCCCCACAGAGGCACATCTCTGAGCTCCCTCTCTCCCTCTGCCCTTTCAGGAGCAGAAGTTTTGCCAGCGCTATGACCAGCTGATGGAGGCCTGGGAAAAAAAAGTGGAGCGCATCGAAAATAACCCGCGGCGCCGCGCCAAGGAGAGCAAAGTGCGGGAGTACTATGAGAAGCAATTCCCGGAGATCCGGAAGCAGCGCGAACTGCAAGAGCGCATGCAGAGGTTAGAGGAGAAGCGGTAGGAAGGGGCTGAGCTGGTATCAGACAGCCTTTCTTTTTTCTTGGGGAAGGGGTGTGGGGTTGGTTTGCGGGAGGAGCGGGCTGGGGTGGCTCCCGGTCCCTTTTCTCCCTCGCCAGTCAAAGGCAGAAGCCAGCAGACGTGAGTCTTGCTGATTTTTCCCCAGGGTGGCTCAACACAGAGCCAAAAGGAGGAAAAATGTCAGGAATGTGACGGCCTGTCTCACCTCTCCTGCTGGTCTCCCATCAGAGCCAGCTCCCTTGTGCTGGCCAGCTGGCTGGGACAGCCCTAATTCCTGCCTTGCTGGTGTGCCCAGATTAAGATGTGCAAAATTTGCAGGTGCATTTGCTCATGTTGATGATTTAACACATGCACGTGCTTTGATGGGAGCAGAAACATCTGCAGAGGTTATTGGAATGACCACAGACAATATGAAGAGAGTGAAATGTCTTGCTGGAAGGGATGTCCCCTGTCTCTCCCAGCCCCTGTCCGTTTTCCTCTCCTCGTTGGAAGTGCAATTGAGGTCATGTTGTTTTCTGCCAGGAGGAGACACGATTTCATGATCTCCACCCTTTTTGCTGAAAACTCCCTGTCCTTTCCATTTCGGCCCTGGCATCTTGCCTGGGGTCACCTGATATGCAGAAAACCTAAACCCTTCTGCCAACATCCCATCCTTGTGCCCCACGAACAACTGGGTGGGTCCAGACTTCCTAACTGATGGCTTTATTTTGTCTGAAAGAGAACAGGAGAAATGGTACCAAGAAATGTTTTAATTTTTTACCTGCTTAATAAGAAAAGTTGTGATTCCTTGGGACATGTGGCTGTAGATGTCAACGGATGGGTTTGATTTAAAACTTCCCACAGCATTTGCAAACCAGATGTGGTGGCACAGTGCTAATGGCTCGGTGCTGACACCGACACCTTTGTGCCATTGCTGTGGTGGGGGTGAACAGGATAAAGTGTGGGGTAGAGTGTAGTTGGGCATGAAATGTCCTTGTGTTCTAGCAATCCAGGAAGTTGACACAGGTAAGGAAAGTGGTTTGAGGCTCTTGACCTGTGAGCCCTAAACGCAGGCGCCGTTCCCACAGCGTGGAGGGGGGTGGCCTGGGTGGATCATTGGGATATGGCTTTTATGGAGGTCAGAATGGTCTTGGATGTGGTTTGCTGCTTTTGAAATGGAGCATCAGTGCCTGAGTGTGTCACTGCCCTTTCCCAGCAGGGTAGGACAGAGGGGCAGTGGCGGGCTCTCCATGTCAGCCGCACGCAGTGAGCACGAGGTGTCCGAAATCATCGACGGGCTCTCGGAACAAGAGGTGAGACCAGCTTCTCCTTTCTCCTCCTCCTCCTCTTCACCCCTCACTCTGTCTTCTCTGAGGAACCCAAAACAGGACTGCCAGGTCACACAGTGAAATCCTTTGCCAAATCCCTCTAACTTTAGGTGCTGCTGAGGTCGGGAAGGTTGCCATGATGTCAAACACACAGGATCCAAAGGCAGAGGTTTATTTAATATGCATCAGTATCTTCCCAGCCATGTGAGAGACATAATGGAGCTGTGCAATGGTTCTGCCAGAGCAAAACATGGAGCTGGTGGCCAGTAGGTTGGGTGTATCAGCATTTGGCTGTCTCTTAGAGACCTGAAACCCCAGCGTGCTGCTCATCCTGGGTAGCACCCTACAAACACCTCCTGACTGTGGTTTATACTGGAAGTGAAGATGGGAAGGGGAAGAGAAGGGAAGGGAGCCAGCACCCAGACTGCTGGGTGGAGGGGGTTTTTCTGTTTCGTTTTGTTTTGAATGGGCTGCGTGGCTTGACACAGGGGAATCCTATGGAATGAATGGTTTGTACATGAGCCAGTTGGCCCACATGTTCTGGGAGTGCTCCATTCATCTTGAAACATCCCCATGACCTCGGCTTCGTTTGGATCTGGTTTCACAAGGGTTCCACTCTCTTGGCACAGAGGCGAGCTGCAGTGAATGGATCATGTTTGGGAGGGGAGAGCAGCCATTGCCCAGCAATAGCTGGGATGTTTGCTGCCTGTGCACCACGGCTGATCCCTCTCTGGGATTCCAGGCACTTTGCTCTTAGCCAGTTAAGGTGACAACATGGAGGACACGGATTTTGGAAGCAAAGGGAAATTTCACAGCCCTGCAGAGGTGCTGGCCAAGTGGAGTGTTAGCTGATTGCCTCCATCCCTCTGGGCTGCTAAACTCCACCCCAACAGCCACCTGCTGAGCCCCAAATCTGCTCTGCTTCTCTCAGAGGAGACCTTAAGAGCTTCCAGCTCTTGCACAGGGTTGGAAGGAGCAGGGAGATGAGAGCTGGGGAGCTCTGGCAGCAGGGCCAGCACGTTGCTGGAGAGGAGGGGCATCTGGCTGGTGGGGTGCAGTGGCAGCACTGGGCACCCCGAGAGGCCCTGTGCCCTCAGCTGTGGGCAGTGCTCCTACCAGCATCCTCTCTGCTCTGCGCAGGGGCTTCTCCTGTCACCAGGGGTAGTCTGCAGTTACCCAGGGTGATGCTCCAGCTGTGAGCTGTTCCTCACCTCCCACCATGAGGAGGCATCTGGAGCAGCCGGTTTCTAAACAGGAGGTGTCCTAGTGAGGATGGAGAAGGCGATCACGTGTGTTGAAATGTCTATGTCTGTGCAGAGAGATGTGCTTTGGGAGGAGGAGGAGGAGGAGGTTGAGTCTGATCAGGCACAGCAGGGAACCAGAGCAGCAGCAGGCAGGCCAGAGTCAGCAGCTTCTGGGAAGGGTTGACCATTGCTGTTCTCCCAGGAACCAGCATCTGGCTGTAAATTAAAACAGCTGCACTTGAGACCTGGCCTTCCTGGCTCAAGGGTTGGAATTTGAGCAATGACAGGTGACAGGGAGGACTCTGACTGATGGCCCAATTGAAAGGGGGTGGCCAGAGCATCCCTTCGTCCCCACAGGGTGGACCTGTGCCAGGGGATCACCAGCAGCTCAGCCAAAGGGACAGTCCTGGCATTTCAGCAGAAGGCAGCACAAATGAGACATCGCATTGGCCTCTCTGTTGCAAGTACTTAGGGAAACCAGTGTGCCCAGTCTGTCCTGTCCTGGTGTGCAGCTGGGGCTTTGGATGAACTTTGTGCTCCATAGGATGGAGTAAAGACATCAGATTATGTCCCAGGGTGTTGCAGTAAGGAGTGACAGCCCTGTTTCAGTGACGTTTGAAACTTCCTGGAACAATTCAGGATTCCTGTGGAAGGGAAACGTGATGTCTCCCTCTGCCCACCCTTTCAGGAAGCTTTGCAAAGCTGGCCCACTTCCCTCACAATTGGGGTGGGGGCTGAACCTCCATGTGGCTTTTGGAGGCTGAGAGGGGGCTGGCATTCCCTGTGCCACCGCTGCTTTGACTTGTGTCTCATCATGGTCAGGAGCTGTTTCACTTAAGTCAGACATTTCCACACAGGATCCTGAAGCCTTTTATTCCAAAGTGAAAGATGAATTGTTTCCTGGCTGACAGCAATAGCCTCTTTCAGCGTTTAATTTACAATCACCGTGGCAATAAAGCTGTCTGGTGCTTGCGTTTGAATTCTCCCGTTCCTCCGCCTGTCCCTTCCCTCTCCAACATCTGTCCCCCGCCGTCCCCACGGGCCCGTGGTGCTGACCAACTGTTCTCTCTGCTTTCCCCAAAGAACCTGGAGAAGCAGATGCGCCAGCTCGCCGTCATCCCGCCCATGCTCTACGATGCCGACCAGCAGCGCATCAAATTCATCAACATGAACGGCCTCATGGATGACCCCATGAAGGTCTACAAGGACCGGCAGGTGATGAACATGTGGAGCGAGCAGGAGAAGGAGACCTTCCGGGAGAAGTGAGTGCAGCCCACACAGCTCTCTGTGTGCAGCCCCTGGGGAGTGTGGGCAGGATCCGTGCCGGGCTTCAGCTGGAGCCCCAGCACGCTCAGGCGTGGATTGCCCAAGGGCTTGGCTTGTCCCCCGCAGACACATCCAGAATTGCTGGGTTACCTTGAGCCTGGGCACAGGGTGATGCTTCTGCACAGAAGATTCAGGCCTTGCTGTATGGTTAGGGTGTTCTTGCCCCTGTGCTGGGCTGTGGAAAGCTGCTGCTTGTGGCAGGATGAGAATGGGAAGTTTTTCAGCTTCTGCATTCCCTGTTGTATCAGCCAGTTTAAAGATAACACCAGGGAAACCCAACACTCCATACACTTTTCCTGTCTGGATTTTCATGCTGTCCTTTGGGCACTGTGTGTCCAGGGGATTTTTGGGGCTGTCAACATCCAAGCTACTTATGTAGAGCCCCTCAGGCTGCAGCTTCCAGCTGGTGCCTGTCCCTCAGTGCTCCATCCTGCTGTCTGCAGGATTTGCCACCGGCTGCTGTTTCCATGGATGCGTTCCCACATCAGACACGTGCAGACTCTGGCTGTGGTGCTTTCTCCTGTTTGCAAGCAGTGCTTGAGAACAGCTTGGCTCTATCAAGTGAGATCACTTGGGGAGTCACTGATTCCTTCCCTGGGTGCCACTGTGCTGTCAGCCAAGAAGTGGGTGCTCAGCTTGGTCTCACATCCAGACTCCCCTGTATCCCACAGCCCAGCAGGGACCCATGTGTGTGTGCATAGAGGACTGGAGTATCCTTGGTGCCCCCAGTGTGCTGTGAGTGTCTGTGAAAACAGAGCTGGAGTTCGGTTTCCAATAGGATGAGCTCTTCTGGTGCTCCCTGCTGTGGACCTGAGGGACATGGAGGTACCTGAATGCACCAGGGCCACTTTGTCCTGAGCAGCAGCACCACTCAGTCTGGCCTCTGGACAATCAGGGGATGGCTCCATGGGTTGCCATCATGCCTATGGTCAGCCATGCTGGAAGCCTCTCTGTGTCCAGGATCCCTCCTCCTCCCCCTGCTCATCAGGAGTCCTGTTTGCAGCTGAAATAATTAATTGCCAAGATGGACCGAAAAAGAACAAAACAAGCAAACCGGCTCCAAGCCTTTGATAGAGGAGAATCCTCATTGCTAATTAGCCTTAAAATGTGCCACTCCAAACAGTGAGGCTTGCCACAAATGACGCAAAGGCTAATTACTTGGTCTTTAATGGCAGGGCTGTGCCTGGCTAATGGGGCTGGAAGAATCCACACCCAGTGTGTGCATCCTGCAGTGCACGGCGGATTCTGTGTCATCACTGTGGGTGATGCAGAGCTCAAGGCAGAAATACAGCAGGGTTTCAGGGCTCTCACAAAGCTCATTTGGAGAGATTGGTACTCAGGAGCTGTAAGGAGGGTGTAGGGAGTCCTGCCCCAGCTCTCCCCCAGCCTGGCGTGCCGGTAGCCAAGCTGCCTGCTGTGCTGCAGCTCCTGGCCCAGCTGGGTTTTTAAGGTGAACTGGAGTTGTGTCATCCGTGATTGTGACCTAGAGCTGGCCTCCTCCTGAGACCTGGAAAACCTGGTTCAACCTTTTGTTCAGCCCAGTTGGCAGGGGCTCTTGGAGTAAACAGGCACGCACTGCAAGGCTGACAAGCTGCAGGTCTGAACTATTTCAGCTGTCAGAACATAACCACGAGGAAGAACCTGATTTGATTTGCTTCTGGGCAGGATTTCAGGTCTCTGTTGAGAGCCCATTGCTGGCCAACTCCCAGGGAAGCTGTGGTTTGCTGGTGAAGGAGCAGGGTGCTGCTCAGGCAATGAGGCTGTGTCGTGCTGGGCAGTGTGAGAATGCAGCATCCATCTCTCACTATGTGGAGATGGCCTGGCCCATGAAAAAGAGTGGAGTGTTATCTACATTGTCCCTGACAGTGTGTTAGCATCATTAAAAACATGGCCTTGAAAACCCTGTGCTGTGGTCAGCCCTGGGTTTGTGCTGTGTGCAGAGTGAGGAGCCACCTCTGGCTCCATGCCCTCATCCCGGATTGTCTGGGCAGCCCTTCTGGTTTGCTTTCTTCCCTTTTTTTTGTCCCCTCTCGCATTTCTGGTTTCTTTTTTGTTCTGACGACCAGTTATGGTGACAGGGATCTTGAAGTGCCACCCAAACCACATAGGAAGGAGTTCTGCATCAAGAACGGCATCAACGTGGGTGACAACACTCATGTCCTGCTGCTGTGGCTGGAATTTGTCTGGCCCTCGCTGAGTTCAACTCAGTGCCTTGATTCCAAGTTTGGCACTGGGACAGAGCAGCAGAAACAGGAGAGAGATCAGCCAGTTGCCCCAGGGGAGTCACTGGCAGAGCTGGAGACATGGAGCTCCTCACCATATCCTGCCCTTGTTACACCCACACCACAGCTCTCCCAGCTTCTGCCTCTGATCCATTTCCCCAGGGCACAGAGCTGTCAGAGAGCTGCCTGGGAGCTGGCAGAGGTGCACGTGCTGAACGTGGCTCACCCTGGCTGCTCAGCTCCCTGGGGCAGAGCCCATGCTGGTGGCCACCTCTCCTGGCACAAAGTCTCCACTCACCAGGTTCTCCATGCTTTGGCAAGCATTGGTTAACTGTGCTGCCAGCAGCAGCACCTCCTGCCAAGGGTATGCTGGCCCTTGGTGCTTCCACACCAGCTAGGCACAGGGATTTGTTGGAGGAGGCATCTCTGCTAGTGGGGACAGCTTCCCCCAAGCAGGCAGGGTACCCTCCTGGGCTGCCAGAGCCAGGGATGAGCTTGCTGACAGCTCCTCCACTTGCTGGGTATGAGGCGGCGTTTGTCGGAGCTGCTGTGCCTCTGGGGATCTCTTGAGCAGCTCAGCAATGTGGCAGCTCTGTGCTTCCTCCCGGGGTTTGGGTTTCCCTTCCTGTCTCTTGCAGCTGCTCCCAGCAGGGCTTGGGGTCCTGCTCAGCACCAGGGCCACCATGGCCATGACGTGGGGTGTGATGGCAATTCCTTGCCCTTTCCCTGCCAGATCCTGAGGCCTTGGCCAGGTGTGCCTGCCCTCTGTGCCCGCCCTGTCCTGCTCTTGGTACAGGCTTGGGTGGCCATGGGATGGAGCAGGGTGATGGAGCAGCTTTCCCCTTCCCTCTCCCACCCCATGATGAACATTGGCACATTGAAGCTCCCAACCAGCCCAGCCCCAATGGGCTAAATTTAAAATTCCTCTTTCTGGGAAGCTGAGCAGCAGACAAATATTTTCTCAAAGCCCAGATTCGCTCTGGGAGCTGGCTTTGCTGCTCCAGGCACACAGGGCATGGCAGCCCAGCTCTGAGGGGGTCAGAGGCAGCACTCTCAGTCACCCTCTCCCTCTCTCTCCGCAGGTTCATGCAGCATCCCAAGAACTTTGGCCTGATCGCCTCCTTTCTGGACAGGAAGGTAAGCCAGCCTGCCTGCCTGTGACCTGAATTGTGCTGCCTCTCCTGCCATCCCTTGGGATGCAGTTGGTGCTGGAGCTGCCAGCAGATGCTGGGCACCCGTGGGCGGCGGTGGCTCCAAGCCCCGGGCACGGTCCAGCCGCCTCCGGGCTCGCTGCAGAGCCAGGCACTGAGTCAGCGCGAGAGGTGCGAACGCAGCCAGCCTGGCGCGTGGGCAGCACAGCCCACCCCGTGATCTGCCTGGGGAGCTGCTTCCCAGCATCTCCCCGAGGCATTTTGCACCAGCCAGGCTGTCACACGGGGGGTGGGCACCCAGCTGCCCGGCACAAAGCGGAGGGGTCTCTCTGCTCAGGGAGAGAGAGGTTTTTGAGGGTGGGCCGAGTCCCGTTTCATGCAGCAGTTCGGGTGGGTGTCCTGAAAGCACACACACCTCCCCTTGGTGTCTAGGAATAGCTGTTCACAGGAACTGCCTGACCTTTCCCAGACCTCGTGTGTTGTGCTGCTTGGACTTTTTGTTTTTGTTGTTAATTGGGCTGATGGAAGAAAGGTTTGAGAAAAAGACCTGATGGAGAAGTGAGTCTCTTGTCCCGTTCTGAGCAAGGCCAGGTACCTTCCATGGTACATGCCATATGGGCAGATCCTGAACAGACCCAGCCTGAAAAGACATCTCTGTCCATCACTTGAATGCTCTCCTGAGCAAGAAGCATTTTGAAAGCTGCTGCTTCTCTGGTCCTTTTAGTTATTTGCGTCCTCTGCCCACCTCATGCAGAGTTTAATACACACAGAGTCTCCTCACTCTGGGGAACCACTCTGCTCTCAGGGGGTGGCCTGCAGAAATCACTTCAAGCCTAAATTATTCTCTAATTCATCATAACTCAGGCTGAGGAAATAATTTATAAGACCTTGACCTTCCTGTCCAAAGCAGCAAGGAAAGCCAGCAGCCACCTCATGCTGCTGCTGTTGCTGTAAGATCCCAGGCTCCTCATCCTTTCACACTCGATAAAGCCGAAAGTGGTGGGACTTGGATGATGCTCACAATCCAGTCTGTGTTCCAAGCTGTAAAATGTCTTCTAATTTTATTTGTACTCGTTTGTAAATCAGGCTGTAATTATGATACAGAACACATCCATTATCCTGTTGGAGAGAGATGCAAAGTATGGCTCAATGTAATGAATTAATAGATTTTTAAATTGCATTATAAAAAAATAGTGATCTTAGCCCTTGGAACAGATGACTGTAAGTTTTTGTGTTCGCGCGTGTGTGTATAATCAGGGCTAAATTAGAAAGAGATCCAATTAACACTTTAAAAGTTGCAATCTGTTTTTGCAAATGGTTCCACTCCTTGCAGAGGGATGGGGTGAGCGCAGCCCCTGGGCACCCCCAGGCACACACAGCTGCCCCAAGCTCCTGAGGACTTGTGGCACGATGGATCTGTGGGATAATTTTTCCTCATGAAGCCACTGATCCTCTATGTGAAGGTGCAGCCCAAGGCTGGTGCCCACCCTGCTCAGCACAGGACTTCTCCCAGCACGGCACACTTTGTGCTGGTCAGGAGCAGGACATGTCCTGGCCGTGACTCGTTGTTTTCCTAAGGTGTCCAGTCTGTGATGGTGCTTGTGGAGCCAACCACTGGCGTTGGGGTGGCAGCTCCTGAGCGCTGGGATCTCAGTTTGGCCACCGCGAAGCCGCGCGCGCCGGAGCCAGCGAGCTTAGCAGCTGGAAGTAACACCAGCTGACAGTCGTGTGGCAGGTTGTGCCTCGTGTAACTGCAACACAGGCTGACAGGCAGCTCCTTCTTCTGCCTCTGCTCGCCACGGTCATCTGGGGTCAGCCCTGCTTCGCCTCCAGCACGGGGTGATCTCTGCTCAGCACCCCATCTCCCTCTCCGCACGCCTGGTCTGTCCTCTGAAGGGCTGAGCCTTTTTACTAGGACACCGTGCGTTGTGCCCTTCTTCCAGCTGCACTGGAAGCCTTAGGGAGGGAGGTGTGAGGGAGCTGTTGGGCTGCAGGTCTTCAGGAGCAGCAGGAAACCTGGTGATGACCGGTTCTGGACGCTGCTCCTGGAAGTCTGTGCCCCAACAGCACACAAGGACAGGAGCCTCTGTTCCCTGACCTGCCTGTGTTGTTGCAGACCGTGGCTGACTGTGTCCTCTATTACTACCTGACCAAGAAGAATGAGAACTACAAGAACCTCGTGAGAAGGAATTACCGGCGGCGCGGGAAGAGCCAGGTAAGAGCTGGAGGAACGCATGGAAGCGTCGTCTTTCAGGCTGAGCAAGGAGCTGCAGCACTTTCTCTGAGCCCCCAAATGCTGCTTTTCCCCCCTCCTCACGTGGAGATGTTGCTTGCAGGCTGTGATGGGTTGTGGTTGTGCTATGTGTAGCTTTTCAGAACATGCTGTTTAATGGCAGTTGGTGTTTGTCCATGCCCATGCCAAAGTCACTGTATCTTTAAAAAAAAACCAAACAAATCCAGGATGCTTAAAAAAGGGAATGGAGTGACTGTGGAAAAACCTGGCTGTGTGTCGGTAGCATGGGGTTGCCCATGCAGTCTGAGCTCTGTGCAAGGGCCAGATGGGGTCTGGGTCTCTCTCCCCTCTGGAGATGGCAGCCAAGGTGCCAGTGGTGCCTGAGGCTCCTGCTTTGCAGAGCCTGCCCAAGGCTCTTGCTATAGGTAAAGGTGTGGGAGGAAAATGACTTGGGTGGGAGTGACTTCTGGAGACACCTGAGCAGAAGTGTATAAATCCATCTGAAGGGCCAAAGGGTGGCCAGGATCCCCGTGGGGATCTCCTGTGGGGCTGGCAGATGTGGCACTAAAGCTAGTAGAGACCCTAAACCCTTTGTTTAAGGGAGAGCAGATACCACAGGGTGCCTGGGGGCAGCTGGCTGAGCCAACCCTTACCATGGCCGGGATACAGATCTAGACATGACCTTGGCAGTGTTGGTGCTGATACCATGATACCCAGGAACAGATAAGTGCTGACCTTTTGGGAAGGTGCCTTATCCCCATGAATGCTTTCAGCCAGAGGCAAGTCCTGCTGGTGGATCCCCAGGTGCATGAAGTGAGTGATTATTCATGTCACAAGGACAGTGAGGCAGCCACAAAGGGACTGTCTCCCCAGATAATGTGGGGATAAGGATGGAAAAACTGGCCTGGCCCGTTACACCACTGACATCAGCAGATTTTCACGCTGCATGGCCATAAAAAGCAGCACTTGGGCCTAGATCCTGATTGGGAAGCAGATAGGTAGCCTCACTCCAATTTGATTTCTAGAGCATTAAGACATCAGAATAGCTAGCACATGACAAATGTCATGGACAGGGCCCAATTTTCCTTTCTTTTTTTTCAGAGACATTAGAGATGGATAAAGCCCTATCAGATTATCCAGTCCCTCTCCCAGCAAACACAGGGTGGTTCCCTCCAGTACATTTTTATAGTGTTTACCATGGTCTGTTTTGTTAGATCACAGCAACTAGAACACGAGGCCACATTTGTTTCTTGTTAGTGGTGGAGACACTTAGCACAGCTCATTCTTGTTTGAATGTTAAATTGAGCAAGTGTGGAGAGTGAGAGGCTTTGCTCTGCATCTGCCTACCTACCCCAGCAGCCACAGACCTGCCCATCCTGCACCCAGCAGGGACTGCTTGTGTTTTGGGTTTTGAAATTATCCCAAGCGTTGCTGGTTGCAGAATTTCCCACAGTGCTTTCCCACATGATGCAGCCTGAGCAGTGGAGACGTGTGCTGCCCTTTGGAGCCTTGTTCAGTGCCAGCCTTTAGAAGCAGGGACTTGCTTCATCGCCTGTAGGACTGTTTTTGCAAGTAGGAATAGCACCAAAGGGAACAATTTGCACCTCCCCTGGAGCAGACCTCAGCCAGAACATCGTTGATTTTGAAAGAGGAGCCCCCCTGAGTCTGGGAGGAAGTGACACAGTGAATATTTCCCATTACTGTTGGATGCTCAGGTGGAAGGTGGGATGTTCAGACAAGCTTTAAGAGCCAAGGATTGGCTGCATGATTCACAGTAGGAGAGAGGTGCAGAACAGCAGCTGCTGCATTCAGCCTGGAGCAGCTCTCCCACAGAGATCTTGAGGGGTTTTGAAACTCCAACTTTGTGCTGTGATACCTCTAGTATTTGCATCCATTTCCTGCAAGACTGCATGAGGGGAGTGCTGGAAGAGCCTGCATGTTCCCAGCACTGCCCATGCTCCAAGCACATATTTTCCTGCTGGTAAAGGTTCAAGCAGTTCAACAGCAAAAGCTGAGCTTTAATTAATTTGGAGGGGGGGAGGAGAGGTTGGTTTTTGTATGAGATGAGAGGAGAGCGGATGAGATCTGATTTCAAGAGCATTTCAAGTGGCCCTATGCTGGTTTCTTGCTCCTTTTCTCACTGAGAGGTTGGTGGTCTTATTTGCTGTTGGAGGCTGCAGGGAGCTTGAGAGCCAAGGGGAGATAATTACAGGCAGAAAAAAGCTGCTCTGTGTCAAGCCTATCTTTGTGGCCTACTTATTAAAAGTCCATTAAAAAATAAGAATCCCACTGCTCCCTGGCTGATGGTCCCCTGGCAAAGGATATTCCTCATAAAGCTGCTACTTACTGCTAAAAATCTCCTGCCAAGAGCAGGGACTTCACATGATTCCACTTCCAGTTTGTCAGAAAACGGAGCAGCCGCCCACTCCGAGGCAGGATGCTCCCAGCACTCTGCCTTCCATGGCACTGCTCAGTGGAAGGTACCCACATCCAATGGGTCACGAGGCATAATATTGAGGCTCCTGAGATTAAGATCTTTCTAAAATAATCCTCTGTGTTTGTGTATGAAAAAGAAATATAACCCTGTGAAGGGGGGGGATTGATGGGAAGAGAAATAGCTTCCTCATTGTGATTTCTCACTGAAAAAAAAAAAGAAAAAAGAATTTGTGCCATGATAAAACAATCTGATCCGATAGTCAGTGTACAGTAATAAGCGTAAATTTGCATGAGCTTGTAATGACAAACCCTCGTGTTGATGTGTCCATACAACTCAGGGTCTGTGGCAGTTGCTTTTCAGGGTATTTCAGTGTCTCTCTGTGAGACCTCTAAATTTTATAGCAGGGACACCAAAATTGACCGTATTCTTCTTTCTTTGGGAAGCTGTTTTGCTGAACTGTGGGAACACAAGTGTTGGGCTGAAACCAGGCCGGAAGGAAAGTGACCCTACTTCAACACAATTATTCCATTTGGAGTGTGAGATTTTTCTTCCAGAGTAAATTCACATCGATTTTGGAGTAACATTGCCCTTGTGGTAGTGCACCAGCCACAGCATGCCACATGTGCTTCTTGCCAGTGAAAAAGGCAGTGAAAGGGGGGAAAAAGGCATCATCTCCCACACACTGCCAGGATGGGCAGGTGGGCAGCCATTCCACCAGGCAGAGCTGTCCATGGGTCAGTCTGTCAGCAGCAGGACCATGGTCAG